>CM060943.1:584919165-585339165 GCA_030765085.1 Allium cepa
GTTCTTTTGATATAAAAGAATGGGACGCACCCGTATCAAAAAGAACTCGAATAGGATGATCATGAAATAAAATAATTCCATCCAGAATAAAATGAGAAATACCTTGGCCACGTGATGTGTTGCCATGGGCTTGGGCAACATTAAGCTTTCCCTCCCTCCTATTTTGAAGTTTGGGACATACATGCATAAAATGGTCCGGGCTTTTGCAATAGCGACAAGTACGAGGCTTTGAACACTTGTTCGCAAAATGGTCTTTCGAACCACAATTATAGCATTTCCCTTGAGTAGAGGAAAAGGTCTTTTCAGCAGGAGTTGCTTGCATCCCTTTCTTATTGGGATAAGGGCCTTTGATTTTGTTTGGCCTCTTCTTGTTGTTGAAGTTTGGTTTGGAACCCACCACTTCAACAACATTCTCCCTATCCGCCTCTTCAAGACGAAGAGCGATATCAATGAGTTGGTCGAAAGAAACTTCTAATTTTAGAAGTAATGGCTTCTTGAGATTTTTGTTTAAGCCATAGACGAACCTCTGGTTCTTCTTTAAAGGGGTGTTGATGTATTCAACCCCATATTTGGAAAGCAACTCGAAGGAGGCGACGTAATCAGTCACGGAGGACTCACCTTGAACAAGGTCTATAAATCGTCGAGCCAATGTCACTTTCTCTGCTTCTGGTACAAATTTCAACTCGAAGCGTTCTCGGAATTGCTCCCAGGTGAGATCCGCTTCATTAATCTCAGAAATAAGAAGCTCGTACCAGTCCAATGCTCTTTCTCGGAGCATACTAGAGGCCACCCGAACTCGGTGAAGGTCAATAAGATTCATGCGAGAAAAGATTCGATCGCATGTTCTAAGCCAAGCTTGGACTTCAATAATAGTTTCGGAACCTTTGAATGGCTCCCCACCTAAATTAGTGTAATCGCTGCACAAGCGTGCAAATCCCGACTTTGGGTAAGTAGGTTCCGGGTTAGCTCCAGCTGCTTGAGCATTAGTTACCAAATCAAGAAGCTGTTGAGCAGTCATAAAAACTCCATCCTGGGGTGGAGTGCTAGACGGTACGGCTCTGGGGCGGCCTGGTCTAGACATTTCTCTTCCTTTAGAAAGAAAGAAGAAGAAGAAAAAGGTTATTCACCAAATTGAATATCAAGAAATCTTGATAGATAAACAAGGGATCATAAAGAAAATAGGATAAGTCGGTACGAAGACTCGAATAAAATCCTAAAGCACGACTCCTAAGATGGACTTAGGACGATGATCCTTGTAATAATATTCCATATTGTTCCGAAGTTTGGCTCTGATACCAAGCTGTGACGCCCCACCTCTATACCCACGCTAGCCAAGAACACTACGGTGTGATGCTGTCAACTAGCACGGAGAATAAGGCTGTTGAGGAGCGACCATCCATGTAATTGCTTTGCGCGAGCATCGTTATGTCAGATGGTACGACATAAATTTGTTTATCAAGAGGGAAATCCGACATTCCGACGCAAACTCAAAGCTACTACACAGTGGCTATAATATCTTTGGAAACAAATATAGAAATAAACATAACATAAATCAGTCACAGATAATTCATATCACGAAGGCGGAAATAGATATTAATATTACACAAGGAAGTGTATATCAGAGTAGTGGTCTAACAAGATCCACACTATCACAAAATAATAGCAACATGTGCTATACAAAAGAATACATCAATGAGTCAATATCTCAAGAGTATACAACAAAAACTACTAATCTCAGTAGTAAGCAAAAGGTCAGAGTAATGGATCCCTGGAGAGAAGTCAAGTCGAAGCACCTGCAACATCTCGGTCTGACCCGAGTATTATTTAAAAGAAAATAATAAACGGATCAGTCTAGCTATAAATATCAGATAACATGATATAGAACGAAAGATACGGCATAGACGTATAATATCCATAATGGCATACTACTATAAGTATGTAAACGATAATCAACAAATGATTAATCAATAACAGAGAATCTTCTCAAAGATCCAAAAAGGGTATCATACCCAAAACTTGTATTCACAACAAGTAAATGACACACGAATTCACCAATGCACAAAAATTGATAAATCATATCAATGAAAATCACTAAAATTGGTAAAGCATAAATTCTAGAATTCAACACACGAAATCAAGAAATCATAAAATAAAAAGGGGGGAAGGCCTATCACATGAATAGGAGCATGAAAACTCACCAACAGCTGTAACACACGAACGAGAAGCTATCTCATGGTAGCTAGCCATTAATTTGACACACGAATGGTCCGAAGACCTGACACACGAATGGTTCGAAGACCGTGTGTTGCTACCCCACTAATTTGAGTCGAAACTCCACAAAGCGGGGTTTAGTCTCCCTCGCAGACAAAGAGACATCGTACATTGCTAGTCTAAATCACAAAAATGATCGTCACGATCATCAAGAAGTGTCAATCACAGTAAGCTAGTAAATATATGAGCTTAGCTTCATGTCCCATAACCACTAGCTTAACTTAAATATTTACGAACAAATTGTAGATCTCCACTAGAAAATTGTCACAAGAGATTCAATCGAACAAGTCCAAGAATTAACCGACGAAGTAAACGCAAGCGTTTCATACCACTCGTTTTACTAAGTCGTTTAATTAGATTTCTCATACGAGTGAGGTAAAGGTTCGTATATACTAATAAATTAGAAATCGGTTTGAGAAAACGAGCTTTGTAATAAAATAGTGTTGACATCATTTGAAGAAAGAGTTTTGATATTTACTACTAGTATAGAAAACCTTTATATTTTTAAAGTGACAAATCACAAAGAAGATTGTAAGAACAATCAATCAGTAAAATTCACATTCGAAGACGTGAATAAAATCCAAAGAAACCGATAAAGAATCCATCGAAATGGATATTCAAAAATCCCTAAAAAGGAGTCATCAAAGTCATAATAAATGATAACAACAAATAGGATTATCACGAATTGATTTAAATTGGAATTCTCAAACAAAAAGGCAAGAAGGCAAAATCACAACAGTTTCAAACGTCTGAAACAAGTGGTTCAGACGTCTGAATCTGGAAATATAAAAATTTCCAGAACACGACTCAGACGTCTGAACCAAATGTTTCATACGTCTGAAATAGGCATGTTTTAGCCTATTTTCTTTCTGTTTGAAAATAAGCCAATTTAGACGTCTGAAACCATATATTCAGACGTCTGAATCTGGGAATAGAAAACTTCCCAGACAATATTCAATCATCTGAATATCACGTTTCAGACGTCTGAATGAAGGGTTCAGGGCATTCCCTGAACCTAGGCCAAAAATGGCCAAACGAATATCGAAAACGATCGAACGAGCAAATGACGATGACTAAGGAATTACGTCGAACGACAACCCAGCCTAAACGGCTCTCCGATACGCCTCAAATATCAATGTCCAAATATCCATAATAGGATTTCCATAAATTGGACCAAAACACCAAAAATTGGAATATACACCAAATCAATCCAAACCAAAATCAATTGCACACGAATAAACGTTAGGAATTCAAACCTAACAATCGAAGATAATTATAGACAAAGATGTGTGATAAAAATCTCACCTTTTTACAAAATTAAACAAGAAGAAGCTTGAAAGCAAATGGAGAATCAACCTCTCTTCAACACAACCCAAATGAGCTTGAATCTATGCTCAAAACAAGAACATTCCCAAAATTAGGTTTAGGAATTTCTGAAATTGGTAAGAGAATAAGTTGGAGAAGAAGAAGAGAAGCTTACCAATGGGTTCTTCTATTAGTTTGGAGCTAGAACTTGATTTGCAAAAGAGAACTAGGGCTTGGAGTTTTAATTTCCTCTTCCACTCTCCATTAATATAAAAGCTTGAGTATATGAGGAATGAAGAGATGAAGAGGAGAAGGGGTTGGGACTGAAATACATAAGTGGCTCAGCGCAAACCAAAGCCCTAAGTAAAAATTAGAAAAATTCAACTTTCTCCAAACATATCGAAGCTTATACTCAAAAAGGTCGCAAACGGCATTTTAAACTCAGTGGGAGAGGTCCCGGGTCCTAATTCAACCGTATGCAAAAAGTAGCTTTTCGGACTAAATTCCGAGTAACGATAAAATATTTAAATAAAATATTTAAATATAAAATCGATAAATATGCGGGTCGTTGCATTTTATACTCACATGCATATTTAATTTATACCTTTACATGTTCTGCAATAAAAATCACCTTAAGCATTTTGAAATTAGGATGGTTGGTTGTTGCTCGGGATACATACATACATTTTTGTTAATTATCGAATTAAATGTGTTTCTTTGAAAAATAATAGAATCATAATATAAAATTAGGTTGTTTGTATATTTTGAGAATCATACAATGCTAAATTAGGGTAGGCTAATAATTATATATAGTTCGGGTGCTCTATGGAAAAAATTTCAGAGGTTATTAGCAACAATGTAAAACAGATTAAAAAGATGTACTCTAGACTCATTTCTTCTTTCTTCTTAACATTGAATTTACTCACATTTATTTTTTGAAAACATTATCTTTTTATTAGCTAAGTACACTCAATTATTATTTCCACTTTGGTAAATCAAGCTAATAGTAGAATAAAGGATATTTTAAATCTAGTGTCTATTTGGTTCATTGTTTTGAGCAATTTTTTCGAAGATATTTAAAATGTGTAAACTTGGACATTTTTAACCGTATACAATTTTAGTGGAGACAACACTAAATTGGTTATAGTATTCCATATTGTCCTATGGTTTAGATTAATTGTCCTTTCTAAAAAAACATGGATGCTTCTCCCTCTAGGAAAGTCCGTTGAATTGACATTGATAAAATGTTACACTTGCTAAGGAATTTGACTTCTTGTATTTATGGTGTAAATGTTTGTGTTGAGAGGAAAATATAACGACCCTGACTCGACCTTCAAAAATCGGCACCGAATACGACACTCATAGTCAAATGCCGCAGATCCAAACGTTGAATCTAGTTCGCCGGAGCTTATAACACATTAAGTACAACACAGCGGAAGAAAATGAACAGCATATATCAATATACAACAATGATACAGTATCTGATACAACAAGATACAACAGATGATACAATGAATATCAATATACATCAGAGATATGATACAAGACAATAACACCAGCAGCAGAACAAAATCTCCAATATGGTCTTCAGACGAGAACTCGAGCATTAGTAATCTCCATTACCAAGGCACCAAACCAGAAATAGCCCGAACTCCCAATCAAAATGAAGTGAAGCAACTCGATCCAAATGCGATTGCCAAACCCTAAGGATGGAAGCTATCAAATCTACACCTACTATTCGATTATCTGAAAAACCCAACTCTAGACTGCCCGTGTGGGAAAATAGTGGGCATCCAGAGTTAAGGAAAGGAACAATAAACTCAAGGTTAGTCGTGGGACTGGTATGAGCAAAAAAAAAACATTTGGCCTTTTTTAAACAACAAAGAATTTAAATTTGAAATCCGCAATGCTTTTTAGAAAATGAAACTACCATAAGGCCTCCCGCCACACACACAATGCAAACGCAGACTTGGAGGAGATTTCCCCTTATGATAGTCAAATATGATTAATAGGAGAAAAAAAATTCTTTGATATTATTACTAGTGCATAGTGGAAAATCTTTCGAAAGTATAATATTAATCCTATCCAGCATAGGTACCATGATATTATGCCAGCTATAGCTACCACCTGAGGTGGCAGGTAATACAATTGCAATCGTAAAGGGCTCGTATTGTTTTGTCTGGATTTCCAACAAATGGTCAGGCTAAGGAACTTCCTACTGCCACATGGGTACGCCTCTGGCGGGACGTCCCGAGAACCTAACCGGATCTCTACCAACACAAGGCCGGGTTACCTCTGTAACTAGGTAACTACTACTAGAGTGTGCCATCCCCCGATCCTTTGGGACCATTATCCGAGTGCTCGACGCCAACAACCACAAAGAAATCACAAAGTAATAGATTTGCAGTATCCACATGAGTGAAGTATCTAGGGTCCATACCATGATACCACCCTCTTCCAGAAGGGAAGGACACACCCTAAAGGGAGCAACCCTCATAACCTTGCCGCATCTTTCCTGTTTCGACCATTTCCGGGGTGTGAGGTCCTGATGCAGTCTCGTCTACAAAGCTACGCTTTATACAAAAGCCATGCTTTGATCAACAAATGATACACAGTAGCACTCAGCATGCCACACTACCAAATTGGGAGTATATCACTGATAAATATCAACTACATAACCTTTGAGCTTGTACGTCTCAGAGAAAGGTGTTAAGCTAAGAGAATAAATTCTCCGCCACCAAGCAGAAATGTATTTGATAGAGATCGGTTTAATATCTCAAAGTGTAGTGTCAGACATATAACCATACAAGTCTGTTCTGGGTTCGAACAGAACCGAAAGCACTTCTGAAGAAGCCCTTGCAAATCCGGGTATCCACAATCCCGATCGGACTTCCCATCACTTAGGGAGAACTCTATACCGGAGCAACTTAGTGCAGAATCAATCGAAAGGTTATCCTATCGTTCTCGAAGACACCCGGTCTTCAACACCAGTCTTCAAATGCAATCCATAACGTCGTATCACTATTCTGAGTGGGTTATATGACACAAGGTCCTCTCCCGGCTAAACCGAATAATGAGCGCAATATTTAAAAATATATGGATATGGGATTTCAGTTAAGTCACAACTTATAAATCCAAAGCTTTCCTTTTAAATGGTTAAACAAATTACCATTTCATATCGTTTCGCAAAGTTCACCTAGTTTCACAAAGATCTATTAATAGATTTCAAAACAATTTCCATTCCAAGTTGGATTAACTCAATTAAACCTTTAAATTAAAGATTTAATTTATAGTTTTCAACCGTTTCCAAAGATTTATTCATAACTTGAAAAACTATTTTCATTTCAAACTTGAATTCCCTTTAACTCAAATTGGAAGTTCGTTTCTTATGTGAAAGCTTTTATTATTTGAAAACACATAGTTTTCGTTTCAGAAAAAACTAATTATACAAATTAAAATCTTGGGTTAAATTTCAAAATCCCAAAAGAACACTTTAAAATGGTTTAAAAACCCATATAAACACATTTATAAGTTGAATAACCCTTTTTTTTTAAACCTAGTTCCCAAATCATAGAATTCAATTTCAAATATTGAATTCAAATTTAAATCAATTATTTAGATTTCAAACCTCAATCAAGTTATTCAAAAATAACTTTTATTTTTGAAATTCATTTCCAAAATCTTTCCATTCTAATTCCAAAACTATTTTGGATTCAAAAATTCAATCATTAAAAAATTATTTCAAAATCTGTGACTTAACCCATTTCCACGTGCAACCCATATTAGTGTGTGTATAAGTGTGGTCCAGGGGTTTTACACAATAGTGCAAACAATCAATCAGCACAGATTCAATTATATCCATAAGCGGTATAACCCATAACGCTTATCTTTATTCACAGATTCATAGATACAATAAATTATCAATCACAAAGATTCATCATCATAATTCGATGTGGGTTTCGGATAATCAACTGGAATCCGACTCCCTGTCGCATCGAAATTCAAATGTCGTTTTACGGGTCAAAGGGTTTTCATATTCATACGACAATATATACACCACAGATATAAAAGCTCAGCACAAACCATCACATAGCATCACATATCAAATATATCAATCCATCACATAGCATCCAATAACAATCAAACATCTTTGATTAAGGTGAATGAATCGTGTGGTTAGAGATTTATTACTCACATAATTTCCTTCATTAATAATCTTTAAACAATGATTAATTATCATTAACTACAATTGATTAAGTCTTAACCACCTTCATTAATTAATCATTTCTTAATTAATTATCTTAATTAATTAACCCTTAATCATAATTAATTAAACCTTAATTACTTTTATTAATTAACCATACCTTAATTAATTACTTTAATTAATAAACCCTTAATTATTAATTAAATCTTAATTATAATTGATTATCCTTAATTTATAGATTTGTTATTCCTTAATTAATTACAAAAATTAATTACTCCTTAATTAACAATGATTTCCTAATCACTTTAAGTTAATTAACCTTTAATCAATTATTCTTAATTTAATTATCTTAATTAATTAACCACATTAATTAATTATTCATTAAAGTAATTAACCCTTAATATTTAATTTATCAATCTTTAATCTTTAATTATCTACTCTTAATTACTTTCACTAAGCAATTATTATTTTTATTTAATCATTCATTAATTACTTGATTAATTAACTTAATAATTTAATGAATCCAAATCATTAAATTCTATTTATCTTTAAGATAGAACATTTCTTACTTAATCAAAGCATTTAAAAACAATTTGCTTTCAAATTTACTTAATAAATTTCATTTTAAATTTAAGATTTAAAATGAATACAAATTTAACTTAAACAAAGTTTAAAAAAACAATTCAAGAACCTTTTTATCTCACAAGTTAAAGAAATATTCATTTTATAAAAGAAGTTTAAAAGAATTTTAAATCAATTCATTTCTTTTAAATTCAAATCAATTTAAAAATACACTTTAACAAACAAATTTGTTTAAATCATTTTAAATTTAAAAACTTTCATTTATCTCAAAACTGGAATACATATTAAATTTTGATTCCAAATTACTTAGATTCGAAAACTTACTTACATTTAAACTCCATTTTTAAATTCCAAATCATTTAACCATTTTTAAAGTAGTTAAAACAATTTAAATTTAAAAACTTTATCTTATTTTAAAAAAAACTGAGATTCAAACTCACATTCCAGATTTTAACACTTATATTTAAACTTATTTAACCCTTACTTACAATTCAAACTTTCAGTTTGAAATTCAGGCCAGATTCGCTTTAAATGCTTAAAGGTGTTAAAACAAATCTAAATCTCAAAAATTTAAATCATTCCAAAACCTAGGTTCAAACTTACTTAAAGTCGGATTCAAACTTAGGTTTCATACTTAGTTTAAAACTCTGATTTTCATCTTTAAAACTTCAGTTTAAATTTTAAAACAAAATACTACAGGTTTCTGTTAAAACCTGTAATCTTATTTTTTTTCCAGAGGCAAACTTAATCTACTTCGAGCCACAAACTAAAAATTTCAAGCAAATGCTCGAACTTCTCGAGAGAAAACCCAAGATCCTTTCCTTTACTAACCAAAGATTTCACCAGAGACTAAAGTGCACCGTGCACATGAACGGTGACTTTAATTAACTCCGACCATCTCCGATGGTCTTCCCCTATCGACGACCAACCCCACATCCAAACACGATCATAGCATCATCCTTCCAAGGCTCGAAATTGCATTCGAGTTCAAAGACCCCGAACCCTGGAACAGAAACAGGAACCTCCTCCACCAAAACCTGGAAAAACTCATCATTCTCGACATCGAGGTCATCGGAGCACTCGAAACTCCGGTTATCACTTCGTCAATGTCTCCTCTACCACCTCCCAAAAACACACAGCACTCGATCAACTAGGGAGGATGAACGAATCGAAATACTGGACCTAGTTGAAACTAGGGTTCCAAACAAGAATCAACTACGCGAATTCCTCAATGAATTAATCATCTCCCTGACAATTTTACCATCATCCTCGATCACTCTACTACCTTCAGGACGAACCACGACACCCCAAATCACAGAGATGACCGAAAAACTTCCCAAAACCCATTTCTGGTTAACCCAGAAATGCTCACTCAATCGCAAATTAATAAAATAATATGATTTTAGTGTTAAAAATCATGTTTAAGTTTATGAATTCAAATTAAAATCCTGAATTTATGAATTACAAAGTTTGGGTCTTGCCACATTTTAATTTTTTTGCTCAGTCATTTTTGACTCCCTGATAATTTCCAGATAAACTTCAATATCTTTAACTTAAATATAATTTTAATCTCAATTTTGAGATGAAACAACAAGTTTTGTTTATAACTTAAGTTTTAACAAGATTAACTCAAGAGTTCTTGAATTTAAATTAAAACAAGAATCTGGAAATCATGAACAGAGAGGATTCAGATAAACAAACATGAAACCATAATTTTTCACTACTTCACAGAAACAAGCATAACACATCATATCAATTCATAGATCACGTCGAAGAAGTTTGCTCACCTGAAAGTTATGTTGACAAAGAACAGGAACAGAGAGTTTCAAATGAGAATGGCCAGGAAAAAAAAATCTTAAACTTTCTTCGAGAATTTTAATTTGTTTTAGTTGATCATCATTTCCCTCAAGTTGAAGATACCAAAGTTAATTATGGTTCTAAATTTGCTTCAGGTTTTAAACTTTAATTAAGGGTTTTTTTCTTCTGAATTACCTGAGTTTGATCACTCCAGGTTTTTGAAGTTTCAGATTAACTTGCTATTTAGTTTGTTTTCCTGAAACATATTAATAAAGCTGTTCAAATTCTTTGTTTTATTACTGACTACACCATTAAATTCAAATTTTAAAAAGAAATTTCACTTGCCTATAGATTTTCCCATAGAATTTTGCTCACTGGCCAAAACTGCAGCTTTGAATTTGAAACTTGCCTCAAGTTGAAGATTGAAGTTTGATTGCTTTCTTCAATTTTTCCAGATTTTATTTTTTTAATCCATACTTAGTTTGTATTGTAGCTGAATTGATCTTTAGGTTGCAGTTTGAATTTGTTGAAGCTTTCAGATTTGACATTTCGGTACTGCTCTTTATCATTTTTTCAGGTTTTATCATTTTTTTTGTTTGGTGTTGGGATTTGAAATGCCAAATCTTTGGTTACTGTATATTTTCATATTTTCTGAAAAGTTTAATAATTTCATATAGGGAAGTGAAGTGTTTTTTTGTAAATTTTTATTTAATTATTCAATTCAATTAAATATAGTGAATGCCATTTGTACAATGATGATCATAAGACTCCAAAGAAATGTATATTCCTTTACTCTATCTCCTTTTTGTATGCTTACATTTGTAATTTTCAAAGATAAAGGAAATTTTTATATAAAATTTCACATTATTCTATAAATAAATGCACTTCTTTGTTCATTTATATGTGTGTGTGTGTATAATGTTAAAAGAATTGTTTTTAGCCAACATTTACATTATATAAATTTCACCTCAATGATTTTAAAAGCCAAATGTTTATTTTAAAAATATTTATTTCAAATGTAGATTCAAATTCCCAATTTATTTGAATTAAAATTTATTTATATCTATTTACATATATTCATACTTTTTTTTATATTATCTATTTTTGTACCACTTAAAAAAAAGAATGGATTCAAATACTTTGATTTCATATTAACAATTGTTACATTTATTTATATAAGAGAATTTGACTTAAGAATAATATTTTGAAAATGAGTACACTAATTTTTTTCTTTTTATTGCAACCTCCAAATATTAATATTTTTTAAAAAAAATTAGAAACCACCTTTTTATTATTTTAAAGCTTTTAATTCTATTTTATTTTTAATACATTTTATTTTTAAATTCAATACTGGTTTATAAAACATTTATTCTTATATTTTTATATTAAATTTCTAATTATAATTCATTTATATAAATATATATCTTATTTTTTCTAAACCCTATATTTGTTTGTAAGATACTTATGCTTAATTTCTAATTAAATTTCAATTTAAAATCAAAAATTATATATCTATTCTAGAAATCTCAAATTGATTCACAATTTATCTTCAATATGAGAAATTTGTAAGGGAGATGAGAAAGAAAAGATGAAAGATAGAGAAATGATTGGTCAGATCAGATCGAAATTTTTATTTCGCATTCGGTTTACCAAATCAGAATATCAACAATATGAGAACAAACTCATACAATTTTACACTATATGTTTGGGTCCACAGGTCAACGGAAATGCAAAGGCATCGATTAGTTCGAAGGGATAACTAATCGTTCGTAGAATGTATTGGATCCCAGAGAATAGATAGATGGATTTAATCTTCTACAATTTATCAACACTAGATATGGATTTTCCCAATTCAGGTCGGAATACCCCAAAGTTTATACCAATCTGTCCCACTTCGGACTTCGACATACACAAGAAATTACAATAGAATTTCAAATTTGTTTTTAACTGATATCGTTTTATTGATACAATTCAAATTTAGCCTTATATTCTATTAACTAATTTAACTTAATTTAAAATTTCCAATTTATTTAAAATTTTCAAATTCAAATTCATTAAAGTTTATATGGAAAAGCTGATAAGAAACCGATGAAGATACGAAGTAAGGATTTTCTACAACGATTCGTAGGGCCACCATCACACCGAAACTTCTTTCTGGAGCTGTCACTAGGCAATCAAAAAGAATTTTAGAATCAAATCAAAGGAGATTGATAGAGAAAATTGTTTCCGCTATTGCAGGGTATTGACCATTTATAGTGGTACTACCCTGTCCCCTATTTCGTCCTCTTCTCGCACTCATACTTACTATCAGTGAATAGTACGAGAATTCACGGAGGCATTCGAACGGATATCTTAAGGATATACTCATTCTAGGGTATACTTCACCCTATCTCTAATGAGTTACTTAATGTGTTATACTCCTGAGTTAAAGTTTTAATCCTCAGCTTTGATAGCACTTATAACGACCCTGACTCAACCTTCGAAAATTGGCACCGAATACGACACTCATATTCAAATGCCGTAGATCCAAACATCGAATCTGGTTCGCCGGAGCTTATAACACATCAAGTACAACACAGCGGAAGAAAATGAACAACATATATCAATATACAACAATGATACAGTATCTGATACAATAAAATACAACAGATGATACAATGAATGTCAATATACATAAGAGATATGATACAAGACAATAGCAGCGGAAAGAAAAGATAACACCAGCAGCGGAACAAAATCTCCAATATGGTCTTCAAGCGAGAACTTGAGCATTATTAATCTCCATTACCAAGGCACCAATCCAGAAATAGCCCGAACTCCCAATCAAGATGAAGTGAAGCAACTCGATGCAAATGCGTTTGCCAAACCCTATGGTTGGAAGCTATCGATTCTAAACCTACTATTTGATTATCTAAAAAACCCAACTCTAGACTGACCGTGTGGGAAAATAATGGGCACCCAGAGTTTAGGAAAGGAGTAATAAACTTCAGGTCAGTCATGGGACTGGTATGAGCAAACAAAAACATTTGGCCTTTTTTAAACAACAAAGAATTTAAATTTGAAATCCGCAATGCTTTTTAGAAAATGAAACTACCATAAGGCCTCCCGCCACACACACAATGCAAACGCAGACTAGGAGGAAATTTCTCCTTATGATAGTCAAATATGCTTAATACGAGAAAAAAAATTCTTTGATATTATTACTAGTGCATAGTGGAATTTTTTTTGAAAATATAATATTAATACTAGCCAGCATAGGTACCATGATATTATGCCTGCTATAGCCACCACCTGAGGTGGTAGGTAATACAATTGCAATCGTAAAGGGCTCGTATTGTTTTGTTTGGATTTCCAACAAATGGTCAGGATAAGGAACTTTCTACTGCCACATGGGTACGCCTCTGGCGGGACGTCCCAAGAACCTAACCGGATCTCTTCCAACACAAGGTCGGGTTACCTCTGTAACTAGGTAACTACTACTCGAGTGTGTCATCCCCCGGTCCTTTGGGACCTTTATCCGAGCGCTCGACACCAACAACCACAAAGCAATCACAGAGTAATAGATCTGCACTATCCGCATGAGTGAAGTATCTGGGCTCCATACCATGATACCATCCTTTTCCAGAAGGGAATGACACACCCTAAAGGGAGCGACCCTCATAACCTTGTCGCATCTTTCCTATTTCGACCATTTCTGGGGTGTGAGGCCCTGATGCAGTCTCGTCCACAAAGATATGCTTTATAAAAAAGTCATGCTTTGATCAACAAATGATACACAGCAGCACTCAGCATGCCACACTACCAAATTGGGAGTATATCACTGATAAATATCAACTACATAGCCTCTGAGCTCGTATGTCTCAGAGAAGGGTGTTAAGATAAGTGAATAAATTCTCCGCCACCAAGCAGAAATATATTTGATAGAGATCAGTTTGATATCTCAAAGTGTAGTGTAAGACATACGACCATACAAGTCTGTTTCGGGTTCGAACAGAACCGAATGCACTTCTGAAGAAGCCCTTACAATCCGAGTATTCACAATCCCGATCGGACTTCCCATCACCTAGGAAATCTCTATACCATAGCTACTCAGTGCAGAGACAATCGATAGGTCATCCTATCGTTCTCACAAATACCTGGTCTTCACCACCGGTCTTCAAATCCAATCCATAATGTCGTATCACTAATATGACACAAGGTCCTCTCCCGGCTAAACCGAATAATGAGCGCAATATTTAAAAATATATGGATATGGGATTTTAGTTAAGTCACAACTTATAAAATCCAAAGCTTTCGTTTTAAATGGTTAAACAAATTACCATTTCGTATCTTTTAACAAAAAGATTTGTTTCACAAAGTTCACCTAGTTTCACAAAGATCTATTCATAGATTTCAAAACAATTTCCATTCCAAGTTGGATTAAATCAATTAAACCTTTAAATTAAAGATTTAATTTATAGTTTTCAACCTTTTCCAAAGATTTATTCATAACTTGAAAAACTATTTTCATTTCAAACTTGAATTCCCTTTAACACAAATTGGAAGTTCGTTTCTTATGTGAAAGCTTTTATTATTTGAAAACACATAGTTTTCGTTCCAGAAAAATCCAATTATACAAGTTAAAATCTTGGGTTAAATTTCAAAATCCCAAAAGAACACTTTAAAATGGTTTAAAAACCCATATAAACACATTTATAAGTTGAAAAACCCTTTTTTTGAAACCATAGATCCCAAATCATTGATTTCAATTTCAAATATTGAATTCAAATTTAAATCAAATTATTTAGATTTCAAATCTCAATCAAGTTATTCAAAAATAACTTTTTTTTTTGAAATTCATTTTCGAAAGCTTTCCATTCTAATTCCAAAACTGTTTTGGATTCAAAAATTCAATCTCCAAAAAATTATTTCAAAATCTGTGACTTAACCCATTTCCACGTGCAACCCATATTAGTGTGTGTATAAGTGTGGTCCAGGGGTTTTACACAATAGTGCACAACATCAATCAGCACAGATTCAATCTATCTATAAGCGGTATAACCTATAACGCTTATCTTTATTCACTGATTCATAGATACAATAAATTATCAATAAAAAAGATTCATCATCATAATTCGATGTGGGTTTCAGATAACCAACTGGAATCCGACTCCTTGTCGCATCGAAATTCAAATGTCGTTTTACGGGTCAAAGGGTTTTCATATTCACACGACAATATATAGATCACAGATATAACAGCTCAGCACAAAGCATCACATAGCATCACATCACATATCAAATATATCAATCCATCACATAGCATCCAATAACAATCAAACATCTTTGATTAAGGTGAATAAATCGTGTGGTTAGAGATTTATTACTCACATAATTACCTTCATTAGTAATCCTTAATCAATGATTAATAATCATTAACTACAGTAGATTAAGTCTTAACCACCTTCATTAATTAATCATTTCTTAATTAATTATCTTAATTAATTAACCCTTAATCGTAATTAATTAAACCATAATTACTTTTATTAATTAATTATTCCTTAATTAATTACTTTAATTACTAAACCCTTAGTTATTAATTAAATCTTAATTACCATTGATTATCCTTAATTTATTAATTTATAGATTTATTATTCCTTAATTAATTACAAAAATTAATTACTCCTTAATTAACAATGATTTCCTAATCACTTTAAGTTAATTAACCTTTAATCAATTATTCTTAATTTAATTATCTTAATTAATTAAGCACATAAATTAATTATTCTTTAAAGTAATTAACCCTTAATATTTGATTTATCAATCTTTAATCTTTAATTATCTACTCTTAATTACTTTCACTAAGCAATAATTATTTTTATTTAATCATTCATTAATTACTTGACTAATTAACTTAATAGTTTAATGAATCCAAATCATTAAATTCTATTTATGTTTAAGATAAAACATTTCTTACTTAATCAAAGCATTTAAAAACAATTTGCTTTCAAATTTACTTAATAAATTTCATTTTAAATTTAAGATTTAAAATGAATACAAATTTAACTTAAACAAAGTTTTAAAATAAACAATTTAAGAACCTTTTGATCTCACAAGTAAAAGAAATATTCATTTTACAAAAGAAGTCTAAAAGAATTTTAAACCAATTTATTTCTTTTAAATTAAAATCAATTCAAAAATACACTTTAACAAACAAATTTGTTTAAATCATTTTAAATTTAGAAACTTTCATTTATTTCAAAACTGGAATACATATTAAATTTTGATTCCAGATTACTTAGATTGAAAAACTTACTTACATTTAAACTTCCTTTTTAAATTCCAAATCATTTTACCATTATTAAAGTAGTTAAAACAATTTAAATTTAAAAACTTTATTTTATTTTAAAAAAACAAAGATTCAAACTCACATTCCAGTTTTTAACACTTATATTTAAACTTATTTAACACTTACTTACAATTTAAACTTTCAGTTTTAAATTCAGGCCAGATTCACTTTAAATGCTTAAATGTGTTAAAACAAATCTAAATTTCAAAATTTTAAATCATTCCAAAACCTAGGTTCAAACTTACTTAAAGTCAGATTCAAACTTAGGTTTCATACTTAGTTTAAAACTCTGATTTTCATCTTTAAAACTTCAGTTTAAATTTTAAAACAAAAAATACTACAGGTTTCTGTTAAAACCTGTAACCTTATTTTTTATCCGAGGAAAACTTAATCTACTTCGACCCACAAACTAAAAACTTCGAGTAAATGCTCGAACTTCTCGAGAGAAAACCCGAGATCCTTCCCTCTGCTAACCAAAGATTTCACCAGAGACTAAAGTGCACCGTGCACATGCACGGTGACTTTAATCAACTCCGACCATCTCCGATGGTCTTCCCCTATCGGCGACCAACTCCACATCCAAACACGATCACAGCGTCATCCTTCCAAGGCTTGAAATTGCATTCAAGTTCAAAGACCCCCAAACCTGGAACAGAAACAGGAACCTCCTCCACCAAAACCAAGAAAAACTCATCGTTCTCGACATCAAGGTCATCGGAGAACTCGAAACTCCGGTCATCACTTTGTCATCGCCTCCTCTACTACATCCTAAAAACACGATGCACTCGATCAACTAGGGAGGATGAACGAATCGAAATACTGGACCTAGTTGAAACTAGGGTTCCAAAAAAGAATCAACTGCCGTGAATTCCTTGATGAATTAATCATCTCCTTGATAATTTTCCCATCATCCTCGATCACTCTACTACCTTTAGGAAGAACCACGACACCCCCAATCACAGAGATGACCAAAAAACTTCCCAAAACCCATTTCTGTTTAACCTAGAAATGCCCACTCAATCGCAAATTTAAAAAAATATGATTTTAGTGTTAAAAATCATGTTTAAGTTTATGAATTCAAATTAAAATCCTGAATTTATGAATTACAAGGTTTGGGTCTTGCCACATATTTATTTTTTTGCTCAGTCGTTTTTTATTCCCTGATAATTTCCAGATAAATTTCAATATCTTTAACTTAAGTATAATTTTAATCTCAATTTTGAGATGAAACAGCAAGTTTTATTTATAACTTAAATTTTAATAGAGATTAACTCAAGAGTTCCTGAATTTAAATTAAAACAAGATCTGGAAATCATGAACAGAGAGGATTCAGATAAACAAACATGCAACCATAATTTTTCACTACTTCACAGAAACAATCATAACACATCATATCAATTCAAAGATCAGGTTAAAGAAGTTTGCTCACCTGAAAGTTATGTTGACAGAGAACAGGAACAGAGAGTTTCAAATGAGAATGGCCTGGAAAAAAAATCTTGAACTTGCTTTGAGAACTTGAATTTGTTTTAGTTGATCATCATTTCCCTCAAGTTGAAAATACCAAAGTTAATTATGGTTCTAAATTTGCTTCAGGTTTTAAACTTTAATTATGGGTTTTTTTTCTGAATTACCTGAGTTGGATCACTCCAGGTTTTTGAAGCTTCAGATTCACTTGCTCTTTAGTTTGTTTTCCTGCAACTTATTAATAAAGTCGTTCAAATTCTTTGTTTTATTACTCACTACACCATTAAATTCAAATTTTAAAAAGAAATTTCACTTGCCTATAGATTTTCCCAGAGGATTTTGCTCACTGGCCAAAACTGCAGCTTCGAATTTGAAACTTGCCTCAAGTTGAAGATTGAAGTTTGATTGCCTTCTTCAATTTTTTCAGATTTGATTTTTTTTATCCATACTTAGTTTATATTGCAGCTGAATTAATCTTCAGGTTGTAGTTTGAATTTTTTGAAGCTTTCAGATTTGAAATTTCTGTACTGCTCTTTATCATTTTTTCAGGTTTTATCATTTTTTTTGTTTGGTGTTGAGATTTGAAATGCCAAATCTTTGGTTACTGTATATTTTCAGATTTTCTGAGAAGTTTAATAATTGCATATATGGAAGTGAAGAGTTTTTTTGTAATTTTTTATTTAATTTTTTAATTCAATTAAATATAGTGAATGCCATTTGTACAATGATGATCATGAGACTCTAAAGAAATGTTTACTCCTTTACTCTATCTCCTTTTTGTATGCTTACATTTGTAATTTTCAAAGATAAAGGAAATTTTTATATAAAATTTTACATCATATTTATTCTATAAATAAATGCACTCTTTGTTCATTTGTATGTATATATATAATGTTAAAAGAATTGTTTTTAGCCAACATTTACATTATATAAATTTCACCTCAATGATTTTAAAAGCCAAATGTTTATTTTAAAAACATTTATTTCAAATGTAGATTCAAATTCCCAATATATTTGAGTTAAAATTTATTTATATCTATTTACATATATTAATACATTTTTTTATATTTTCTATTTTTGTACAACTTAAAAAAAAGAATGGATTCAAATACTTTGATTTCATATTAGCAATTGTTACATTTACTTATATAAGAGAATTTGACTTAAGAATAATATTTTGAAAATGAGTACACTAATTTTTTTCTTTTTATTACAACCTCCAAATATTAATATGTTTAAAAAAATTTAGAAACAACCTTTTTATTATTTTAAAGATTTTAATTCTATTTTATTTTTAATACATTTTATTTTTAAATTCAATACTAGTTTATAAAACACTTATTCTTATATTTTTATATTAAATTTCTAATTGTAATTCATTTATATAAATATATATCTTATTTTTTCTAAACCCAATATTTATTTGTAAGATACTTATGCTTAAATTTCTAATTAAATTTCAATTTAAAATGAAAAATTATTTATCTATTCTAGAAATCTCAAATTAATTCACAATTTATCTTCAAAAATTAATTTAATTGCCAATTTAAACTTGATAAATTTTCAGGAATGTTACAGAAAATGTGATTTCGGTTCCAATTAAAGCACAATTGTATCTATTAATTAATTAGAAATCGCTAAGCCTCTCAATATCGCATATCTAAATTTCATTTGGAGAACTAATTGCTTTTTTAAGTTTCATGAACATGGAATTTTATGATCAACCTTGGTTGATTTAGAATGTAGAAACATATTGCTGCCATTTTATTTTCTAAAACAGTTGTGGTTAAGTATCCCAATAGTACCGATGTTTTAAATAGCTGATAAAGTTATTCCATTAGTGATTGAGATAATCGATATACTTTCAGATTCTAGCATCACCGTTTTTAATAGAAAAATGGATGGTATTGCAAGTTGGTAGACCTTGTTTATGTATATAATGGCATCATAAATAGGTAAAATAAAAATTGACTCGCATTGATTTATTAAGTTTATGTCCATATTACATTGCTTTGATTTTTTATTTCCTTCTTGTTTCTGACTTTTGGGTATTATTCATTATGAAAGTTTCTTTTTTTGGATAAAGATAGTTTTATATAGCATAATGGAGTTGACATGTACTTAATTTTTTTAGCTTTTGTTTGATCTTTCTTTTTGTATTATACATATCATGATGTAATAAATGCATATTTAGTGTTATGCCTTTTGTTTGAATCTATCTTTTATGGGTTTTGTTTGGGTATTTCTTCTAGTTTTAATGTAGATGATTCATGTACAACTAAAATGGATAATGTAATATGTATGTTTAGTTATGAGTTTACCACTTATGTCCATAATTATATGTGATTAAATTGAATTAGTAAGTAATATTATAATATACGTCAAGAGAATATTATTTTGCTCAGACTTGTGTAGGAGGAATAACTGAAAGGATAAATAGTTTATAGTAGTTCTATCAATTTACTATGTTTGTGAAGTTTATGATTCCTTTCTATGTATATGAGTTGTCTAACATATTTTCTTTTTGTAAACTACTTTGAGAGATGGCTTCAGCAAAAGCATTGGGTATTTGGTTTTTTGCTTGTGAAGAGTTTCTATAACGACCTCATCGCTATACCCAGTTTAGCAAAGAACATTAAAGTAATGAGTTTTGCTAATCCAGAGAATATGGCTTGTTAAGGATGATAGAATGTGAATATACCTTTATACTAACACTGACACATAATTTATACCTTCTACTAAATATCTAAACTAAACTTCGACGTGTGCAATATTAATACAAAGTAATAGACATATCGATTTTTTAGAATCAGAATAATATATCGTATAAACATCAATCATGGATCACAGTGGGATAATAAACATTTATATTTATACAAACTGTGCATCTACAAAATAAAATGTTAGACTCAATAATATACAGGTTTACAATTCCCTAATCTTATTTATACATTTAATATATAAAGTCTAAATTTCCTAAATGGGATAAACTGAAAGTACAAATGTCTATCACCTTGCTAGCCCAACCATCCAAAGCTCAACATGTCCTCTAAACTGAAAAGTCTCAACCTGACGCGAGTAAAATAACACACGAGTCGGACTATCTCTAAATATCCAATTGGGCGAGAACTAAGATATAACACAAGAACAAATAATGTATAGGTAATACAAATGTCCAAGAAATAACAAGTCACAAGATTAACTTAACTTAGAATTCATCACAAGACATATGTTTATACATTTAGGTCATAAACACAAATTTGTCACTAAACACTGAATTCACAGAACGAAGCATGACAGCTCTAAGCACAAATATATCAATAATATAATTTAGAATCCATCACAAGACACAAGAATATAGATATTTATTTCAATAATACGGAATAGTCAAAGAATCCAAATTTCCAAAATCCAAGAGATTTTAATCCAAACCGATCGTAATGATTGTCCAAACAATCGCAATGATTGTACTCAAACCCGTGGCAAACAAACAAACAAATTGATATCACTCAAATTGATCTGATACCAAGGATCATACTCAGACTAGAAATACAGAATCATAGAACGATCTCAAGGATTATCCATATCGATCAAGAAGATCATGGTAACCATGACTCGAAAAATCTGAATTATTCAATGTTATTATATTTTTAAGTTCGAAAAGAAATCCAAGAGTAAAACAATTAAGGATCTAGCAGCCCCATGCCACACACCAAAAGAGAGTGAACTCTAAAATGCCAAATACTATCGCTTTTAGTAATCACTAGAACTTAACCAATACGTCACATACCGCATGGTGAAATCCAAGTATTTACCAGAAGCTAGTAAATATCACTTATTACGGGTACCACTTGAAAACCTAAACTATATTCTCTTAAGGATCTAGTAACCACTTGTCGTACATCAGAAGAGAATACAACTCTAAAGCGTTAAGTACTTTCCTATAAATGCTCACAAGAATTTAACCAAGGCTACCCATATTGCCCGATGGAATTCAAGTATTTGCTAATGTGTTAGTAAATTCCACTTAAACATTTTATTCAATGGGTTGAGTTATATTCGATGAAGTGTGATTTGAAAGCATTTAAACCAATCCATAACACTAAGTAGATTATTAGTACTTCCCAATTATAAAATTAAGGTTATTATAACATTTATTTACTTTGTCACTTATCAAAATTTTCTGTTATTCCAAATTGTTCCAAGAGTATTTATTTTGCAAAACAATATTTTCCATGTTCCAAAATCATATTGATTCTTTAAATTCCATAAGGTTATAATGTTTACGTACCATGTTCCAAAAGCCACTTATAAAAGTGTTCATTTCTTTGTGAATCCTTAAATCCATTTTCAAAACCAAATTAGTATTCTAATAATTAGTTAAAAAGCTCTTACACTTATTTTTTCAAAACCAAATTTCCAAGTCCATAAAATCATCTATAAGTAACTAGACCACTTTAGAAAACGAGTTAGATATTAAGAACTTAAAGAAACTCTTTTTACAAAATTATTTGCAAACAAAACTAAGCATTTATATACATTTGCAAAATAGATAGATTTAAGTTTATAAATTCCCAATGCTCTGAATAAAAATGATTCAAAGTCCATAGAGCACAAGAAGATTCACTATTACACATCACAAGATGGTAACGACAAATAGTTCATAAGGTTTGATTTTTATATCATCTCTAAACAAATTTTAGCTTAGCAAACCAATGGAATTATATAATATATATCAAAACGATCACGACCAAACATTCAAAGCACAATGAAACAACATCACAAACATAGCAATAAATCATGGTTTCAAGCAATGAGTCGGGGAGAGCACACGGTCACCTTGAACTTACGTTCCAGGCACCAACCGGTGCACCAGTCTACACGATAGGTCCACCGTCGCGACAAATTTTTAGTTTTGAAACACAATTTCAACCCATTTAACCTTAGAATTTTCAAAAACTTACAACATGAAAGTTATTTCTTAATGTCTCATCTTTTCATCAAAAAATATTTTTGCAATTTGGATCTACGGTTAAAAAGTTATGGCAATTTTAATATCAAGTTTCAACTCAAAAACTTACATAGGGCGGAGCTTGTACATCAGTTTCAAACTCAATTTCGACCCCTTAAATAGCAGAATTTTGTAAAGTGATTAAAAGACAACTTGTAGCTTATAGAAAGAACTTTCTACCATATAAAAATTGAATCAAGCATGGAGCATTTTACACTAAGATATCGCTGTTTTACTGCAGCGATTTTCATAACTTATTTTCATCAAGGAATCAAATAATCACCCAAATTCAAGCAACCAATTCACAATCAAATTAAAAGCAATTCAATCATCAAACCATCTAAGTTAATCCTAATAGAAATTAATCAATTATACATATGGATAAGAGATGGTTTGGTGAGTATTCAACTCATCTTTTATCTTCCCATAGTGTGCTAGATCCCTAAATAATCCTTGCTAAATGCTTAGCTTCGCCAAAATAACCTAAATTTCAAGAACAAAAATCCAACTAGCAAGAAATTCTAAATAAAATGAGATCAAAATCACTCTTTTATTGTTCTAAAAGATAGAAATAGGGTTTAGAACACTTACCCTATCATTATTGAACAAAAGCCCTATGTTTGCAACTTGATTTGGGGTTCTAGGGTTTTCAATTGGAAAGAGGAAAAAGTTTTAATTCGGCTGAAGTAAAGATGAGAAATGAATTGTACGTATCTCATTTCTCACAGTATTAGTTACAATGACCAAGTGGGTATGGTTTTAACCCATTAAAAAAGTGTTACTAAATCCTAGATGTTACTAATTTTAATTTTCTTTTAACACTTATAAAATACCAATTTGTCCTTAAACGCTTTTTTATCTAACATGTTTAGATTTTTCAAAATTTCTCAAAAACCAAACACAAGTTAAAAATTCTCATATCTGTTAATTATAGAATTATTTTATACAATTAAATATAACTTTTGAAATAAAAGTCATTATCTTTATTTTCAACCAAAATAAAGTAAACTATTAATTGTAAAATCAAAATTTAAAATAATAAATCTTGAAATTAATATTAAAATAAATTTCCAATTTATTTAATGCCCAATCCAATTTAATTTGGAAATTATAACTAATAAAATTACTAATTTTATCTTACGATTAATTAAGATAAATCAACTATTCACAAAAATTGAATTTAATTTCACAAATCACAATTAAAATTAATTATCCATAATAAAACTTAATTAATTAGGTATTAACAACAATGTTGTTACAGACTTGTCCCTTTGAAAAATTGCGTTCTCGCAATTTTCTTAGCAAAAGAACTGTAAATTTAAATTTCCAAATAACTCTTTCCAAAATTTACATCTTTCAAAATTATTTTTCCTAAATTTTCAATTTTCACATAATATCAAGTCTTCAAATTATCTACTTAATATTATTATCAACTCTAGTTAATATTTTCTTTCCAAATCACTATATAACTCAAAATAACTCCTTCTCAAATATTATTTATTAGTGTGTGTGTGTGTGTGTGTGTGTGTATAACAATTTCCAATCAACATCTTATTCCAATATCAAAGGATTCAAAAGTTAATTCATAAATAAAAGTAGATTTGCATTTATTCTCTTTCTAAAAAAAATTATAATTCACTTCCATTTAATTTTATGATAATCAAATCCCAAAAATTTTACATTCTCTAACTTTTCACATTATATAAAATAATATCAAGCCACTAAATTTCAGTGATACATTTCGTTGCTTGGTTGCAAAATTGATTAACTAGAATGTCAACCTTGCCTCGCCAGGCTCTCCACTTCTCACAATTTAGTTGATGACTAAAATATTATTTTAACTCAATTTTTTAAAATCAATTATTTTCCAAATTCACAAATTAATCATTTCTCATGCCAAAGTGTCTCGTTTGATATTTAGAAACTCTTATCGATAACATGGCATTCCACATATTGATCAGAATTCTTAAACGATGTCCTGACAAGTCAACACAATAGATAGTTACAAGTTTTTCTTAGTTATATTTATTTTATTATCACAAGCATCCAAGCATCCAAATTAAAAAAATACAACTAAGCAATCAATTCCTAACAACCTATCAACTAAAACGAAATAGTCGACATCATCGAAACAGTTCAATTACTAAAATTCCACTGCCTAACTTGGATTAATCCTAGATCGTTTAAAATTTTATACTCATATGGTCAATTTTTCAAAAGTCTCAAAATACGTTTTCAAACTCCAAAGGATTTTTACATATAATTTTCCAAAAGTTTAATATCAAAAATTCCAATTTATCAATTTTAAATCAAAATATGCGCTAAATGATTATCCCGGAAATCATTTTATATTCCTAGCCTTATATAGATAATTAGAAAAACTATCTATTACACACCCCACGGGACAGGATTGTAAGTCTCACTAGGTCTAGATTTGTGATACGATATGTATATTGTTCTGGCACAACTTTCATACGAACTGTAACGACCCTAATACTATACCAAGTTTAGCAAAGAACATTACAAGTAATGTTGTCTAATAATCTGGAGAATACGGCTTGTTAAGGGTGATCGAATGTGAATATAACTTTATACTAACACTAAAACATCATTTGTACATTTTTACTTAATATCTAAACTGAAATATGATGTGTACAGTATTAATACAAAGTAATAGACACATCACTTTCTTAGAATTAGAACAATATATCATATAAACATCAGTTACGGATCATAGTGGGATAATAACCATTTATATTTATTCAAACTGTGAGTCTACAAAATGAAATACTAGACTTAGTAATATACAAGATTACAATTCTATAATCTTAGTTATATATTTAATATATAAACTCCGAATTTCCTAAATGGTATATATTAAAAGTGCAAATGATTATCTTCTTTCTAGCCCAGCCATCCAAAGGTCAACTTGTCATGTAACTTGAATAGTCTCGGCCTAACCCGAGTAAAATAACACCCGGATCAAACAATCTCTAAATATTCAGTAGTGTGAGAACAAGATATAACATAAGAACAGATAATATATAAGTAATACTGATAGCGCCAAAAATGGTCTCCAACACCCAATTGTATATGAAAGCACCAATATCCAACATTTAGATCCAAATAGAAAAACCAGATTCACGGATCACAATAGATTGCAAAAAAGTAAATAAACACGTAAGTCTTATAGTGTTTTGATAAACTCCGACCTACATCCACTTAAATAATCTTTTTATTATACTATAGGATTACAAAATCAATTGTTTTTAGCCTTAGAAAATTAATGGAGGAAGAGATAAGAAGAGAGGAAGGAGAGCCAAAAGAAGATCTAGAAGAAGATCCCTTGCTATAAGCCTAGTCCACTGTATCTATAGGTGAAGAAGTGCATGGATCGAGCTGAAATTTCGTTGGAAGAACCCCTAGGCCCAAACGACGCGACTCGCATAATTTGGGGTCCATCTCTTGTCAAAAAACAATTAGGACCCATCATTCATATTAACTCGTTTTAGGGTACAATCATTCTAGTATGTACCTTATGAGGTTAGCTACATTCTCTTTCAAATTTCTTACCATTCCGACTTACCGTTTATGAGATATCGCGTTTTATATGGAATTAAGTTTTTGTGCTGAAGATCGATCATGGCCCATCTTTCGAGAATTATATGTACCGATTGTTCTAACTTTCTCCTTTTGAGGTGCTATCATTGTGGTGAGTCCCCATTGCCTCTATTCCATGCTCCCAAAGTTTCGTGTGTAATGGAGTTATAGATTTTGAGTCATGGATCGATCATCGTCGAAAATTGCCAAAACGGTCGTCGAAAACTGCACTTCATGGTAGACGCGAAGCGACATCTGAAGTGACTACCTTTCTGACTAGAAGTAGGTGCTGAAAAATCTATCCCAGGGTCAGACTCGGGTAAAATCAAAATTTTCTCTAAGAAAACAGAATTCTGACATCAAGCATGAAAAACGATCGATGTCGATCGTTTTTCTCCGAGCAACCTCCAAGCAAACACGTATCTGACTCGAAGCATGAAAAGACATCGATGTTGATTGTTTTTCCTTTAAGCAATCTCCATTCAAACAGCATCCCATTCCAAGCAAGTAGCAAATATTTGTAGGTCTGACTCCAAGCAAATTACCACTGATCCATCGACACCGATCCATTTTCTTTTACCCATAACTCGAGCATACGAACTCCGATCGACTTGGAATTTGAAATGTAGCCCTATTAGGCCTTCCTTGTCCCTCCATACTAATCGTTCCTTGATTGGGTTAGAAACTGAGGACACAATTCAATCCATTGCCAAGGTGAAACGCCAATTCCATACTTACCCATTTTTTAGCGTTGTTCGTCCAAATCAATTCAACTACCATCCACAGTATCAAATACAACAGATCTCCAATCCTGATAACCATACTTTTAGCCCAATTCGTGGTTTCGTGGCCTGACCAAAAGGCGGGATAACATTTTCCCGTAAAACATGCCTTACGGTAGGAAGGTGTGTTTTGAATTGCTACAAATCCAAAATCCGAAATCCATAATCCATTGATTATCGTTTTTTCTAACCAAGAATCCAATCCAAATCCACGGTCTCTCTGGATCATTTTATCTAAACCTGCATCCATCCAAAGCCAAATCCATTGATGTTCGAAGCTGATATCCATATCCATAACCTCTCCGGGTTGTTATCCTAAACCAAACCCTTGATCTCAATCGATCCTTCTCGAGTACAATCTGTACTCGAGGACCTAAGTAGACCGATCCATCGCATTCGAGCGAAGCGACCTACCCCTTTCCAAGCATAGTCCATACCCGATGACCTTGATCTCTTTGGATCCTTACCAAGCACAATCCATACACGATGAACTGAGTATGTCAATCTATCGCATTATAGCAAAACTACAACTTGCCAAACATAGTCCACACTTGACGACCTTGATCTCTCCATATCCTTGCCGATCACAATCCATACCCAACAACCTAAGTAGGTCGTCCATCACATTCGAGCGAAGCGACCAACCCCTTGTCAGGCATAGTCCATACCTAACTACATGTTAGGTTTTATTCTTCGGCCTTGATAGCCAATCGAGGACTTAATCCATGATGCACGGGTCTGTTTCATTGTGTTCGCCCGACGAAAAGATCCATACCTTGCGATTGTTATCTCGTCTCTTGGGATAGGACCACAACTGTGACCTGTGTTATCTATTACATTGATCCAAATTTTAGCATTTCGAAGTCCATTTGTCAAAATAAAAATTAAGAGTCTGTACAACCAATAAACCAGAGTTAAAATAAAACTAGAAAAACAAGAGTTCAAAGCAAACAAGAAAAAAACCAAATTTCACAAACCCGAGCACTATGGTTTATCATCATCTCAGAGCATGCCTAGAGACCATCCTAGATCCCCTACATGTGTAAGTGACTTAGCCATCCTACTGCAGAGTTTGTTACTTATTCCATGCCACTTCGATCAATTAATTACAAGTTGATTATGATGCTCTGATCTAGTGCCATTTTCATTCGAAGTGGATGGTGGTTGCTCCAATTCCACCACCGTAGCTCGATTCCTTATGTATTGTTGTAACTAACCATTCCTTACATGTTCCTCAGTGATATCCTTAAAATCCCTACAATCTTTTATATTATGCCCATCCAGCTCATGGAATAGGCAGCGCTTTGCTAATGTTCGCTCGCGTTCAAAGAGTTACCTCATTGGCGTCCTTCGTTATAGAAGGCATCCGCGAGTATCCAGATATGTCTTTTTTAGGCTTTTATTAAATTTTAAGTAAGAAGAGAATTTGGATTCTCCTATCTTCCACTTCGATTAATCAAAGCTATTGTCCATATTACATTTACCCTTGTCCTTTTTGGAGCTTTCACCGGGTTGTTCTCCACTTCATACCGTATTAACTTACATTGCCTCACTTTCAGCTTTCACATCTTTTTTATCATAGAGACCTTTATGATTCATGATAGAATTCCACAGATCCATCGATAGATCCCATATCAGTGACATCTAAAAATGTGAATTATTTGTAACTCCTGACACTGCCACTATGAAAACCATCGATGGATCTGGTCGATCTACCGAAACAATTGCCGCATTGAACCTGATTAAGAAATTATTGACTGATTCTCTTGCGTACTGCTTTAGTGATGTCAATTCCTTCACATTCTTAGGTCTCATAATGTGAACCCAAAATTGCTTCATAAATCTTTCGATCAATTCTGTCCATATACTAATAGAACCGCTTTCCAACTGTCTGAACCATATCGCAGCTACATCCATTAATTACATCGAGAAGCATCGTCCTGGGACTTCTTTTGATGCCCCCTGCACTTCCATGTGCCATATATACCTTATCACATCCATAGTTGGATCCGACTTTCCGTCATAAACTACCAGTGTTGGTAGGTTGAATTCTGGTGGATTCTTAGCATTCATGCTATTAGGAGCAAAGGGAATTCTATTTACGTCTTCAAGATCTCTATTCAACAGTCCTCCACTCATAGCCCATCTAATCATTTGTACAAACCTATCACTCATTACGCACATCTACATTTCGATTGAAAACAAACTGCTCGGCATTGTCCAAAACCCCACCTGGGATCGATCTAGCGTAACTCCGGGGAATATCCGTAAATCTTGATTGATCGGTACTGATCCAGTTGATTGGTGTCGACTGTTCTGTTTTGGCTGAGGACTACCATTGGCTGGTCCACTCCATCCAACTGTCTGTTAGCTTCATTTGCATGTTCATGTTTCTGATTTCGAATGATTCTTGCTACCTCAACCCCTTGATCCAAGTTGTCATTAGCTCATGCTACTTTATTCCCTTTGCTTTGTGCTCTAGCATGTTCGATATATCGGAGTAGATATTGCATCATCTCATCTTATCCCTTCAACATCCGCTCCTTATAGCGTTCACCATTGTTTCCATCTCCTCCCTAATGATGTAGGTGCAGCTTTTATTAACTCCAGCTCATGAGAAAGCCTTCTAACTCCCATCATGATGGCTCATATATGCTACTTGTCCCCTTGTTGATTATTTCACCATTGCTCCAAATCCATGCTCTCTAATTGATCTCAAATATTAACTCCAAATCCATGGGAGCTAGCTTTCTCAGTGAAAGCATCAAAATGTTAGTGCCAAAAATGGTCACCAACACCCGGTAGTATGTGAAATCACCATCATCAAATGTTTGATCTAAATGGAAAAATATAGATTCACAGATCATAAAATAAATTGCAGAAAAATAAATGAACATTCATGTTTTATGGTAGTTCGACAAACTTCGGCATACGTCTACTCCAATAATCTTTTTATTATGGTGTAGGATTACAAATATAGTTGTTTTTAACCTTAAAAAATTAATGGAGGAAGAGATAAGAAGAGATGAAGGAGAGCCAAAAGAAGATCCAGAAGAAGAAGATCCCTTGTAATGAGCCAAATCCGTTGTATTTACAGGTGAAGATGTCCATGGATCGGGCTAAAATTTCACTAGAAGAACCTCCAGGCCCAGATGACCCGACCCACAAAATTTATGGTTGATTACTGACCAAAATACGATCCAATTCAATCCAAATAGCAACTGTTCAATTATACATATGGATTAGAGATAATAGGGTGAGTATGGATTAGAGATAATAGGGTGAGTATTCAACTCACATTTTAACTTCCTATAGTTCGCTAGATCCCCAAATAATCCTTGCTAAACCCTTAGCTTCACCAAAATCACGTATAATTCAAGAACAAAATCCAACTAGCAATAAATTCTAATTAAAATGAGATCAAACCCACTCTTTTAGGGTTTTATAAGACAGAGATAGGGTTTCGGTTAATGTAAAAATGAGAAATGAATTTCAGACATCTAATTTCTCACACTTGTATTAGCTACAAGGGCCAAGTGGGTATGGTTTTAACCCATTAATAAAATGCTACTAAATCCTAGGTGTTGGTAATTTTTATTTGGCTTTTAACATTTATAAAATACCCATTTCTCCTTAAACAATGTTTTATTTAACATGTCTAGATTTTCCTAAATTTCCCAAAACTCAAAAACAAGTTAAAAATTCTCATATCTTTTAATTATAGAATTATTTTATATAATTAAACGTAACTTTTGAAATAAAAGTCATTCTCTTTATTTTCAATAAAATAAAGTAAATTATTAGTTGTAAAATCTAATTTTAAAACAACAAATCTTAATATTTGTGATGACCAGCCTTTCATTCCATAGCAAGATGTATCGTCAATAAGAAAGAAAGGGATAGAAAAGAGAAAAGATAGGAAAGAAAGAACTAAACAATATCAGAATCTCACAGCGGAACCAAAAATTATATTACATCACATAGTTATTATATCGTAGTCATATACATCAGAGTTACACAGATTAATACATAACACATTATATAGTCGTGAAGACGTGTAAATTATACAATTCAAAACCCAAACAAGAACATCAACACAGCAGAAACATAGATATCTATATGAGATGAAGCCTCCTGCTCCAAGTCTCTTCCATAGAACATCAAAGCTAACCTGAATCCCTTGGCTACTCGTAAAAATTTGAGTACCAAAGAGTTCAAGAAAAACAATAAATAAACTCTGGGTCAGACATGAGTCTGGTGTGAGTAAATGGATCAAAGTTGTTTAACTTCGAAAATCATTTGAAAATAAAGGTATCTCGTAAGACCACGCCACAAATATGCATGTCGGGTTTATACCTTACGGTAACCAAACATTTGATAGAAAATCCAGTGATATTATAATAGTGTCTGGGGTTTTCAAATAAAATAGAAAATAGCTGGAATGCTTAAATCTCACGTTCCAATATTGTTGGGCACAATCAAAATGTATGGCACTTATTGTAGATTGGATTCCATACAGTGGCAGGGTTACTGGGGTACAACCCATCACAGTACCTGGTCTAGATCAGAGTACCGAGGATCCTCCCTGATCTCCTCCAACATAAGATCAGAACTACCCCTTACTTGATAATCTCGAATAAGACAACCCCGCAGTTGTCGCGACTAACTGCCCACACAGTCGAATAAAAGGGACCCCTAGACAAGGATATCTTAACCTACTTGGGTGCTACCCATTTAGCCTTGCTGCGCCTCCCCTGTTTTAACCATTCGTGGTTGATGAGGCTTGAGGCTACGATTACCTTTTTAGAACACATATCTTGGAATGCTGATCGTCCTCCAATGATGATGGTCTGAAAGCATTCATCCGTACAAGTCTGTTCCGGGTTCGAATGAAACTGACGCAGCAGATAACTTCAAATGTAAGCAACAACAACAAACAGCGATGGAATGAATCAAATATGGATTGATGGATTAATGATACCAAGGATAAATGCTCAAATCCGTTGATCACGCGAGATACCGGATTCTAGCTATCTTTAACATGTTGATCGCGCATGATACCGTTTTAGAAGATCTACGATTCTTCGGCGTTGATCTCGCGCACGAGATTCCGTTAATCGGCTTCAAATCCGTTGACTCGAGCGCACTCGAATAACCGAAAATGGAGAAAGGAGATAACACTCAACTTCCAATTTTAAAGGGGCACAAAGCACTCAAACAAAGTTTATTCAAAGTCAACCAGCTTTACAAATGACCCAACCCCTCTATTTATAGAAGTTACAACACAACTCAGCCGACTTAGCAACTGTACAAACGACCTACGACCTTACATACTCTTGCGACCTAACAGATCAACACGGCTTACGTCCTACGACCTAAAGAAATTACAACGCAACACGACTTACAAATTGAAATGCTACATAACATACAACATACACGAGTTACAACACCACATACATAGCGACCTAAAAGTAAGCGACAGAAGACTCTGTGGCATAACATCCTGCATAGCATCAGCGACTTATAAGAATTAGCGACTTAAGGCAACAATCGACTTAGGTACTGAAGCGCCATAAGGACCTTGTGACATAAGGTTGAGCGACTTAAAGATAGCGGCATAAGAAGAGGCGCGGCATAATCATGGAGCGACCTAAGAAGAACGAGAGACACATGCGACCTAACTACTTAGGTCGTAGCTCGTTAGGTCGCTTATCTGGTTGGCTGAGCGACTTAAATCGTTGACTTAGCTCGTTAAGTTGTTCAAGCGACTTAAGAATAACCAGCCGGTGCTCTGCATGGACCTCCACTGTATCATCTGTCTTGTTAGATCGCAAGCGACTTAAGGCACCTGAGCGACCTAAAGCCATCGAATGACCTAATGCAACCGAGCTAGCATGGTGCGCTGCATCATCCTCCCTGGTTGAAGAGAATTCGACCCCGAATTCACACTTTCTTCTCCTTCGACACACTTATCCCCGTGATATGGAATCAAGTGTTTGACGTTGAAAACGTCGACGGTATGGATATGCTCCGGCAATCCTAACCGATAAGCATTTTCATTGATCTTCTTCAAGATTTCTATTGGTCCAATCTTTCGAGCCTTCAACTTGTTGTAAGTTCCAACTGGAAAACGATCTTTCGTCAAAACTACGTAAACAAAATCGCCCTCTTTGAAGTTTACACTCCTTCGCTTCTTATCTGCCAGTTGCTTATATTTCTCATTTGACTTAAGAAATCGTTCATGAATAGTCTTGTGACACTTCTGCAACTCATTCACGAAATCACAAGCTCGTTTAACAACCCCTTTCTGAAGTGGCCCTGTCGACAAATCCAACGGTCCCTTTGGAATTGCTGAATATACCACTTGAAATGGACTGAATCCAGTACTTCGATTAACGTCATGATTATGTGCGAATTCTGCCTGACACAATTTCACATCCCAGCTCTTTAAATTATCCTTCACAAGACATCTCAACAAGTTTCCCAAAGATCTTCACCACTTCTGTTTGCCCATCCGTTTGTGGATGATAGGCGCTACTAAAATTCAGCTTAGTCCCAACCATCTTCTACAGACTCAACCAAAAATGACTTAGAAATCGAGTATCCCGGTCAGAAACAATGGTCTCAGGTAGCCCATGTAGTCGATAAACCTCTTTAAAGAACAATTGAGCAACACGGACTACATCGGCGGTCTTTTTACAAGCTATGAAATGTGCTATCTTCGAAAATCTATCCACCGCGACATATATAGAATCGTTTCCTCGTTGATTTCTTGGCAAACCCAAAACAAAATCCATGCTAATATCAACCCATGGTCTAGTAGGCACGGGCAATGGCATATACAATCCCGCATTCGTAGTTGTCCCTTTGGAAACTTGACATATGTGACATCTCTACACAAATCTTTCAACTTCTTTCCTCATGGAAGGCCAAAAATATGATTGAGAAATAAACTGCAATGTACGATCTCTTCCCACATGACCTTCTTCATGCAATTCCTTCACAATCTTCATTCGCAAACTGCACTCTGTTATACACAACTGATTTCCCTTGAATAGAAAACCATCCACCAACAGATACTCATCCGTCTTCCCTCTCTCGACTTCATCTATAATCTTAGCAAAGTAAGGATCCTCAACCAACAGTTCTGGAAGTACCTCAAAACCCGTCACTTCAACTCTCATCGTAGTCAACAAATTATTTCTTCTACTCAATGCATCTGCAACCCGATTTGTAACTCCCGACTTATGCTTTACAACAAATGTAAACTGTTGCAAGTATGCAATCCATGACGCATGCCTGGCTGCAATCTTATCCTGTCCTTGTAAATGCTTCAGTGCTTCATGGTCAGTAAACAACACAAACTCCTTATAAAATAAGTAGTGTATCCAGTGCTTTATGGCTTGGACAATAGCATAGAACTCCAAGTCATAGGTGTTGTATCTTGTCTTGGCTCCGTAAAGTTTCTCGCTAAAATAAGAAATTGGTCGACCCTTCTGACTTAATACTCCACCAATTCCAACCTTAGACGCATCAGTATCTAGCTCAAAAAGCAACTGAAAATCCGGGTATCTAAGAATCGGTGTTTTAGTTAACAGTGTCTTCATCTGTTGGAAAGCAGAATCAGCCTCTTCAGTCCACACAAACTGCTTTCCTTTCATACAATCTGTCACTGGTGCCATTACGCTACTGAAATGTGGAATAAACCTTTGGTAGAATGAAGCTAACCCATGGAAACTTCTCACTTCAGTTATAGTCCTGGGTTGTGGCCATTACTTTATTGCCTCAACTTTACTTTGATCCTCATGGATACCTTCCTTGGACAACACATGCCCCAAAAACAAAACACTGTGTGTCATGAACATGCACTTCTTCGTTGCCGCGTAAAATTGCTCCTGACGAAGTATCATCAACACTTCCCGCAAGTGTTGTAGGTGTTCTGCTGTGCTTCCACTGTATATCAATATATCATCAAAATATACCACTACGAACTTTCCAATAAATGGTCGAAAGATCTGATTCATCACTCGCATAAAAGTAATTGGTGCATTCGAAAGACCAAATGGCATGACCAGCCATTCATACAACCCTTGCCGCGTCTTGAATGCTGTCTTACATTCATCCTTTGGTCGAATTCGAATCTGATGATACCCACTCTGCAGATCAATCTTTGAAAAAATAGCAGCTCCATTCAATTGGTCTAATAAGTCATCCAATCTTGGCATTGGAAATCTATACCTCGTTGTAATCTTGTTTAGTGCTCGACTATCTGTACACATTCTCCAAGTTCCATCCTTCTTTGGCACTAACAAAGCTGGTACTGCACAAGGACTTAAACTTTCTTGTATGCGCCCTTGTTCAAGTAACTCCTCCACTTGCCTTCTCAACTCTTCGTGCTCCTTTGGACTCATTCTATAGTGTGGCCTATGCGGTAACACAGCTCCGGAACAGGATCAATCTGATGTTGCATGTCTCTCAGCGGTGGTAACTCTTTCGGTAATTCCTCAGGAAATACATCTTCAAATTCCTTCAACACTGGCTTAACTTCCTCAGGAATTTCAACAGTTTCACTACTTTCACGTCCAATCAATAGAAATACTTCAGGCTCATCCTCTACTTCCTTGACAAACTCCTTCAAAGATAACAGAGTCTTGAGTTCCTCGATTTCCTCCAACTTGCTTTCACTTTGTTGTCGCTGTTTAGGAACCAAAGTGATTTTAGTGCCATTGAACATGAAACTGTAGCAGTTAGTCCTTCCATCGTGTTGCACGGCTCTATCGAATTGCCACGGTCTCCCCAACAAAAAATGACATACATCCATATCTACCACATCACACCAAATTTCATCTTTATACTTCTTTCCGATGGAAAAAGTTACACAAGCTCTTCGACTAACCTTCGCTTCCCCACCTTTCCTCAACCAAGCTAATTTGTAGGGTTTGGGATGTTTCTCCGTCTTTAACACTAACTTCTTTATAGCTTCTGTAGAGATGATGTTATCACAACTTCCTGCATCAATAACAAACTTACAAACCCTTCCCAAAATAGTGCACGTTGACTGGAAAATATTACTCCTCAACCAACTAGTCTCCTCTTCCTGCTTTGGTGTCAAGCAAGATCTCCTCATCATTAAAGAATATCCTTCGTCTCCCACCAATAATTCTTCTTCCTCCTCAACTTGTGGTGAATTGGAACATTCTATTTCTGCATCCTCATCCTCTACCTCAGCAACCATCGCTCGCTTCTTAGGCTTCGGGCATTCATTGCTCTTATGACCAAACTCCTCATAGTGAAATTGTTGTTGACCTTGGTCTTATCAACTTCATTGACAACCGGTTTACTAACAGCCTTGGAAACATTAGTATTGCTACTAGCCCCTTTCACTTGATTAATAGAATTTCTAAACGCACCACCTCCTCTTTTACCTTGCCTCTCCCAAGCTAGAGCCTTCTGGTGTGCTTCGGCAACGGATCTTGGATCAAACATATTCACCATATCCTTAATTTGCATTCTCAATCCTCCAACAAATCTAGCTATCAACTGTTCCTCCGTTTCCATGATATCGTTTCTAGCAATCAGTTGATAAAACTCATCTGCATAATCATTTACCGACTTTGTCCCTTGTCTCAAATTCTTTAAGCACTGATACATAAGAGACTGATAATTATAAGGAAAAAAAGTAGCCTTCATCAACTTCTTCATCTTTTCCCATGAAACAATCTTCGACTTTCCCATTCTCTTCCGTGTAAGTTTAGTTTGTTGCCACCATGCCATAGCTCTTCCCCTCAATCATTTAGCAACCAACTTAACTCTACGATGCTCGGGTACTTCCTTGAAGTCAAAAATTTCCTCAACATTTGATAACCAATCCAGAAACTCTTCCGCTATCATTCCTCCTTTGAATTCTGGAATCTCTGTTTTCATCCCCGACTCCCATCGACGATCATCTTCTACATCCCGATATTGATTTCGTACTTGGTCTCGATCTCGATAATGAACACTACCTCTATCACCATCTTCATCATAATCAAATGTACTTCGATATCGATCTTGACCATCAACATTTCCACGATCATGCATATCTCTTCTACTATGTCTTTCAGCATCACAATATGGCTCATCTCCAAACTCACGTGGAGTTCTTCTCTCTTCATTTCTGTACTCATGGTATTCTTGTCTCATTGAAACTGATGATTCTCTTCTTTCTCGACAAGATTGTGGTGACACCCTCCTCGCTTCCGAAACCGATGGCGAAACTCTGTTTCCTCCATGATTCGAGACTGGTGACCTTCTCCTTTAACTTTGATTCATGTCATTCATCAATTTCTCTAACTTTCCAATACCTTCATCAAACTTTTCATTGATACGTTGTTCCATTTTCTCAGCTTCTTGTCTTTGATACACATCTTCAACATTTTGAAATCGATTAACTCTTCTTGGAGGCATTGTCGAATCTTCAACAAATCCAAACACACACTTCAACTAGCACAACTTTAAATCAAATCTGAACTCGACTTCACTCGGCCTGCACTTAGCTCGGCTCGGCTTGTAACTCTATAACTCTCGGCCTTGATCCAACACTTCAATACTCGGCTCAACTCCAACACTTCAACTCGGCTCCCAATAAGCTCGGCTTAGCTATGATTGGCTAAGTCTAGCTTTGATACCAATTTTTGACACAGCGGATAACTTCAAATGTAAGCAACAACAACAAATAGCGATGGAATGAATCAAATATGGATTGATGGATTAATGATACCATGGATAAATGCTCAAATCCGTTGATCTCACGAGATACCGGATTATAGTTATCTTTAACACGTTAATCGCGCACGATACCGTGTTAGAAAATCTACGATTCTTTGACGTTGATCTCGCGCACGAGATTCCGTGAATCGGCTTCAAATCCGTTGATTCGAGCGCACTGGAATAACCGAGAATGGAGAAAGGAGATAACACTCAACTTCCAATTTTAAAGAGGCATAAAGCACTCAAACAAAGTTTATTCAAAATCAACCAACTTTACAAATGGCCCAACCCCTCTATTTATAGACATTACAACACAACTCAGCCGACTTAGCAACAGTACAAACGACCTACGACCTTACATACTCTTGCGACCTAACAGATCAACACGGCTTACGTCCTACGACCTAAAGAAATTACAACGCAACACGACTTACAAAATGCAATACTACATAACATACAACATACACGAGTTACAACACCACATACATAGCGACCTAAAAGTAAGCGACATAAGACTCCGCGGCATAACATCCTGCATAGCATCAGCGACTTATAAGATTTAGCGACTTAAGGCAACAATCGACTTAGGTACTGAAGTGCCATAAGGACCTTGTGACATAAGGTTGAGAGACTTAGAGATAGCGGCATAAGAAGAGGCGCGACATAATCATGGAGCGACCTAAGAAGAACGAGAGACACATGCGACCTAACTACTTAGGTCGTAGCTCGTTAGGTCGCTTATCCGGTTGGCTGAGCGACTTAAATCGTTGACTTAGCTCGTTGAGTCGTTCAAGCGACTTAAGAATAACCAGCTGGTTCTCTGCATAGTCCTCCATTGTATCATCTGTCTTGTTAGACCGCAAGCGACTTAAGGCACCTGAGCGACCTAAAGCGATCGAACGACCTAAAGCAACAGAGGTAGCATGGTGCGCTGCATCAGAAACCAAAGGCACTATCTCGCTACACTCATTTTGGAATCATCCTTAGAGTTAACGACAATAGCTCTTGAACTTTGAATCTTCATCTCGATCGAAGGAACTATCTCCATTAAGCTCGTTTTAGAATCACCCTTAGAGTTAACGAAAACAGACCTTCCTCTTTAAATTCTTCACCTTGGTCTTCACTTGAGATTTCTCGACCTATCATTTAATTTGGATCGATGTGGTTTTCGGATATCCAATTTGGAATCCGGTCCTGATTTCATCGGAATCCAAACTCCATCTTAAAGTCCAAGTTGTTTTAAGTTTAAACAATTAAATTCATATTCGGGGTAATATTCACATAGCAACTCTATCACAGATAAATAACTTTCATTATCATAGTTCAATGAAGCATCTCATATCACAGAGCATCACATATCACATATCAGAGATATCAAATAATCCAAGACATCCTATAGAACTCAATCATCCATAAGCAAAACTGATTAGTCACACTATTTCTAATTAATTTAATTTAATCACTAAATAAATTAAATTAATTACTTTAGTTACTTTTAAACCCTGCTTACTCAACATTAATTAATTACAAACCATTAATTAATCATCCTTAATTATCCATCTTAATTAATTATCCCTAATTGCTTTTATCACTAATCCTTTAATTAATTAAGTAATTAACTATCTTTAATTACTTACGTTAATTAATCTCATTCATCAATTATCCATTAATTAATCACATTCAATAATTAACTATCCATTAACTACTTACACAAGGTAATTATTCTTTAATTAATTACATTCATTAATTATTATTATTTTTCAATTACTTACATTAATTAACTACCCTTAATTACTTTCTTTAAGTAATTATTCCTTTAATTAAGTAATTATTCTTTAATTACTTAAGTTAATTATCCTTTAATGATCCTTTAATTTATTTATTTTAAGTAATTAACCTTTAATTACTTCATTACGTAATTTCCCTTTTATTAATTACATTCAGTAATTATCTATTAATTACTTACACTAAGTAATTATACTTTATTAATTATATTAAGTAATTATACTTAACTAGTGACATTAAGTAATTATGCTTAATCAATTTCATTAAGTGATTATCCTTAATTAATTAAACCAATTAATTATCTTAAATTAATTACATTAATTAGTTATCTTAATTAATTAAGTAATTATTCTTTAATTACTTTTATTAATAAGACCTTAATTAATTAAGATAAACCATTTACCTTAATCAAACACTTAATTTTCATTTAAATTAAATTAAATTAAATTAAATGCTTGAAATTAATTTATACAAAATCATTTTGAGAATTCTTTGATTAATTAAAATTAAATACTCTTACTTTAATCACATCTTAATTTCATCATTAAATCATAATTGAAAAACATCTAGGAATTAGTTACATAATTAACCTACTATATAATTACTTTTAAACAAACAATTTTAAACATTTTGAATCTTTGAAAACTTGTTTAAAACTTGTTAATACTTTGCTTTGGAAACATGGTAACATTACTTTTGAAAACTTAATTATTTTAATAAACTTTTAAGAAAAAACTTGTTACTTTAGTGTACTTTAAAATTTGGTTTAAATAAATTGTTTGGAAACTTTTTTATTTTTAATAGACTTTAAAACTTGTTTAAAATCTTATTCATGCTTCATATTTTAAAACCTGGTATCCAGATTTACTTCATATTTTAAAACCTGCTAACAAAAATGAACAACCCGAGCCCAACACTCATGATTCTTGAGCTCAAACCCGTGTCACTCGCTCTAATCCTACTGCTTCGAGACAAACAACAAAAGAGTTCGAGCCTAAACCCGGGCATCATCCTCCTTCTTCGATGCCACACGAACCCAAATCACAGACGTGCACACGTGCACGTGCACGTCGACTCCATGCTCCTCTAACCAACTCTCCGTCCATCAACAAGTCTCCTACAACCCCGTCGACTATCACGACCACCTAGATTGACAAAATCGCCAGGCAAAACGAAAACGAACTATCGAGCACCCCTGGACCCAAAATTCGATCAATCAAAACAGCTCACCCGGACGATCCTGTCCATCGGAACCCCCTTCGCCTCGTCCAAAGCATTGTCACCACTCCAAGCGTCAATCCCTCCACATTCGATCGACCACGAGCTTCCCAAACGGCACACAACTTTGAAAATCAACGCCGACCAAAACTGGAGATCGAACCCTAGTTCAACGCCTCCTGGCCACCATGGCCATCTAAAAATCCTTCCACTATTTTTTCGATGATCTTTGACCTTTAAGCTACCTTCGACAATAAGCATGAACTACAACTCGACGTTGTTCGTTGGAATTTGCCGAAAAACCCAAATCTGATCTTCTTGAGATAACTCGACATTCACACACTTAAAAATCGTGAAATTAGATTCTAAAATAATCATTTTCAAGTACGAATCAAGTTGTAAAATCAAAACATGAAATTATGTTCATTGATTTTTCTCATTTAAAAAGATTTCTACGTAATTTCCTATTTTCTAAATATTTTCTAAATATTTCCACCTGGAACTATTTTTAGAATTGCATTTACATTGTTATAATCATTTTCTTTTTAATGATCATAGTATAACATTAATTCTATGGGAAGATATGAATTTTGAAGGTTGTTCTTGAGCCTGTGAAAAACAAAAGATGCCAATATATACTTCACTACACTAATGTATCTATAAAAACCATATATACATTACTATATTCAAACAAGATGTATCTATACAAACCATATATACATTATCACTACACTGACTATCACATGCATCAAGCAAATAAAGATTTTTAGTTTTAAAATGTTAAATTTACTCACCACAGAATTTGAAAATAGAGGAACATTTTTAATCTTTTGATCTGGAAGTTGATTTGAGATAATCTGGAACTTGAATTGATTTGATCTTTGAATTTGATTTATATTGAGTTGAATTTGAATGCTTGCTCGATCTATTACTTGAATCAGGTTGAAGATTAGAAACATTTGTTGATTGATTTTATTTTCTTTTCAGGTTCTTAATTTTGTTTTTGAGTTTTGAAAATGAAAGAAGATTGAGGAAGGAAAGTGAGAATGCTTTTGAACTAAAAACCAGTTTTTCTCCAAACATTATATTATATATATAATTAAATTTAAAAAAGAAAATTGTGTTTCCACTTGTTAATTCAAGCTATATTAAGCCTAAAAATGTTAATGCATGTTTTAATTATCATGCATGTTTTAATTATCATACAAATGTCAAATGCTTGTACTATATGTTTACAAATGTTTAAATCTTTATTGTTATAAATTTAGTCATGTTTTTATATTAATATATTTATATTTATATTAATTTTTTCTTAATTACTTATGTTTTTTAAATTATGTAATATGTTTATATATATGTTTTAAATATTTAGATATTTACAAACTACATTTTTTTCCATGTATAACTTTTAAAGAAAGCATATAAACCTTTCTATTAAATCTTATTTTAAACACAAGCTAAAATACTTTTTAATAAATAAATATTAAATTTTGATAATATAGAATTAACTTTAAATAGCTCTTGAAAACAATGCTTTCAAAACACAATATACGTACATATCGAAAACATTTTTTTATTAGCTTTGAAAAGATAAATTTTCCCAAATTAAAATAATTATAAACGAAAATTATTAAACCAATATTACTAATTTAAAAGATTATAAAATAAGTTTACCAAATAATTATTGCCAAATTTTAAATAATTATTTTAGGTGATTATCAAATAAATATTGCCAAAATTCCGGGTCATCATAATATAATATTTAATTAAATTTCCAATTTATTTGATCCCATATCCAATTTAATTTCGAAAGAGTTTTCAATTTTATTTTAAGATTGATTAAGATAAATCAAATCAACTATTCACAAAAACTAGATTTAATTTCACAAATCAAAATTAAAATTAATTATTTATAATTAAACCTAATTAATTAGGTAAATGACAATAGGGTTTTACAGTATCATATTTTATCACTCACATATAACATTTCTCCAGCAAAAATCCATGGTAAAGTGATATGTCTACTATTATGAATCATATATTCACATTGTTTATTTCTTATTGTTGCCTCATTTGCCTCATATATTGCTGCTACAATTAACTTATGCCCCTATTATTTTTTAGCTTGGCACGCAATAGCCTGATCTACCATATATATGCGGTGCCCAGTCTAGAAAATAGATTGCCACATCAACAAGATTCTCCCTTTAGTTTCACCCGAGCTATTATTCAAGTATTCCCAATTGCATGCATTATTATGCACAAAATTATGTATGTTTCCTTTACTTAATTTATGTTGAAATAAGGCTGTTGGGCCGATACCACGGTTATAAACCACCGATTTTACATCTTTCTTCCTTCTTAGCTATTTTGTATTTTCGCTTCAAATGAGCTACTAAAGGTTCCGAGTTTGGATTTGAAATAGCCACTGAATCTAAATTTTGGTGGATTTTCTCTTCTTTAAGTTGAGATGATCCGGATATTGAATTTTCCCTTTTACTAATTCTTCGACTTCTTGGCTTATTTTGTTGCTATGTTTAGCTTTCTCAGATATGTGCATTTCCTGGTCGGTTGCTTGCTCTGATGAAAACATTGCATGATTTTCAGTTTCTTCTTCAATTTCTAAAACCGGTGCTACACTTTTGCTTAGCATTGGTCCCAGCATTTGCATTTTGATCAGAGTCCATATCTTCAACTGCCTGGTAAAAGTTTCATTATTAGTGTACCAATTACAATAAAGTCTGGACGATTTGTATTTTGGTTAGAGACATCAATAATCTCACTTCCATGTATATTTGATTGAACATTGTAATCATTGACTACTTTTTCCTATGACTTTTAAGTATTCTGTGCATGGTCTATTTGAATATTTTGTTTTGAGTTGTTTGTAAACGTATTCCAATATGTGACCAAGGTGTCGAATAGATGTTATGAACAAAATGAAATGATAACTGAATGAGCTACCTTAGGGGGGGAAATCTTTACAAAAAATCTATAATTTTTAGCAACACTAAACATTACCGAAATATATATGGTGGCAGACAAAAAATACTATTATAGTATTTTGTACTAGCGTCAACAATTCTTTAAGTAGTGTTTATACAACACTATGATAAAATAAACTGATTGCATTTAAAAACTGCTACAATAGTTGCTTTTCGGTAGCGTATATGAAAATGCAACAAAATGTCCTAGATTTTTAGTTGCGTGTTTTTTAGCCGCGTTCACTAAAATGCTAGCGTAGTTATGGTAGCATTTTTTTCTACACCACCAAAAATACTATTTGATGTAGTGTTAATGGTTAAAAAATAGGAAAAAAATACATATATTTACGTATAATCCTTCTTAATGATTAAATATTTATATATATATATATATATATATATATATATATCATAATTCATGAAGATATTCATATTAGTTATTAATAACACAATAATTATAGGACTAGAAGGTTGAAAATGGAAGGAATTGTAATTACAAAATTTATGGACAATAACTACAAATTAAATGTGCAATAAATTTATAAGTAATAAGAGTTAAATGAATTAAATGTGCAATAAATTTATAAGTAATAAGAGTTAAATGAATTAAATGAGGACTAACTAAGAATTTAATATGGCATTTACAGGGAAACTGAATTGACATAATAAGTGCATTTTGAAATGGATAGATAAAAATCATTAGAGACTATCCAATTTTGACATCAATGACAAATTATTGCGAACTACTGACATTTATTAGACATAAGAAGGGAACAAGGAAACCAAAGTGTAAGCGTATAAAATAGGAATAATTACATCGCGAATGAGTAAGTACCAATACTATTAAATACATGTAGAAGGCAATATAATTTTTAGAGTAGAAAATTATATAGCATTAGTTATACGTTTAGAATCATCGTGAATTAATGGGCCTAGACAAACACTTAAGCTTTAGATGATAGGTCTTTTTAGTGAGTTGGAATGTGAGGTCAGTAGTGTTATACAATAGAAGTTTTCCCTTCACCTAAAGGCTACCAGCAATTCTGTATACTTATTATTGATGTGAGACGTCTCCAACCGTAGGACCCATGGGAAAGGGATATGTGTTGCGAAAAGGTATAGAAAAATATACCGAAGGTTTGCCTCAGATATGAAGTATTAAATGGCCTGGTACTTCTAAGGAAATGGGGTCTGCTTCTTTTCTAACAAGTGGTATTAAGTAACCGAACGGATCAAATTCTTTGATTAACGTAGGTTAGTCTAAATGGGATGTCAACTGTGAAAGGTCGGCCAGCTAAATCGGTATCTTTTACCAATATTTAGTAGTTGGTCTGGCATATAGGCTATGACCACCAGCAATTCCAAGCGAGTGATAACAAAGACATAGGTATGGATTTTGCATCCAACTGGTGTAGGATCCATATGAGAGATGCATAGACCTCAAATTAGATGGCCAGAAGAAAATTATTTATTAAAGATGGGCTCGTTAACTCTTAGATGAGTCTTTGAAGTGCATTTGTAAAATGACAATTATAATATAAAGTCGTATATAAGGATCATCGGTCTCTGTAGTAAGAACTGACCTACTAGAATTATGTTAAGGAGGGCTCACTCCGGGGAATGAGGTATTGGATGGTCGTTGGGTTTTCTTCCGTCTTACTTAAGTAGTATCAAGTGGCCTGGTTTTTGGGTATTGAAAATGTTAGACATATAAATATACAGTAATACCTTGGAGGTAGCTAAGCATATCATACATGCACACATAAGACTTAATGGATTAACCATAAGTAATAGACATAACACTTAAATGAAAATTAATCGTTATAAATGTATGGTATGGTTAAACTATGTAATTTTTTAATCACCGGAACGTTTTTCTAACCCCCTTCTCATTACAACCCATATGATAGATTTAGAAGGACAGGCATTTGGAGCAAGGCAGAAATGGTAGATGGAGGAGTTTACTTATTCATGCTCAACGCTGACAAGGAAATTAGACATCTAAGAATAATATAGATTCCAAGGTAGTAGTCTTTGTCGGTACGTATGTTCTATTATATGTTTCAGTTTTGTTGTGAGTTTATATCGTTCGCACTTTGATATACCTGTATTTTTATAGGTTAACAAAACCACCGACTCGTACTCGAGTGGACTTGGGTTCTGATTTAGTGTGAAATGTGGGCCCATTAAGGTGGGGGATGTTACGTTTAGTATCAGAGTTTAGGTTAGTCGATTACCCGAATTAGGATACGCTGAGAGAACACATTTGTATATTTACTTATATATATAATATGCCAAGCTTTGTAAATTCATACTATAGAAGTAGTTGCGACCATTTTTTGGAATGATGGATAAGGCAACTATGAGTTAGGCTAATAAATAGAGCTAACTTTATACTCCTACGCCCACTACCCTATAGGGCGGAGGTCATATCATAAGAAGTTGATCAAAAAGAGCATGAGGATGAGATATAGAGGAATCTCAAAAGTTGCAAGATAACTAACTCCTTTGTTGGGCCTAGACCGACTTAAGATTGTGGATTTCGATGGATCGCCAATTGAAAATGCACATTTCACCTAGACAAATGAGAAGTAAGAAATTATATATTACAAGCATTCCGAATTAAGGCGTGGAGAAGGGGTAGAAAGAAGAAAGTCCAAAAGAAAGGACAATGAAAGTCCATTTCTATGTCTCACCTTATATGAAAGAATTTGACAAAAAGATTTTTGGAAATTCCTTGAAACGTTTTGAATGGGTTTTTCAAAGGATTTTTTAGAGGAGTTATAATTTTGAAAAAGTAAGTAAAATTTTAAATTCTTAGTTTAAAATTGGCGGAGTCAAAAGGTTTCGATTTAAAGGTTTTTGGAAAAAAGGTTTCATTTAATGGAAAATAGAGCGTAAGTTTGGCTCGATGATTTTTCATATTTTTTGTTAATTTTGAAGTTTTATTTTAAAATTCTAATTTAATGGGTTGTTAAATGGAAATGGTACATGATTATAAGGGGTATAAAGAATAAAGGGGTAAGAATGGCTGATAACTAAGATCGGAGGAACATTTCCGTATAAAGAAAATATGGAGAATAACAGCTGATGTACAAGCCATTTAGTAGGAAAAATATAAATAATACAGGGAAATTTAGATAGAAATAGCATTAGGAATTTTTACAAAATAGGATTATTAATCTAGGAGAAAATAAATACGAATAGGATAGGAAGAATGGATAAATTTCATAGATATATAATAATTGCGTATATATTTTACATAGACGCTTAGATAGATGTTGCAATTGCTCCTATCTTAGTCCCCATCTTATGCTATTAGAATCTCCACCAAGAGTGGAAGCAAAAATAACATTAGTAATAGCAAAATAATAGGATGAAAGTTATCCTTATCCACTCTACTTTTCATTATTTAAAGTTATAGAAGACGTTTTTGAAAAAATTGGTCTGGTATGATAATTGAGTTTTGAATGTTTTGAGTTAAAAATCATACTTTTAAAAGAAGCAAATCTCTATGGTAGAAAGTCCGTAAGAATGAAAAGTCGGTTAAAAAGGGAAATTTTTCATTGCTTCTTTTCAGAGACCAAGCAATTTTTTAACTTGATAAAAAAGGCTTCTAAGTTTATATTTTTAAAAGATAAAAGTTTTGGACCAAGTACTTTATAATTGTTAAGTTTAGATCTATAAAGCATGGTAAGAACCAAACCAAATTTTTAATATGGAGTAGATAGGGATCACTTAAGATAGGGTAAAGGTTTAGGCTAGGAATAAAATAGCTATGGATGCTCATAGGATACCAGTAAGGAATCCCCGTTGAAAATAAGGAATATTGGAATGAATATAGGAATGTATGGTTAGAGATGTGTCCATGAGAAGAACCCTCGAAGTGGAGGGGAATGGTATCAAAATACAATTTTTTGAGTCTTAGTGTTTACTCGCATGAATGATCAAGTACATAGAGGAAGTAAATACCAAAGTTTGAGGATACTATCAAGAGATTGTGATTGAGAGAAGAGAGTAGTATGGTCGGAGAAGAGAGTAATAAGATGGCAAACCCACATAAAGGATGTTGGTTTGACCCAAGATTAGAGAAGGCAGGATAAGTGGTAGGAAAATTACTTCACCAGACTAATTTTTTGAAGACTTATTCTAAATGTGAATGGTTTACAATTCTTGCCTACCACAGTGTTAGAATATGCAATTTATCCCATGATCGGGTATATGATTGAAGTAATTGATGGACCTTATTTATTAAAATCCAAGGTAGTAAGTCAAGACATGTGGACTATGGTTGAATGACATACTAGAAATATCAATCTTAATTTAGTAAGGAGTGCTAGGTCACAACATCATTAACATCGATTGATGATGAATGATAGATTTCAGCAAAATTTTCTTTTATTATTTTTAGGTTATATTCGCTGGTTGTCTCTCTTAGTTTATTAGAAAAGCATGCAATATGATATGAGATATGTTTCTATTTTATCACTATGTTGATTTTATGGATAAGATTAGGCCGCTATATATACATATATTGAGAAACGGTGTAAATAAGAAGATCTCATGAGGATTCTTAACTAGCAATAAAATGTAGGTAAGACTAGAAGTTTGTAAAATGAATTTGGAAATTAGGTTAGCAACTAAAAATTAAAAATGCTTTAATCCTAAAAACTTTAGGATTTTGGGGAAAATAAATTTTAGCGAGCAGAGGTGAGGGAAGGGTTTTTGCGACATCATGGGTTATTATCCCTACGCCTTAAAAGCTAAAATTTATAAATACACTTATAGGTAGTTTGTTGTTTTAGAATAAAAGAAAAGGTCCTCCAAATCTAAGATTAACTTATAGAATACATTAACTTATAGACCGAGTCTCGATTACATTAAGAGTAGCTTGATTTGTTTTAAGGATGGAGTGGCAAATGTTTTGAAAAATAGTGTATAAATGCTTTTGAAAGTTTTGTTTTAAATGCTTTTGAGAAGTTGATTCAAATGCTTTTGGGAAATTTCTGTTCAAGTACTTTTGAAAAATAATGGCATAAATGCTTTTGGGAATTGGGTTTTTCAAACTATTTTGCAAGTTTGATTAGAAAAGGAAAATGATTTTTGACGAAAAATAAAAAAAATTCAATTTTCTAGGGCCACATGCTTAACATATGGGCAGCTCGACGTGTTGGTGAATATGAATTTTACTATCCAACAAGGATGACGGTGTATTGAACATAAATAGTAGCAAGGGAAAATGTTGTTTGAGCTTTGGAATTTCTATTTTCATACCTTGTTGATAGTAAACAAAAATTTGTGCTTAGGAAAATTACGTTTTAACATCCAAAAATAAACCTCCTTATGCAATTTGGACTTGAAAAGGTTGGAAAGTTTTGGAGGCAGAAGAGAAGGTTCCAAGGTACAACGAATAGCTATCCAAAAAAGGGTGGAATTATAAAATTTTCCATCTAAATACATTTTGCGTCATAGGAGTATGGATTTAGAATAACAGAATTTTCAAATTTATGGATGTTAGAAATTGTGTGTTAGGTTTTTGGGGGTAGAAATTGGATGCAAAATTGGGGAAACCATACTTCAGCCAGTAGCTCCTACTAGTTAGAGTGTTCAAATTATTGTGTGAAAAAGGAGTTTTGATTTTTTAAAACTAGCATACATTTAGAACTGCTTGTATTTCTAGGTTATTTGCATCATATTATCAAACTATTTTAAAAAATGCATTTGTATAGGAGGTCCTGATTTAGAATCATTCTACATGCATGTCTTATATGTTATGATACATTGTGCACTTGTACACATTTGTTGCAAAATTGGTTATACACCAATTGGTTAGATAGTTTAGATTGGTAGAGCGCTATATTACATGATTCAACCCTTAAGGAATTTCGAGGATGAGATCCTTCTAATGGGGGAGAATGTAATGCCGTGTAAAATTAACGATAATTAATAAACTCCAAAATTGAAATTTAAGCAATTGACAGAATTCGGCCAAGAAAATTGCACCGTTGTGGTGATTTTCTACGAAATTTTCATAATTGGAGTTTTGTGATCGGAGCTCAAATGAAGAAGCCATTAGAATTTGAAGTTATCGAAACAAAAATAATTAAAAACGTTATAAGGAAATAAATATGGGACCCATGGTCAACCACCTTACTTGGGTCATTCAGCCACTTATAGGAGGCGTCAAATGGTAGGGGCGGCAGCTAGGGTTTAACTTAGCCAAACGACTTGCATTTATTTTTTTTGATCTAACGGTTATGGTTGATTTGAGCGCCTATAAATACAAGCCTCGCCCCTTACTTCTCTTCTCACATTTTATGATTCAAGCAGTGAAGCTCTAACATTTTCCCTTCTCCACTATTTTATTAATTAATTATATATATATATATATATATGTATATATGTATGTATGTATGTATATATAAATGTATACATACATACATATATGCATATATTATATATCAGAGAGTGACAGAAAAAAAAAAGAAGAGAAGAAGCGAATCAAAGTTGCGAAAGAAAATGTAGTTTCAATTATTATAATTCTATATTCCTCTTAATCCCAAATTTCTTCTCAGATATGTAATTCTAATTGTGTATATGTACCTCATTATACATATTCTTTTGGGTTAGAATGGAAAAGGAGTCAACTAGGGGAATCGATTCACATTTGGGAGATTTGGAAAGCTAAAAAGGTGAGTCGAAAATTATATAATTTATTTATAACATTGGAATTTATATCATTGAATTTTATTTAATTATTATGTATGTATAAGATGTGATGAGTTGTAGGCTTAATACAAATATGTAGGATTATTGCTTACATTTTCTATAAAATAGGTAACTTGAATAGGAATAGTATGTACAACCTAATCTGAAAATTTGAAATTAGTCCAAAATAATTATTGTTGAAGAATGTTAGTAAAGTGACAGAGTTTAATCTAGATCTATAATTAGTTTGTAAATTGGGTTTCCCCGTTTGACTCGTAACGTGAATTTCTATATTTTTATTTATTTGGAGTGAGGTATAATTTAATTATATCCATTTCCATATAATTTCCGTAAATAATCTAATTATAAAAAGTGTATTGTATAAATTAACAAGGAATACACCAAAACAGAAAGAGATATGTAAAGTATGGATATTCTTCTCTGTAGTTTATACTGTCTATTTCAATAAAAGAAAATCAATAATTTTTTCTAATTTCAAATGAAGCAAAAGCTTCATTGTTGCATAATTTATGTAGAGTTAAAACGGTAATACTTTTTGGAAGGATAGCTCTTATAAATTAAAACATGGAGAGAAACATTCCATGTTAGTAATTAATAGTTAAAAATAGGATATATATATATACACACATATAAAAAATACTATAACCATACTTAACGATTAAATATACATACATATATATATATATATATACACACACAACATAATTTACAAAGATATTCAAACGTAATAATTATAGGACTATGGGGTTGAAAAGAAAGGAATAGTAATTCCAAAATTAATGGACAACAACTACAAATTTAATGGGCGATAAATTTATAGTTAAAAAAGAGCTAAAGGAATTAAATGAGGACTAATTAAGAATTTAATGTGGCATTGAAGAGGAAACTGAATAGGTATAATTGGTGGATTTTGCAATGAGTAAATATGTACCATTAGAGATTGTCCAATTTTGAAATTAGTGATCAATTATTACAGACAATTGAACTTAATTAGACATAAGAAGAAAACAAGGAAACCAAAGCTCAAGCGTATCTGTAACGACCCATTATTTCATCAGTTGATTTTTGGGAATATTTAACTAAATTTTAAGTATTCGATTTGTGATTTTAAAAATAAAAGAAATTCATTTTTGTAATAAAATGAATTTATCCAATTTTCCATAATTTTTAATTTTGAAAATATTTAAAATTTTCCAATTTAACATATTTCACGTCGAACGTGGGAATAACTGAATTTGATAACCGCTGTGTTTTATTTTATTTTAGCGATCGCATCGCACTTCTGTGCATTACTTTTAATTTTGTCCTTTGCGGCTCGTTGGCGAACGCGATATTGTGTGGTGGAATGCCGACACTTTTCCAAAAAAAACATACAAAAACACTGTACAAACACAGCCTTTTTTTCTTCTTGCAGCTGCCACCTTTTTTACTTGTTTCTTCTTTACCTCAGCCGCCATTATCTCCCCGACCATTGTCCCTTATGACCCTTGTCCACTACTGTAACAACCCTGTATTTTGTAATTATTTTAATTGAATTTTGATTTAACTTTATTTTATTTATTTAATTTATATAATTTTGTTATTTCATATATAAACTTTGATTTTGATGTGAATTAGAACTCCAAATATGATTAAAAAGAATATTTTCCAAAAAAATTGTATTTTGGTCAATATGGTCAACTTTGACTTTAAATTTAAAATTTTGAAAGTTTGAAAATTTTAATTTTATCTTTTATTATGAAAGTAAATAAAATTTTAAGAACGCTGCTTTTTGTTTCGTTGAAATCTGATTTATAATGTGAAAGTTATGCCTTTTTAACTATTGAGTGTAATTTGCTGTATTTCACAAAAATTTTATTTTAAATTATATAAATAATATTTTATTTGGTAATGTAATGTTATAATTTATATTTATATGAGTAAAATAACATGCTATCTATATATTTTGGTTTTAAAACATTTTTAAAAGTGTAATTGACATTTTCAAATGTCAGTTGTATTCTGTTTGTAAGTTTTAATTCCTAGTTTCAAATAATTAAAGTAATTCTTTATTTATCTTTATATTTTTCTTAAGAACTTATTTTATTCTTATTCCCACTTTGTTTTGTTCCTCATTTATTTATTTATTTGACTCTTTATTTTTTTGAAAGTGATAGAGAAATTTTATAAGGCTAGTGATATTTTATTTGTAATTTTCATGCCCTGTTTTCAATTTTTAAACAATTTCTTTAGTTCTTTTTCTATTTTTCTCCAATTTAATTATTTATTTTACTTTAGAAATGATAAATGAATTAATTTATTTCAAAAATTTTCTTCAGAATATTTTTAAAATGAAGTAGATATTTTTCCAAATCCAGTGATGTTTTAATTGTAATTTTTTAACCCTGTTTTGAATTTTTAAGCAATTTCTTTAATTCTTTTTCCATTTTCTTTAAAATTTATTATTTATTTTCATTTTATATTACTTTTTTTCGGTTTTTAAAGTTAATTTATGATTTTATTTTGTTTTAATTGAATTAAAGAAAAGGAAATGTGAAGAGTTTAAAAAAGCTTTTAACTTAAGAACTTTCATTTGCTAGTCCTTTCATTTTCTTGTCTTTTCACTTGCTTTGCTTGGCCGTACACTACCTTGTGCTTAGCCGTGAGTTTCTCAATTCATTTCACATGAATTATTTCCTATCCACTTCATTTTTCACACCTAGAAAGGTTTGGGTAATGGCCTCCTCTTTTCTCTCTTTTCTACTTCCTTTTTTCTATTGTTTTGCTTGATTTTTGCCTTGCTTCTCTTGCTTTGCTTGGCCTAACACCTCCACCCACTCGTCCATCGACCACCACCACTTCCATTCGCACATCATACATGGCCAAAATCCTTCCTCCTCTGACCAGCAAGTGCCATGACCATCCCATGATGCAAAATCCATAAAACAATGCAAAAACTCCTTAAAAAGCATGCCTAGCCACCTAGTCTTCATCACCATCACCTTAGATTACCTTGGCCACCTCCTATTGCTCCACCACCACCTTTACACATGCCTAACCATCACCTCCTACCTCTGTCCAGACCTGTACCTGAAATGGCCAAACCAAGATGGGGCATAGACCGAGCCAAAAGTGACCCAAAACTCCTCTATGTTGCCTAGTCCCTTCATATCCCTATGTTGTAACCTCCTCTACATCTGTACCTTGTTAGCCATGCATTCCTATGTTCAAACCTGAGCCAAACCTTGTCCAAACCAGAGCCAAACAACATTCCTAGGCCGTGCCAAATAGTAGAGAAGTCAAGGCAAAAGACTGTTAATTCATATCTCTTTTTATTCAAAAGTTATTTCATTTCAAATTGGTATTGTATTTATAAATTGTTTTGATTTTTGTTTGGGTTGTAACACAAGATCTTTAGCTTGGATTCGCTCTACACTCAAGTCCATTGTCTTGTCATTTTGCTCTTGATTCCATTATGTCAGTTGTATTGCAATCTCCAGCATTTTGAGGTGAGTAAAGCTCACACGACATTTATACTTATGCAGTTGTGAAACAACAACAACTGAATGTGTAGAGAAAAATATATGATGTTATAACTGCCTATGATAATTTAAATATGATGTTAAACCTGATAAATTTCATGTCATATCATCTGTTATTCATATATGTTGTTAACTGTTCATTTATATCTGTTTATCACACTGCAAGTTCCCTGTAGATTAGAAACACTATGGGTTGAAATGATACATACCCGAACAGACTTTAGAATAGGGAAAAATCGTTATGGGCTGAAATGATAGGCCTGAACGGTTTTTATTTATTTTATGTTAATTTGGGATTGCGGGTTGGAAATGATAGAACCCGGATTTAATTTTATAAAGTATTTTGAATATTTTAAATATTTTTAAAAGTGAAAAATTATGAAATTTGATTTAATTTGGATTTTTAATGTTTAACTAAATAAATTTTGGATTTTTCTAGAAGTTAAAAAAAGAAAAAATGTAATTTAAATGAATGGTAAAAAGTGAATTTTTGAAATATAACTTAAATTTGGAAATTTGGACTTTGGCTTTTAAAATGACATTTAAGTTACATAAATAAAATTTTAACTGGTTTAAATGTAAATTTATGATAATTTGATTTAAATAGATTTTTAAGTGTTTTAAATAAAGGATTTATGATTTTTGTATAAGTGGAAAATGTTAAATAAATAAATGGTTAAATTGAATTATTGGAATATAACTTAAAGTCTGGAAATTTGGATTTTGGTTTAAAAAGGGAATTTTAAGTTATATAAACAAAATAGAAATTTAATTATATTTGGAAAATGGTAAATATGATGATTTGATTAAATTTGAGTTTATATGAATTAATAAAGTATTATTGATTTTTCTATGTATTAAAATGGTTAAATGAATGAACGCTTAAAAGTGTAATTTTAAAATGAACTTGACCTGGAAATGTGAATTTGGTTTTAATTAAGGGTTTAAGTTAATTAAATAAATTGTAAATTTAGTTTAATTTGTGAAATGATAATTTGAAAATGTAAGTGTTAATAAGGTGTCAAATGTAAAAATGGGAAAGTTTACACTTGAATTTATTAAGGTGATTTGTGAAATTTGATTTAATTATAAAATGTTGCTTTATAAAAAAAATCATTAATTAAAAGAGTATTTTAATGAACATCGTTGAATGTTAAAATATGATTTTTATAATGATTAAATGGTTTAAATTGAAATGTTTTCAAGTATAACTTTCAGCAGCTTTTTCTAAATGCTGTGAAAGGCTGAAATTTTCAACGTTATGGTTTTAACTTAGTAAATGAACTCATAATGGTTTAAAACTTTGAAAATTGAATACTTGATTTGAAAGTATATAAACATAAATTTTAAATGGTTTAAATGAATTATTTTGATTAAAATATAAGCTATTTAAAAGGTGAATTGGAATGATAATAAATGAATGATATCTTTGAATTTAAAAGGTATTTAAAGTTGAATATTTGGATTTGAACTCATATGAAGATTTGAAATTGAAGCTTTGGAAAGATATGACATTTTGATATATATTAAATGTTTTGAAATGAAGTTTTGAAAGATATGATATTTTGATATTAAAATGATTTGAAAAATGAAGTTTGAAAGATATGATATTTATGTATAAAAATGATTTGAAAGGAAGTTTTGAAAGGATATATATTGAATTGATTTGAAATGACCTGATATTTATTTTGGTAAATATTTGAATTTGAAAGATATGGTATGTTGATATATTGAAATGGTTTAGAAATGATTAAATCTTTATTTTGATAAAGATTTGGATTGAAATTATATTTTATATTGAAGTATAAAAATATTATTTTAAAGTTATAACCACGGATTATAATAACGATTGGTTGGCAAAGAGACCGGGATCGGATATGGGCATACTCTTTGTCGATACCGAAAACCACTTTGACTAACCGTGTACGCAGTGGAGATTCCAGAATGAAGTAGGATGGTGACGACGTTCTTATGGTATGTTACATGGACCCAACTCCCGTGAGTTGGCATAAGGTGGCTAAAACAGGAGCGGTCTCGGGCCAGTTGAGGTCGCACCTCGTAGCGGATGCATTTCTTCGATACCATACTATTACTTGTGATTGTTTGGGAGCCCCTTCGATTTTGTGGGAATGTGTTCCGCGGTGGGCGTATGTGGCTGCTGCGTTACCACCAGCCCGAGTGTCATAATTGGTATATCTACCTTGGCATTGCCTTGTGTGCCGTGTCCCCTACCATATCGAGCTTTTACTACGAGTTTCTATTTGTGTCATACCTATGCAGTATCTTCTCGTAGTCTCCCGATCAGGAGGATATGCAGGTACTATATAGCTTATTGGTATTATTTGTGTTAAGTGGAATATTGGGTCACTCCTTAGCGCTATTTAAAAGTAAGTTTATTTTACTATTAGACATTATTATAATAGCGCAATATTACTACATAGTATATAGTTTAACGGATCCTTAGAGGATGGGCGGTCCCAAGCATCCTTTAAGTTACTTGTACCTTTACTACAGTTCACTTGAGTTGGTTTACATTGAATGAGTATGTATGTCCTGACTCGAGTGTTTGTATTTTTATTTACGCTCGGGTCAGCCTGAGTTATTCATAGATTCTGATCCCACCTTCTGGAGATTTGAATCGCTGGAGATTATATGCTTGTCTTGTTCTATCTATTTTCAGTTCTGTTGTTCTATTCAGCTTGTACTTGGTTAGTGTATTGAACTTTTGTTTTATTTTATTTCTTCTGTTGTATGTTATATAACTCTGATATATTTATATAGTAGCTTCATGAACTACTATTTCTTTTACTTCCGCTCCACTATTATTACTCTGTGTCTGTGATCTGTGATTTTATTTACTGTATATTCTGAGATTTGCCAAATTTTATTTATAACGCGGTATTTTGAGCAATTCAATTCCGACATATGCGGAAGCGAATGGTAAAAAATACCTGGTTGTTACATTTGGGATCAGAGCTTTGGCTTTGAGGCAAAACTTGGAATATAAGGTAAATTATTTACAGAATCACTTTCGTTCGAGTTTGAATCTTTCCTCTTTGATTCGAATTTCCTTTGAATTTTGGAACGTTCCTTACGGTTTCAAAATCCATTCATGTCCCTCACTATTCATTTTCTTTTGATTCTGGAGTATCCCATAACTCCGCTTTGAATGATCTTTATAGTGAATTTGCGGTCTCGCCAATATCCTAATGATTTATAAAGGGGTGAAACTCCTTTACAATTAGCATCGATTCACCATTGATTTATATCTATCTTTGGTTTAGATGCTAATATCTTTTTTATTCCAAACTCTCTCTCTTGAGATCAATTGTAGATTTACCCCAGAAAATGCCACATTGATTTTATTCTTTAAGTCAAGGTTGACCCGGTTAAGGTTGCCCGCGATTTACTTAAGCTTACCCATCTCGCTACTCTGTTAATTAATCATCTTGTCTTTTGTTTCCAATCTATTCTTCCAAACATTTTGAATTGTACATGTAAATCTATGTTTTGTTTTATATATTGTGTTGTTCGAGTTATTGATGTTGACTTGGATTTTCGATCGATTCGTTTGATCAACTCTATCGATAGGATTTCTAAAACACTTTGACAGAACAAACTGACACAATATTATTTTAAAATTTTGGTTAATGAAATAAATTTTGATATATAAGTAAATTTATGGAACTTAATAAATTGATTTAAATTAATCATTTGAAATGATAATACTTGATTTATCATTTATTGTTCTATAAATGAATTTATAAATAGTTGTTTATAAATTTATTTGGGAACTGAAATGAGTTTAAAACAAGAAATTTGAGAATTTAATTTCCGATGGTTTCAAACCTTGTTTTTAAAGTTTTAAAAGGTTACATTATCTAAAGAATTTTCGAACAGAAATTTGTTTTCAAAGAATTTTAAAGTTTAAAAATTAGTGCTCTTCTCTTTGTCACTGGGAAATAATTTCGGTGATGACTGCAACTTCATCGACATTCATTTTCTAGTTTCGAAGTGAAGAGACCGCTCTGTAGTCTTGCTACAGCTTTGTTTTGGAATTCAAATTGATTTGAATTTCTAAAACATGACTTGATTTATGATATATATATATATATAGATATATGATTTAAATTTGATTTGATAAATTATGTACATACATTTATTTATCTCTAAATGGGTTGAAGAAATTGGAAATTTAATTATTAAATTTTATTTTAAAGAATAATTTCAATTATAAAAATAAAATAAAATTTTTGGATAAATATTCAAGCATGAAATGATTTAATTGGAAATTTTTATTTGTATAATACAATTGCATTCAAATATAACTTACCTTAATTTCATAAGTTAACAATGTAATTGGATAATATACAATATAAAAAGATTTTATAAATAAAATTTGAGTGGTTATAATAATTGTTATACACTTAAATTTTAGTTATAAAATGATTAACAGAGGTAAATATAATAACAGGTAATTGAATAACTTACAATAAAATAATGTTAAAAGAACTAAGAATAAAATAAAGCAGTTATAATAAGTGTAAGTATATTTAACATAAGTGATAAATATATTGAGAGGAATAAATTTAATTTTAATTAGGAATAAAGAAGAATTAAATTTATTAAGTACATTATGAGTATAATAAATGATTATTTTTCAAAACCATAGTTTTAAAATTGTTAATTTAAGACGATTGGATAATAAGATAATGAAATTTAAGATAGTTAAGATTTATTTAACTTGTGAAAAAAAAATCTATTTAAGTTAAAATTTCCATGGTTTCAAACTTATTTCCTTATTTTGTTTTTCAAACTATCTTTGGTTGTCCTTATTATCCTTATCTTGCTACAGACTGGCATAGATATTTTTCTATAATCTTCCTGTTTAGAAATCTTTCGATAATCTTCGATAATCTTTGGTACTCATTTTAATCCACCTTTTTCGTACTTGTGTTCTTGATTCTGGAGGATCTTGGAAAGATCATCTCCACCTTGTTAAACTTACCTATAACAACAGTTATCAGGTATAATCTCAATTTTCTTGTCACCTTATCTTAATCTTATTTCATTTCTATCTTTTCTGTTCTTTCCTGTACCTCATTCCTTTTCGGGGACGAAAAGTTTTGAGTGGGGAAGAGTGTAACAACCCTGTATTTTGTAATTATTTTAATTGAATTTTTATTAAAATTTATTTATTTATTTAATTTAGATAATTTTGTTATTTCAAATATAAACTTTGATTTTGATGTGAATTAGAATTCCAAATATGATTAAAAAGAATATTTTCCAAAAAAAATTGTATTTTGGTCCATATGGTCAACTTTGACTTTTAAATTTGAAACTTTGAAAGTTTGAAAGTTTGAATTTTATCTTTTATTATGAAAGTAAATAAAATTTTAAGAACACTGCTTTTTGTTTTGTTGAAATCTGATTTATAATGTAAAAGTTATGTCTTTTTAACTATTGAGTGTAATTTGCTGTATTTAACAAAATTGTTATTTTAAATTATATAAATAATATTTTATTTGGTAATGTAATGCTATAATTTATATTTATATGATTAAAATAACATGCTATGTATATATTTTGGTTTTAAAACATTTTTAAAAGTGTAATTGACATTTTCAAATGTCAGTTGTATTCTGTTTGTAAGTTTTAATTCCTAGTTTTAAATAATTAAAGTAATTCTTTATTTATCTTTATAATTTTCTTAAGAACTTATTTTATTCTCATTCCCACTTTGTCTTGTTCCGCATTTATTTATTTATTTGGCTCTTTATTTTTTTCAAAGTGAAAGAGAAATTTTATAAGGCTAGTGATATTTTATTTGTAATTTTCAAGCCCTGTTTTCAATTTTTAAACAATTTCTTTAGTTTTTTTTCTATTTTTCTCCAATTAAATTATTTATTTTATTTTATAAATGATAAATAAATAATTTTATTTCAAAATTTTGTTTTAGAATATTTTTAAAATGAAGTAGATATTTTTTCAAATCCAGTGATGTTTTAATTGTAATTTTTGAACCCTGTTTTGAATTTTTAAGCAATTTCTTTATTTCTTTTTCCATTTTCTTTAAAATTTATTATTTATTTTCCTTTTATATTACTTTGTTTCGGTTTTTAAAGTTAATTTCTGATTTTTTTTAATTGAAGTAAAGAAAAGGAAATGTGAAGAGTTTAAAAAAGCTTTTAACTTAAGACCTTTCATTTGCTAGTCCTTTCATTTTCTTCTCTTTTCACTTGCTTTGCTTGGCCGTACACTACCTTATGCTTAGCCATGATTTTCTCAATTCATTTCACGTAAATTATTTCCTCTCCACTTCATTTTCACAGCTAGAAAGGCTTGGGTAAGGCCTCCTCTTTTCTCTCTTTTCTTCTTCCTTTTTTCTATTGTTTTGCTTGATTTTTGCCTTGCATCTCTTGCTTTGCTTGGCCTAACACCTCCACCCTCTCCTCCACCGAAAACCACCACTTACTTTCGCATATCATACACGGCCAAAATCCTTCCTCCTCTGACCAGCAAGTGACATGACCATCCCATGATGCAAAATCCACAAAACAATGCAAAAACTCCTTAAAAAGCATGCCTAGCCACCTAGTCTTCATCGCCATCACCTTAGATTACCTTGGCCACCTCCTATTTCTCCACCACCACCTCGACACACGCCTAACCATCACCTCCTACCTCTGTCCAGACATGTACCTAAAATGGCCAAACCAAGATGGGGCATAGACCGAGCCAAAAGTGACCCAAACTCCTCTATGTTGCCTAGTCCCTTCATATCCCTATGTTGTAACCTCCTCTACATATGTACCCTCTTAAGCATGCATTCCTATGTTCAAACCTGAGCCAAACCTTGTCCAAACCAGAGCCAAACAACATCCCTAGGTCGTGCCAAATAGTAGAGAAGGCAAGGCAAAAGACTATGCATTCATATCTCTTTTTATTCAAAAGTTATTTCATTTCAAATTGGTATTGTATTTATAAATTTTTTGATTTTTGTTAGGGTTGTAACACAAGATCTTTAGCTTGGATTCACTCTACACTCAAGTCCATTGGCTTGTCATTTTGCTCTTGATTCCATTATGTCAGTTGTATTGCAATCTTCAGCATTTTGAGGTGAGTAAAGCTCACACGACATTTATACTTATGCAGTTGTGAAACAACAACAACTGAATGTGTAGAGAAAAATATATGATGTTATAACTGCCTATGATTATTTAAATATGATGTTAAACCTGTTAAATTTCATGTCATATCATTTGTTATTCATATATGTTGTTAACTGTTCATTTATATCTGTTTATCACACTGAAAGTTCCCTGTAGATTAGAAACACTATGGGTTGAAATGATACATACCCGAACAGACTTTAGAATAGAGAAAAATCGTTATAGGCTGAAATGATAGGCCTGAACGGTTTTTATTTATTTTATTTTAATTTGGGATTTCAGGTTTGAAATGATAGAACCCAAATTTTTCTTTTTAAACTGCGGATTGGAATGATATATATCCGTATCACTTGACCTAGGTTAGAAAACAATATACAGGCCGTGGTTATATTTTATAAAGTATTTTAAATATTTTAAATATTTTTAAAAGTGAAAAATTATGAAATTTGATTTAATTTGGATTTTAAACGTTTAAATAAAGAAATTTTGGATTTTTCTAGAAGTTAAAAAAAGAAAAAATGTAATTTAAATGAATGGTAAAAAGTGAATTTTTGAAATATAACTTAAATTTGGAAATTTGGACTTTGGCTTTTAAAATGACATTTAAGTTATATAAATAAAATTTTAAGTGGTTTAAATGTAAATTTATGATAATCTGATTATAATAGATTTTTAAGTGTTTAAAATATTTATGACCTTTGTATAAGTGGAAAATGTTAAATAAATAAATGGTTAAGTTGAATTATTGAAAGGGGAATTAATTTAAAGGACAAATATTTGTATATTTTTTGCCTTAAGGACACGACCTTAATATTTTTACCACAAGGATAAACATTCTTCTAAAAATTATTCATAAGGACAAATATTTTTCGAAATTATTCATAAGGACAACAAAACTGCCACCGAGCTAAAACTGATATCTAAAAACTGCTCCGATAACTACAAACTGATACCTAAAAACTGCCATTGATAACTAAAAACTGATACCTACAGAAAGTTGTCCTTCAGGATAAAATATTGAAGGTCTGTCTTTGAGGCTAAAAAGCTGTAAAATTTTGTTCTTGACAATAATTTCCTGTTATTGAAATATAACTTAAAGTCTGGAAATTTAAGATTCGGTTTAGAAAGGGAATTTTAAGTTATATAAATAAAATAGAAATTTAATTATATTTGGAAAATGGTAAATATGATGATTCGATTAAATTTGAGTTTAAATGAATTAATAAAGTATTATTGATTTTTCTATGTATTAAAATGGTTAAATGAATGAACGCTTAAAAGTGTAATTTTAAAATGAACTTGACCTGGAAATGTGAATTTGGTTTTAATTAAGGGTTTAAGTTAATTAAATAAATTGTAAATTTAGTTTAATTTGTGAAATGATAATTTGAAAATGTAAGTGTTAGTAAGGTGTCAAATGTAAAAATGGGAAAGTTTACACTTGAATTTATTAAGGTGATTTGTGAAATTTGATTTAATTATAAAATGTCGCTTTATAAAAAAAATCATTAATTAAAAAAGTATTTTAATGAACATCGTTGAATGTTAAAATATGATTTTTATAATGATTAAATGGTTTAAATTGAAATGTTTTCAAGTATAACTTTCAGCAGCTTTTTCTGAATGCTGTGAAAGGTTGAAATTCTCAACGTTATGGTTTTAGCTTAGTAAATGAACTCATAATGGTTTAAAACAATGGAAATTGAATACTTGATTTGAAAGTATATAAACTTAAATTTTAAATGGTTTAAATGAATTATTTTGTTTAAAATATAAGCTATTGAAAAGGTGATTTGGAATAATAATAAATGATGCTATCTTTGAATTTAAAAGGTATTTAAAGTTGAATATTTGGATTTGAACTTATATGATGATTTGAAATTGAAGCTTTGGAAAGATATGATATTTTTATATATATTAAATGTTTGGAAATGAAGTTTTGAAAGATTGATACGTTGATATTAAAATGATTTGAAAAATGAAGTTTGAAAGATATGATATTTATGTATAAAAATGATTTGAAAGGAAGTTTCGAAAGGATATATATTGAATTGATTTGAAATGACTTGATATTTATTTTGGTAAAATTTGAATTTGACAGATATGGTATGTTGATTTATTGAAATGGTTTAGAAATAATTAAATCTTTATTTTGATAAAGATTTGGATTGAAATGATGTTTTATTTTGAAGTATAAAAATATTATTTTAAAGTTATAACCATGGGTTATAATAACGATTGGTTGGCAAAGAGACCGGGATCGGATATGGGCATACTCTCTGTCGATACCGAAAACCACTTTGACTAACCGTGTACGCGGTGGAGATTCCAGAATGAAGTAGGATGGTGACGACGTTCTTATGGTATGTTACGTGGACCCAACTCCCGTGAGTTGGCATAAGGTGGCTAAAATAGGAGCGGTCTCGGGCCAGTTGAGGTCGCACCTCGTAGCAGACGCATTTCTTCGATACCATACTATTAATTGTGATTGTTTGGGCGCCCCTCCGATTTTGTGGGAATGTGTTCCGCAGTGGGCGTATATAGCTTCTGCGTTACCACCAGCCCGAGTGTCGTAATTGGTATATCTACTCTGGCATTGCCTGGTGTGCCGTGTCACCTACCATATCGAGCCTTTACTACGAGTTTCTATTTGTGTCGTACCTATGTAGTATCTTCTCGTAGTCTCCTGATTAGGAGATATGCAGGTACTGTATAGACTATTGGCATTATTTGTGTTAACGGGAATATTGGGTCACTCCTTAACGCTATTTAATAGTAAGTTTATTTTACTATTAGACATTATTATAATAGCGCAATATTACTACATAGTATATAGTTTAACGGATCCTTAGAGGATGGGCGGTCCCAAGCATCCTTTAAGTTACTTGTACCTTTACTACAGTTCACTTGAGTTGGTTTACATTGTATGAGTATGTATGTCCTGACTCGAGTGTTTGTATTTTTATTTACGCTCGGGTCAGCCTGAGTTATTCACATATTCGGATCCCACCTTCTAGAGATTTGAATCGCTGGAGATTATATGCTTGTCTTGTTCTATCTATTTTCAGTTCTGTTGTTCTATTCAGCTTGTACTTGGTTAGTGTATTGAACTTTTGTTGTATTTTATTTCTTCTGTTGTATCTTATATAACTCTGATATATTTATATAGTAGCTTCATGGACTACTATTTCTTTTACTTCCGCTGCACTATTATTACTCTGTGTCTGTGATCTTTGATTTTATTTACTGTATATTCTGATATTTGCCAAATTTTATTTACAACGCGGTATTTTGAGCAATTTAAGTCCAACATGTGCGGAAGCGAATGGTTGAAAATACCTGGTTGTTACAACTGCCTTCTTTATCAAGTCTCAATGTGTGTGTGTATACATATATATACACGTTCATGCGCAGGCAATGAAGACTTCTTCTTATTCTTTACTTTTTTTTGCCTGGCCCTGAAATCAAACTCAATTTCCTTTCAAAAATCCATATCTCCCAATCTAAGCTAAATCGTCCAAAACTCCAAACTTATACCTTAGAGATAATCATCTCTAATAGTTTTATAAATTGATCACTTGGAATTTCATCGAGCGATGATCGAGATATCATGAAATTTTATAAAAGGGTGAAAAACGTTCATAATCTTTGAAAAATCGATGCTCCCGATCCTCTGCGAATTAATCGAAGCCGTATGGGTCGTTGCAGTCGTGAAGTGATGTAGTATTTTTGGTGAAGTTTTGGCAGCATTCCATGCCGAGATCGATGATGATGGCGGCTTAGGGTTTCATCTAATCGAAGTATAAGCGGTAATTGGAGAATCAGAGGTTGAGGTTATTCTCCTGGTCGTGTAGGGCTTTGGGCGATCATTTTGGTTAAAGTCCGATCTATATTTGGTGGCGCGACATTCAAGAGGTCAAGAGCAGGTGATTGATTCGCGATGAGATCTGGTGATGCGGGCTAGTGCTGATGATGTTAGGGAAGTAGAGCTTGACGAATGGAATTCGTAGGTTGTCAGGTTTGGCGAATGGTGGTTTGATGACCCTGTGCACGTGTGCACTACATTAGCTTCAGCCCAATTGAAAGATGAGGGAAGAAATGGGTGTTCATTTTGGGTTGGAATGCATTTGGGCTTTGACCCCAAGGAATTTGGGTGAGAATACATAAATTCTTTTGTTTTAATTATATATATTAAATATGTTAACTATGAATATCTCAGTCATGTCAAATCAGTTTGATTCGCAGATTTTTGAGTTGTACTCGTATTGACGGGTATAACATTGTAGTATAATTTGTTGATAGATTTGATAATGTACGAAATTATGACATATTAAAACAGACTGAGATTTAATTACGTTATTTTTAATTAATAACATTTTCAAATTTATATACTTTAATCAGTTATATATTTGACCAAATAAACTTTCTACTGCTAAAATGAATTGAATATGGTAATCTGAACGCCTGTTTAGCGAAATAAAACACCATTGCGCTATTTAAATTAATTTGACATTTAAACAGCAGAATAAATCCTCATTCTGCTATTCTGTAAATTCGGACATCTAATTATGTGTTATTAATTGACATGCCACTTTGAATAAGTTGATGTGTTAACCGATGATTGTTAAGTGTTGAATTTATTTACATAAATGCTGATTATGTGAATACCCATAATTAATTTGGAAAGTTTAATTGAATGATATGGTACCTTGTTTAAGTACCATTGTGATCTTTAAGCCTCTTTCAAATTTGAAAAGTTAATTATTGATTTGAAAGTTATTTTAAGAATAATTGTTATCTATTATAAGGTTTTAAAGATAATTATTATTTAGCAATAAAATTTAAAAGGTAATAACTATTTATTAATAATATTTTAAACATAATTAATAATTGATTTTAATGATGATTTAAAGTTAATTATTTTATTAATATGCTTCTTAAAGGTTATTTCTAAAAGTTATATAAGAATATTTAATTATTATTTTAAAGTTAATTAATCATTGCATTAAAATATTTTAATTGTATTTTAATTACTTATTAAAAGTGATTTAATTACTATACTTTAATTTTTAATTAAAGACATTTAATTATACTGATTTAAGTTATTTAATTTTATTTATAGGTTAATTAATTATCATATTGATATTAGTTGAAAGTTAATTGATTATTATATTAATAACGTTTTAAGGTTAGTTAATTATTATATTAATATTGTTTTGAAGTTAACTTATTAATATAATAATAGTGCTTGAAATTAAGTGAAAATTAGGCCCATGTCCTTATCATTAAAATTAGTCCATTAAACTCCTCCTGTTGCAAAACTTATATTTTCAATCCCTATTTTTATTTGCAACTAAATTTATTCCATAAATACCCCTGTTTACCTCTAGCACTTATTTTAATGGTGGTCGTGACTTCGATTGCAAGTTTTTGATTCAAATTCAGTTTGATCATTGTTTTAAGATATTATTTGGGATTCATGGCTTTATCTTCTTCCATGTAAAATATTTTTGGATTTGTAGTCGATTTTGTTTGTTTTTCATTTATACTGCGATATTGCTTGATAATGTTGTTATTTTATTTCGCTTGTTTTTTTTTAAAGTAAAGGGAAATTACAAGTATTTTTGCTGTTTACTTTAGCTAAAAAATTAGTGCATGTGCATAGGGTAATGTTCGATGACATATTTTGTTAACTTTGATTAAATTCAGATTTGTCGGGAATTATTGTAGATATTTTACAAATTTGTCCGCAACTAAATTGAACATGCATGGTGAAAATGCTATGCACATTACTAATAGTTGCCGATTTATCTGTAATTTTTTGCAATTATTGCTTACATATCAGCAAATAATATTGGTATTTCAATGTGCTTGATTGAGCTCAGATTTGTGCTGATTTAGTTGCATTTTTTTTACTAATATTGCTTACATATCAGCAAATGATATTGCTTACATATCAGTATATTATTAATATGTGATGATTTATCTGCAATTTTTTAAAATTATTGCTTACATATCAGCAAATAACATACATATTCCTTTTTTTGTTATTTATTTTTTTGCAATTGTAATTCTGCTTTGTTTTTTAAATTACAGTGTTCCTGGTGATGCTGGTGTGCTTGTGCAGTCGAAGTTTGGATATGGTAGCTTTTCGTTAAGTCTTCATTTTGATAGTTTGGTTGTTATGGTGAGAAGTGTTATTTGTGGTAAATTGATTGAATTGAGTTCACTGTCATTTGAATTATACTATGTTAGAGATGGATTGAGAAGGAATATTGAAACTAATTCTGATCTGCAATCTATTTTGTTGTTGGCTGCTCATAACCGTGAGGATTACTTTGTTATTTTTGTTGATGTTGTTCCTACTAGTTTTTCAGCAACCAATATGATATGTGATGTTAAATACTTGCAGTTATAATAAATATGCAGAAAAAACAGAAATGTATGCATTTATCTTAAATAATTGCTGTCTTTTCAGCAAATTTAAGGTATATGCAAATTTTCATGTATGTGGAATTGTTGCATATATTTCGGCAGTTTTAAAAAATAATTGCTTATTTTTTAGCAATAATTTGAATAACTATAAAGTGGAAAATTTTTGCTTCTAATTATAGATATCAACAGAATTTTCTTCACTTTCTCTAAATAGATTGGTATTCCAATGAAACTATTGAAAAAACTGTTAACTTATACGAAACTTTTCGTGTATATAGTGTAGTTGCATATATCTCAGCAGTTTTAAAATTAATTGCTTATTTTTCATCAACAATTTGACTAACAGTAAACTTGAAAATACGGCGTTTGTAATTATAAATATCATCAAATTTTTCTTCGCTTTTTTCGAAATAGATTGGTATTTCATTGAAACTATTTAAAAAAGTGCACGTTAAAATGAGTTTAATCTGTTTAATTGAATTATTGGTAAAAAGTAAGCAATTAAACTGAATTGTTGCAACCATATGTAATACTGTCAGTAATGTTTGTTTTTTATACATAAATGTTGCAAAGATATTTAAAAGTGTTCAATATAGTTGCATATCCATCTGCAATAATTATGAATAATTGACATTAAACTATTCAAAAATTGCGCAAAAAACTAAGTTTAATATGTTTAACTCATTTATTGCTGAAAAACAAGCAATTAAACTAAATTGTTTCAGCTATATGTGATTTTGTTAGTAATGCTTATTTTCGTTTACAAGAAATCTTGCAGAGATAGTCAAAAGTGTTCAACATAGCTGCATATTTGTCTGCAATAATTGTGAATAATTGCCATTATAGTATTCAAAATATTGCACATAAAACTGAGTTTAATCTGTTTAACTCAATTATTGCTGAAAACTAAGCAATTAAACTGAATTATTGCAGCCATATGTGATATTGTTAGTAATGTTTGCTTATTTTTGTTTATACATAAATGTTGTAGAGATATTCAAACATGTTCAATATAGTTGCATATTTATCTGCAATTATTGTGAATAACTGATAATAGACTATTCAAAAAACTACACATAAGCAAGCAATTAAAGTGAATTGTTGCAGTCATATGTGATATTGTCATTAATGCTTACTTATTTTCGTTTATACATAAATGTTGCAGAGATATTCAAACATTTTCATCATAGTTGCACATTTTTCTGCAATTATTATGAATAATTGGCATTAGGCTATTCAAAAAACTGCATATAAAACTGAGTTTAGTCTATTTAACTCAATAATTACTGAAAAGTAAGCAATTAAAGTGAATTATTGCAGCCATAGGTGATATATTCATTAATTCTTACTTATTTTCATACATACATAAATGTTGTAGAGATATTCAAACATTTTCAATACAGTTGCATATTTTTCTGCAATAATTGTGAATAATTGACATTAGACTATTTAAAAAACTCCATATAAAATCGAGTTTAGTCTGTTTAACTCAATTATTGTTGAAAATTAAGAAATTAAAGTGAATTATTGTAGCCATATGTGATATTGTCCTTAATGTTTACATATTTTCGTTTATACATAAATGTTGTAGAGATATTCAATCATTTTCAACACAGTTGCATATTTGTCTGCAATAATTGTGAATAATTGACATTAGACTATTCAAAAAACTCCACATAAAACCGAGTTTAGTCCGTTTAACTCAATTATTGCGGAAAATTAAGAAATTAAATTGAATTTTTGCAGCCATATGTGATAACGTCAGTAATGTTTACTTATTTTCATTTATACATAAATGTTGCAGAGATATTCAAACATTTTCAAAACAGTTGCATATTTGTTTGAAATAATTGTGAATAATTGACATTAGCATTGTAACAACCTGGATTTTTTGGATATTTGAAATTGGAATATATAATTGATATTAAATATTCAAAGGTTAATTTTCAACTTGAGTTTCAAATATCACTATTTTTTTGACAAATAAACTATTGAATTAAACAATTGGAAATCAGGTAAAAAATGAATTCTGGGATCTTGAGTCTGTTAAAAATAATTGAAGGTTTATAAAATTTATATTGATAATACTGCAGATAATAGAACTTTTAAAATTGAATTTAAAATTGCTTTGTTCAGTTCTAAAATATATCGTTTAAATCAGTATTTAAAAATAACCTTCCGATGCACAGTCTCGGAATTCAACGAAACCAGTTCCATTGGATCCGTAATAATGTATTATTATCGGATTTCAAATTTCATAGCTTTTGGTTTGTCAAGTGATCGTACGGTAGATAAACGCGCTGAATTTATATCGAAATCTTTAATATAATAACCGGGCCTAAAAAGCTATCTTCTCTATACGATCGAATTAGGACTCGGGACCTTTTCCATTGCTTTCGGAATAGGGGTATAGCATTATAAACGCCTAGCGGCACGTCTCGATAGGGGTTCGTGGGTTTTTAAGCTACGTAAATCGAGACAATTTGAATTCAATTTAAAAAATATATATTTTATATTCTTCCTAACATTTAGCTGAAATCCTTTCACGTCAAACTTTTCCCTCATCGGCTTTTTCTTTATTTCAAATCTCTGCAGCCTGCAACTCCCTATTTACGTCACTTCTTGTTCCCCCTTTCTCAGCTTAAAGCACATGCAATCTCCCTCTATATTATATATAAACCACCCGAGATTCAAGAATTTTAAAAAAAGGGGATGGCCGATCTTCTTAATTAAAATCAGAAGTAGTCGAATTCATTTTTATTGTTGTTTCGTTCGTTCTCCCCTTCCTTCCTCCGTTCTAAAAATGTTCGAAATCGATTCACCAGTTAAGAGAAAAAAAGTGGTTTTATTTTCAAAGTGTTGAAAGAATTTACGGGATTGGGACATAAATTAAATCGAAATAAATCAAGCAGGGTTTATAAAGGATTTTATGGGATATACTGAAATGGAAGAATATATCCCTATAAAGCCAAGTATATTTCAAAGGAGATTTTTATATGTATGTTTAAATTTGTTTAAAAGGAATGTTTTTAAAGAAATTATTATTTAGCTATTTTAAATTTTTTAAAAGTAAATATTTATTAAGCTAACTATATAAGTAAATTATTTTAAAGGTAAATATTTATTAAGTTAGTTATAGTAGTAATTATTTTAAAGGTTAAATTAGTATTATGATTTAAAAGGTAATTATTAAATATTTATATTTTATAAAGTAGTTTATTCTAAAGGTAGTTTGGCTAAAAGTTTTTATTTGAAAAATTTGTATAGAATTTCATAAGTTTTATTTTAAAATTTTGTTTTGGCTTAAGTTTTACATGAGAAATTATTGTAAAATTTTATAACTAGTATTTTAAATAAAGTTTTTTAAGTGGTTTCTATTTGAACTATTTTTAAGGTATATATTTTTGGATAAAGTGATTTAAATTATTTAAAATCTAAGTTACTAGGACTTGGTGCTTTTCAGTACAAATAAAACAATTGTTTGGATGTTTGTGTGATTTGATAGTTAAATAACCGACTATCAATATTGGCCAATGCGCTGATCGTTTCGAAGAGACTGGATCGAGGTTAATATCCCAAAAACACTTTGATCCAGTTTGAATGTTTTCGTGAGGAAAACAAGAGCTTGGAGTTGAAGATGGTGCAGAGAAGTGCAAGGGCTAATCGCTACTACTCCTGAGGGTGATTCCAAAATGGATGTAGTAGGAGTAGTGCCTTCGGTTCCGTTTGAACCCGGAACGGACTTGTACGGATGAATGCTTTTAGAACATCGCCAGGAGGACGTTGAGCATTCTAAGTGAGATGTGTTCTAAAAAGGTAAAGCATAGCCTCGAGCCTCGTCAACTGGGAATGATTGAAAGTTAGGGGTTATGCAGCAAGGCTAAGTGGCTAGAAACCAATTATGGTATGGTCATCCCTATCAAGATGTCCCTTTTATTATGTTGTGTGGGCGGTTGCTGATCCCAACCGCGGGGTGATCTTATTCAGGCTATCCAGTAAGGGGTGGTCCAGTCTTGTGTTGCAGAGGATTAGGGAGGATCCTCGGTATGCTGATCTAGACCAGATACTATGACAAGTGGTACCCCAGTGCCTAGTCATTAGTTGAAAATCCATTCTCCCTACGTGCCTTTTGCGGTTTTGATTGTAAAGCCTAGTAATTGCTGGAATTTAATGAATGTAACAATTTCGGCTATTTGAATCAGTATTCGTACTTAGAAACTATTATAATATCAGGGGATTTTATAAGAAATGATTTGGTTATCGAAAGGTAAAAACTGGGCATGTTTATTTCTGGCATGGTCTTGCGAGATACCTTTGATTGTCAAAGGATTTTGAAAACTGTAATAATCCAATTAAGTGTGTTTTATCACACTGGTTTTCTAGACTGACTCGAGCGTTATTTCACTATAATGCTCGGGTCAGACCGAGTATTAAAGAATACAGGAAAGGATGTTGTGGAGCTCAGGAGACGAGTTGGATGGTGAGACGTGTCACACGTATTTGATGTATATTCCGCTGTGTATGATTAACTACAAAGTCAGTTTTGTGAGAACAGGTTATGATAACTGTCTACTTGTATGCTATGAATTTCGTTGTACTCTGAAGATGTAATGTATATAACAGATATAGTTTTTGTTTAAAGATCGGTACTTATCTATTATATATTGTTCCACTGCAATTGTGAGATTCTGATGTTATTTTCTATTTCTTCTTCTTCCTCTTTCTTCTTTAGCCCTAATGGTTCGTACTACCATTCACTTTGAGTTGAACTGTTGGAGAATTTTGTCGGCTCAAAAGGTTACGAATTTGTGGGCCGTTACACTTGGTATCTAAGTTGAAGGTTGAGCGAGAACCTTGGCTCTGGAGATTGTGTGTATTAATAGATATGAGCGCGTAATTGTTAGTGAATGTAAAAATTATTTTAATATTGTGTTGACTTATCGGTTGAGTGTTTATAAATGATGGTCGGTGCAGTTTGGACAACTATATCGATAGGGATTTCTAAACTCTTAAACTAGGCAAACCGACGCAGTATTGTTTTAAAGGTGAGTAAATGAAATAATTCTGCCCAAGTTATTTTTGTATATAAAAGAAATAATTTTTTGCAAATTATTATAATTATATATGATTGCTTGGAAGTGATAATATTAAATTATTATCACTGCTAAGCATAAATTGAATAAGAAATAATGTTATAACCAAAGATTAAGAGAAATAATTATATAATAGAATAGAATTTGAAATGCGATTTATAAATGGGATTTATAATTTGAACATCCAGAGAAATATTTGAATAAGGATTAGAAGGTTTTGAAGTTTGAAATTTTGGAAAATTTAATTTCCTTTGGTTTGAAAATGGTTTTCAAAGGTTTTGGAGGAATAACGGTGATATTATTTCGGAAAATTTTTTGACTTAGATATGAAATCTGGTGAGATTTGGAATTTAAAAAAAAATTGAAATGTTTTGGAAAAAAAGTAAAAGCAATTAACTTTTTTCGGTCGTTGGAAAATAACTCCGATGATGATCGCGACATCATCGGTGTTCATTTTCAAGTTTCCAAGTGGGGAATTGCTACCAAAATGTTTTAAATTGGAGTTGTTTGCAAAACAGGGTTTGGTTTGGAAATTCAACGAAATAATTTGGATTGATTTTGAAATAAATTGATTTGGATATATATGTTTTCAAAATTGATTTTGTATGTTTAAGTAATGGCTTGAACTCTGAAATCTTATTTAAAATGTTTATAGAAATATAAATGGGTTTGATAACTAATAAAATTTAAAATTTTCTAGAATAGAAAATTTTAATTTGAAGAAGAATTAAAATTTTTACGTAAGTAAGAAAACAAAATAAGTTAGAATGTAAGCCAATTAAATGAAGTAAGTTAAACTAAATGGACATAGAAATAAAAATTTATAAGTTGTAAATAGATTTGTGAAGGAACAAATGAATTTACATTTGTAAGCAAATGAATTGAAAATTTGAATATTGGAATCAATTTGAATTATGTTGAGTAAAGTGGAATTGAAAATTTAGTTGAGTGGACTAAAAGAACAAAGTTCTAAGAATTAAAATTTATTAGAATTTATAATAAATTAGTAAATGGGACTAGTTTAAAATAATAATGTGGATTAGATATGAATGAAAGATAGTTGATAAAAAAGATTCTGTATTAAGAATTTTAAGATAAACCGAATTCAAATAGAATTGAAACTGTAATTGAATAAAAATGGATATAAAAGCTTAAGTGATAAAGAGGGAATCAAAGTAAGAAGTTATTTAAAATATTTATAAACTTAAGGAAATTAGGGTGAAATTCTTAAGTAAAATATGGTATTAGGAAAATATTCTGAGTTAATATTGAATAAAGGTTAAGTAAAGTTGTGAAGTGGACTAAGTGTGGATAAGTGAATAGAAATCAAAATAAATGTGAATAGAAAAATCAAATTTATATAGTTAATAATCAATTGAGATAAATACGTAGGATGCACGTATATCATTTTCTTTGCATAACAATTTGATCCAGATTCGGGCACAGAATTTCGAGATAGTCATATCGATCCGAGTTAGGATTTTTCACTCGATTTTCGACGGCGAACCCTGGATATGGATTTTTGATTGATTATAGAAATTTTCTATCATAGTTTGTGGCTATGTAAGGAGAATGACGGTTTCTGATCAGGAAACCAGATTTGAGTCCGCACAAGGAAGTCGGGTAAATGATACTAGTTCGAAAGTGAAATTGTGTGATCCAGTGAGCGATCGAATTTGATATTGCGTATGAATGATATGTGTACATCGCACAGGCTTAAGTAAAACAAATGTTGAAACTTTTGTAAAGAAATGAATTTGGATTTTATGATTGGATATGATTGCTAAGAAGGATATACAGGTGTTTTAAAAGCAATGGAAAGTTGGCGTTTTGAACACATAAGATAAATTGAATTGCTCGACGAAAAAGGTATGTATTTAAATTTCTGTATGAAATTTAATGGATTTCTGATCAAGCCACTTGGCTTTTGTTTTCTTTTGAACTCCGGGGGACCTTAGAGGCATTTTGTAGTTGTCCGAGTTAGTCGCACAAAGAAGACATTGACGAAATTTATCAAAAATTTAGGGAGTTAGAAAAATTGTGAGAAATTTTGATAATTTAAATTTTGGATTTAAATTAAAATTTGAAATGGTTGAGTAAATAATATTGGTTGGAACCTATGGATGAGTTTAGGAAATTAGTAAGGGAGACTGTGTCTTTAATAAAAAGTTTGTTTTAGTGTTGTTGAAAACTGTTTTGTTTTGGGGAAAATAGTGAATGAGTATTGGACCATTCTCCTTAAACAAGTAACTTCGAGGACGAAATTCTTTTAAGGGGGGATTGTGACAATCCGGAATTTTTGGATATTTAAAATCGGAATATTTAATTGATTTTAAATATTCAAAAGTTAATTTTCAACTTGAATTTCAAATATCAGTATTTGTTTGACAAATAAACTATTGAATTAAACAATTGGAAATCAGGTAAAATATGAATTCTGGTATTTTGAGTCTGTTAAAATAATTTGAAGGTTTATAAAATTTATAATTTTAATACTGGACATAATAGAAATTTTAAAATTGAATTTAACAGTGTTTTGTTCAGTTTTAAAATATATCGTTTAAATCGATATTTAAAAATAGCCTTCCAAGGCACAGCCTCAGAATTCAACGAAACTAGTTCCATTAGATCCGTAGTAATGTATTATTATCGGATTTCAAATTTCATAGCTTTTGGAGTGTCGAGTGATCGTAGGTAGATAAACGTGCTGATTTATATCGAAATTTTCAATATAATAATTGGGCCCAAAAATCTATTCTTCTCCATACGATCGGATTAGGACTCAGGACCTTTTCCATTGCATTTGCAATAGGGGTATAACATTATAAACACCTAGCGACACGCCTCGATAGGGGTTCGCAAGTTTTAAAGCTATGTAAATCGAGACAATTTGAATTTGAATTCAATTTAGAAAATATTTTTTTATTCTGCCCAACATTTAGCTGAAATCCTTTCATGCCAAACTTTTCCCTCATTAGCTTTTTATTTAATTCAAATCTCTACAGCCTGCAACTCCACGTTTACATTACTTTTTATTCCCCCTTTCTCGGCTTAAAGCACATGCAATCTCCCTCTATATTCTATACAAAACAGCCGAGATTCAAGAAGTTAAAAAAAAGGGGATGGCCGGTCTTCTTAATTACAATCATAAGTAGTCGAATTCATTTTTATTGCTACTTCGTTCGTTCTCCCCTTCCTCCTTCCGTTCTAAAAATGCTTGAAATTGATTCACCAGTTAAGAGAAAAAGTGGTTTTATTTTTAAAGTGTTGAAAGAATTTACAAGATTGGGACATAAATTAAATCGGAATAAATGGAGCAGGATTTATAAAGGATTTTATGGGTTATACTGAAATGGAAGTGTATTTCCCTGTAAAGCCAATTATATTTTCAAAAGAGATTTCTATATATAAAAGTTTAAAGTTTTTTAAAAGGAATGTTTTTAAAGAAATTATAATTTAGTTGTTTAAAATCTTTAAAAGTAAATATTTATTAAGTTCACTATATAAGTAAATTATTTTAAAGTTAAATATTTATTAATTTAGTTATAGTAGTAATTATTTTAAAGGTTAAATCGGTATTATGATTTAAAATATAATTATTGAATATTTATATTTTATAAAGTAGTTTTATTCTAAAGGTAGTTTGGCTAAAAGTTTTTATTTGAAAATTTTGTATAGAATTTCATAACTTTTATTTTAAAATTTTGTTTTGGCTTTAGTTTTACATGAGAAATTAAAATTTCATAACTAGTATTTAAAATAAAGTGTGTTAAGTGGTTTCTATTTTAAATATTTTAAGGTATATATTTTCGCATAAAGTGATTTAAATTATTTAAAATCTAAGTTATTAGGACTTGGTGCTTTTCAGTAGAAATAAAACAATTATTTGGATGATTGTGTGATTTGATAGTTAAATAACCGACTATCAATATTGGCCAATGCGCTGATTATTTCGAAGAGACCAGGATCGGGATTAATTTCCCGAAAACCACTTCGATCCGGTTTGAACATTTTCATGAGGAAGACAAGAGCTTGGAGTTGAATATGGAGTAGTGAAGTGCAAGGGCTAATCGCTACTAATCCTGAGAGTGATTCAAAAATGGATGCAGTAGAAGTAATGCCTTCGGTTCCGTTCGAACTTGGAACGGACTTGTATGGATGAATGCTTTCAGAACATCGTCAGAAGGACGATGAGAATTCTAAGTGAGATGTGTTCTAAAAAGTTAACACATAGCCTCGAGCCTCATCAAACGGAAATGATTGAAATTCAGTGGATATGTAGCAAGGCTAAGTGGCTAGCAACCAATTAGGGTAAGGTCATCCCTGTCTAGATGTCCCTTTTATTCGGCTGTGTGGGCGGTTGCTGATCCCAACCATGGGGTGATCTTATTCGAGTTATCCAATAAGGGGTTGTCCGATCTTGTGTTGGAGAGGATTAGGGTGGATCCTCGGTATGCTGATCTAGACAAGATACCGTGACAGGTGGTACCCCAGTGCCTAGTCATTAGTTGGAAATTCATTCTCTGTACGTGCCTTTTATGGTTTTGATTGTAGATCCTAGTAACTTCTTGAATTTAATTAATGTTACAATTTCGGCTATTTGAATAAGTATTTGTACTTAGACATTATTATAATATAAGTGGATTTTATAAGAAATGTTTTGGCTATCATGAGGTAAAAACCCGACATGTTTATTTATGGCGTGGTCTTACGAGATATCTTTGATTTCCAAAGGATTTTGAAAACTTTAATAATCCAAATGAGTGTGTTTTCTCACGCTGGTATTCCAGACTGACTCAGTATTATTTCACTATAATGCTCGGGTCAGACCGAGTATTGTAGAATACAGGAAAGGATGCTGTGGAGCTTAAGAGACGAGCTGGATGGCGAGAGGTATGACACATATTTGATGTATATTCCACCGTGTATGATTAACTACATAGTCAGTTTTGTGAGGTCAGGTTACGATAACTGTCCAGTTGTGTGCTATGAATTTTGTTGTACTCTGATGATGTAATGTATATAACAAATATAGTCTTTTGTTTAAAGATCAGTCATTTATCAATTATATATTATTCCGCTGCGATTGTGAGATTCTGATATTGTTATCTATTTCTTGTTCTACCTCTTTCTTCTTTAGCCCTAATGGTTCGTATTTCCATTCACTTTGAGTTGAACTGTTGGAAAATTTTGTCGGCTTAAAGGGGTATGGATTTGCGGGCTGTTACAAGCATGATATTTATTGATAGATTTGTAATTATTATGAAAAACTGCAAACGAATAGTGAAATTAATCAAATGTATTTCTTAAAAATGTTCAATAACACATTAATAACATTTACTTTGAAATTTGCAGAGAGCAGATATTTTTTTGAACAATTTAACAAAAATTACAGTAATTAGAGAAGGTTTTGCAGTTTATCGTTTGCATCCTCAATTTTGTGTATAATACAATTAAAAAGTTCGATTATAAGAACGGCTAACTCAAAAATATCTCTAAATCACTTGCAAAAAACCCTAAGTTGTATCGATTGAAAAAGGTGGAATATAAATCGACGACTCTAGAAATTGAGATATATCACCTTCAACCATCCCATTTTGCCTTGTTTAATCTCGAATATGTCAGATTTGTAGTTGATTTAGGGTGTTTTGCTCTTTGATTTTGTAGATTTCTCGAATTTGGTAGAAGAAAATGTAATTTTGATGTGAAATAAACGTAGAATGATAAAAAAATCATGGGTTCAGGGTCTTAGCATGACAGATAAGGGTAGTTTAGGAAAAAAAATAAGCTGCGTTTAAAAATAAGGATGAAATTTATGTATTTTGTATCCGAAGGATTTTTAGTGAATTATGAAAGTTATTAAGGATGTATGGCAAACGCTCCCTAAAATTAATTTAATATATTATTAATGAGATTCTAAATTTATTATCTTGAATGAGGTTTAAAGATAAATACATAGAAGGATGTATAATAATAATTTGTTTTTTTAGCTATTTTAAATAATTTATTGTTTATTAATAGAACTTTACTGACTTAAAAGTTTATTAAATAAGTTTTGTTTTAAATTAGGAAAGTTTATAAAAGAAATTTTATAAATGATTTTGGATATTTGGAAGGAAGATTTATAAATGATTTGGAAATTAAGGTTTTTAAAAATAAACTTGGAGATTTATAAAGTGTTTTATAAAAAAAATTGGAAATTTATAAAGGAGATATTTATTTGAAAAATAAAAGAGATTTATGGAAAGGATTGATGATTTGGGTTATCTTTGTTTTAATGACATTTGGGTTTGATCATTTAAATATGATTTTTAAATAGAAAATCACTCTAAATGTTGATGAATATACTTATATTATTTTATAAGTCTGTAAAAAATGTTTTTCAAGTTTTGAAAGGATTGATTTGTGAATATACTTATCCCAAAGGGATAAGTATATGAATATTTTAATAAATATTTGAAATATGATTTTAAATTAATGAAAGATTAATTTAAGATGTTTAGTGGTTGCCATGTGAAATGTATCTCTGTTTGGAATGTTTGTTTATTTGATAGTCAAATAACCGACTATAAAATCTTGGCCTAAATATGTAATACTCCTTAATTTTGGTGGTACAGAAATATTTCCTAGTTAACGCCGAAGGATTTTAACTGTGGAAATATTTAGGAGAAACAATGGGGATTATATGGTACAGTTACCGTCAGTGGTGCTATACTGGATGTATAAACTTCTTGGACAATTGATGAGGAGATCCATCCACTTAAATGGTTAGGGGATGAACCCCACTCTATGTATTGTATAGTTATTTAAAAAAAACCGGTATTGAGCATTTTGGAAATCGACGATTGGTTTTTGGAGCGCCCGATAACCGAGAGAGTGTACTCATAAGAGATGACTCGTGCTATAACCACTCCAAAAACCATATACAGTTCTATAGAGGAGTTTTGTGATATATTTAGATGGTTGAATCGATGTAACGACCTATATTTTAACGATCATATATTTAGATGGTTAATTTGAATATTTAATCGTTAATTAAATGGAGGCCCTAAAATATGATTTTTCGCATAAGGCCGAATCAACACTTGAGACCACTTCGGTTGATTTCGGATTGGCGTTGCAAACTAAAATTGTATAAGGGTCACTATATTTTGAGATCGGACCATCCGATGGCCAAAACAATCTCGAAATACGCGAAATTATCACTCCGGAACACAGTCTTAGATGGCGACGAGATTACTAACATGGGATCCGAAAAAATGATGTGATGTTTGTAAACAAGTTTCATGGCGATCAAACTAGCCGTGTGATCGTACGGACTCGAAATGTACAGCCATTTATTTGACAAATTAAATAAATGTAATATAATAATAATATTATATATATATATATATATATATCACCCCAAATTTAATCCCCCCAAAAATCAATTGCCATTTACTATAGCATCCTAGGAGATAAAATCTTGGTCGAACCCACTCTTTCTCATTTCAAGAATTAGTATCTCTGTACACGCTTGATGGGAAATTACGAGATCGGATCCATTGAGATCATACAGAAGAAGCTGCGCGATGACAGTGGTGGAATTTTAATCGGTTGTCGTTGGTTAAGATCGACCCTGTAATCTTGGATCTAGGGTTAGGGATCATCGGATCTTGGAGCAATAATTGGCGGATCTGAGATTTGCGCTGTGATTCTTGAACGAAGGGGCATCTTTCCTCAAGTTTTGGTCACATCCGGTCGTTTGGGTTAAAATGCGTTTGAAGCTTGGACAAGAGGGTCCTATCAGGTAGGATCTTGATAGAAGCATACGATCGAGGTGTAGTTGGGTGTGGGTCGAAAAAATCGAGAGGAGAAATGGTTTGGTGAAGATGGATCGAAATATCATTGATTAGGGAGGGAGAAATCGATATGGGAAGAAAGTATGATATGCACGGCGATATTTTTTATGCACGGTTTGGAGCTAATAGCTATGCCTTTAAGGCATAGAGTATATAAGGAGCATAGGAGATTAGAGGTGGGAGCGGATGACCTGTTTAGGTAGTGGCTCACCTATGGGAGTACTTTTGGGTAGGGTGCACCTATAGTGTTCGTCGATATGGCGGATGGATCTTTGGAGTTGTTTGCTGGTTCTTATGAGCTGAGCGAGATGATGAACAAGATTCTACTCCCATTTGTCGAGGGCTTGTTCGATTATCTCTATATCACGAGGATGTTCTCTTAGTTGGACCTTAAGGTGAGGTTATACGGTATTTTTTGTTAGTGTGCCGATAATAATGTTTTGTACACTACATTGATTTTAGTTTGGTTATGTCGTTCGAGCTAACCATTGTGTCGGCATATGTTTTGGAACTCGTGGACCATGTTTAGAAAGGTTTCTTGAGTGCTTTATGCTTATGCTCGTTGATGATACTTTCGTCACCCATAAACGAAAGAGGAGCACAATGCATGATTAGTGATGAGATTTTGGTGGTATCACTCTTAAAGGAGGGAAGTGAGAATTTGGGTCATGTTGGTTCGGAGTAGGATGTCACTATAAATCCTGTCATACGGTAGTCTGAAATCTGAATGGACCCAAAGTGGAAGTATCACCGACCTATTGTAAAGGGAAGGATCAGAATTTTGTTTGAGACATGTGGTGTAGACACGCGATGAGTGCATAATGGTACTCATTCCGAGTGGGAATAAGGGGACGATAGTACGCACTTGACTATGGTACTTAAATGCATGTAGTAGTGAAACCAAAAGGTTGTATTCGACTCTTTATCTCGAGTTGGAGGCAGTAGAGGTCGCTATAGGGGTTTGGGGGCTCTGTCTATTGGGAGAGAGGTTCAGCTGTTCAGTGATTCCATATTATTTGATTATCTCTTCTCCGAGAAGGATCTTAACCTTCAGCAGTAGCGATGGTTAGAGTTCTTAGCCACCTATAGATTTGACATTTCCTAGATAGTTGAAAAGAAAATGTGGTAGTCGGTGTTTCGACTAGGAGACGCACCAGTTTGACAGTGATTTACTAGAGTGGGCATTGCTTAAGATTATCATTATATATGACTCCAGAACTCAATGAGTTGTGCTCGAGGATGATGGCTATTTTGACCGTCAGACCTACATTGATTCAACTTATTGGAACTAGTTAGAGGCATTAACTAGACTAATGGAGATTATAGCTAAATTAAAAGAGTGAGTAGTGTCTGGAGAGATGATGCGGTGTGGACCCAACCGAGGCTATTGGTTTGGTAGAGATTGTTTGTTCTTGAGTAGCGGGAACAAATCTTTTAGGACTGCACTGATGAATTTCCCATGACTAATGATAGAGAGATAGCATTTGAGTCATAGTCGATTGGCTAACAGGTGATCCTAGATTTGTATTACTTATGTTCAGTACTACGACATCCATTTTTGTTGTATTGCTTGAGGGATGGTTGGTGTGATTCCATTGTGTGCCAAGAGCATTGTAAGAAGAGGAGACCCATTGTTCGATAGTGGGATTTGGGAGAACTTACAAGAGGCGTTTGGATATTTTGCACTAAATGGACTAGATGATATCGAGAGAGAACCACAGATTTGGAGATCTCATAAGCCTATTCATGCCGGTAGATGTTATATCAATTAGGTTAGGAGGAGGTCGAAGGAATAGTAGGTTCAGTGGAATGAAAGAGAAGGCCATATGGTAAGGTAGACTGTGGGGAGCACGAGAACCGTTGGTCTGGAGCTCCGTAGACGGTAGGATTTTGTTTTTATCGTCAACTTTCATTGTGGATATCGTATCGGAAGTTTACACTAAATGATTTAGTATTTCGCATGCTAGCATAGACATGGATGTTATTTTTGGATGTTGCTTGCTTTATTTGATTGTTAGCATTTGAGATGATAGCTTATGTTATATGGTAGTTAGGCATGCAGGATAATTACTATTTGGTACAACATTCTTATTTGATGGTTCCTATAGATGATCTAGTGTAGTTAAAGATATGAGTCGTATACATACCTTTGTTGTAGTAGAGTTTTTCGAATATAGCCATACAGAGGTTCTCCAGAATTTTTCCAGAATCTGAGGGGATTTTAAGGGTCAGGGGTAAGGAAACGTTCTCTTTGCTTTGTGATTTCAAGGACGAAATCTTTTTAAGGAGGGGAGAATATAACGACTCGTATTTTTAACAATTGGATATTTAAATTGTTAATTTAAATATTTAATCGTTAATTAGATAGAGGCACTAAAATGTGATTTTTCACACACAGCTGAATCAGAACTCGAGACTACTTCCATTGAGTTTGGATTGGCACTGCGAATTAAAATGAGTAAGGATTGCTATATTTTGAGATTGGACATCTGATGGCCGAAACGATCTCAAGATAAGCGAAATTAGCACTTCTAGATGCAGTCTTAGATGGCAATGAGATTAGTACCGTTGGATCCGCAAAAATGAGGTGATGTATGTAGACGAGTTTCGTGGCGATCAGACGCATCGTGTGATCGTACAGACTCGAAACGTACAGCCATTTATTTGTGAAATTAAATAAATGGTATATAATAATATTATGTGCATATATATCTCCCTAAGTTGAATGTCTCCTCCCAAGATCAACTGCCATTTACTGTAGCATCCTGGGAGATAAAATAATGGCCGAACCCACTCTTTGTCATTTCAAAAATTAATATCTCTGAATCCACTGGACGACAAATTGCGAGGCCAGATCCATTGAGATCATATAGAAGAGAGTTATACGATGACTCTGGCGAAATTTTGATTGGTCATCATTAGCTGAGATCGACTCTATAATCGTGGATCTCGGGTTAGAGATCATTGGATCTTGGAGCAACGATTAGCGGATCTGAGATTTGCATTGTGATTCTTGAACAAAGGCGCATCTTTCCTCGAGTTTCGGTCACGTCTGATTATTTGGGTCAAAATGCATTCGAAGCATAGACGCGAGGGTTCCATCAGGTGGGATCTTGCTAGAAACATAAGATCGAGGTGTACTTGGGTGCGGATCTAACAGATCGAGAGGAGAAATGGTTTGGCAAAGACAGATCGAAATTTCATTGATTAGGGAGGGAGAAATCGATCGGGAAAGAGAGTATGATATGCAACGTCATTTTTTTATGCACGACCTGGAGCTAAGAGGAAGAAATATTAGAGAATCAATTAGGTAATTAATGTTTCTATTAATTAATTATCTTACCAACTCCAATTTTTATATCAATCATATCTTTTGCATACGAGGTTCATTTTAAATGCGGTTTCTTGCCTTGCGCTTGTGATGGCAAGATCTACCTTTTGGCGCTGGTTTGGATAGATTTGGATAAGGTGAGTGAAATTGTCTCTCACTTTACTATGGTTGATTAGTTAGTGTTATATTGACGTTCGAGAATGATTTTTCGTTTTTAAACATGGTAGTATTATTATTATACAGCAGATATATTTTTATAAAAGAATATATAATTATTTTAAAATGATTTATAAAGAATATAGTGTATTTTTCATCCTCTTACCATAGTTAGTGAATTATTAGATTAGATCTATTATTGATGTTATTTCCCATATTAATTGATATGGATGGATTGTTTATGTTGTATGTATGTTGTTTTGGATAGATGTATGAGTGTTTGGATGTATAGATGTTTGGATGTATGTTTGATTGTTTGGCTTGTTTGTTATTTGGTTGTTTTCGTGGAAAACGTCGATTAGCGGTGATTTGATTTTTGGTAGCATCTTGTACGTTGAATTTTCACACACGTGAAAATCTAATGAACGAGATGAGCTATAGAAGAAGGTTTGGGATACGTGCCGATAGATCTGGGTTTCAGAGTGGATGTTGGACGTTTCCATTTGGTCTATACTTTACCATTCGATTAAGTACAAGACCAAGGGGATGGTATTAACCATAGTAGAGTGGTCAATGTCCATCACTGTTGTCGATTGGCTATTTGGCAATATGGGGCTTGGACGGTGATGAGATATCATGGTGCGTGACGTGATGGTTTGTTCGTGCGACCGGTTTAGAGATTGGATGTTATTAACCTACGACAAGTGATATTGATGGTGAGGCAGTGATGTGGTGCTTCGACCTGGTGATTTTGATGGTGTGGTAGGGATGTCGTGCTTCGACTTGGTAACCTGATACTGTAGATAGTGACCCGATGATGTATGGAGTAGGCTCTGGGATGAAAGTATCATGACTATATGGATCAAGCTGGACCTCGGGCTTCGGATGGATGATAGTAGGGTTCTTCGATCGAGAGCTAAGGTGGAGAGCGGGATCGAGGATGTAGGCCTGTCAGCGGATGCAAACGGATGCAGATATGGCTATATTAACATCTGTATCCGAAAATTAAAATCTACATCAGCATCTGCATCCGATATCCACAGATATTGAAAAATTAAATCCATATCCACATCCGTGGATATCTGAAAATATCCGCATCCGAAAAGAGGATGCTGATGTTTTCGAATAATCGGAAATATTCCAAAATCCACATCCTAAAACTAGATTGAGAATTACTATATAATGAAAATTTTGTTCAAAAAAATTACAATTCATAGCATTCAAATAACAATCAATCGACAAACTAATATACTTCAGTTTCCAAGTTAACAACAAACAATTCACATAAAATCATAATAGAGTTACAAAATTCATAATTAATTAGCTTATGCAATTTAAATAATTAACCATAAAACCTAAATAAACATAGCTAAAGTGACGAATAAGCATCCGATTTCTTTGCAAAATTGTAGAATAACATCCAATTTCTTTGTAAAAGTGAAGAATAAACATCCAATTCTTTATTCTACCTTCAAACTCATGAGCTTTCCATAGGACCCTATAAAAAAACATAATAAACACCATAGAAAAAATATGATTCAATAGCCCAAACTCATGATGCTGGTGCTGCCAACAACAACACTTTCTGGCAGCACTTCTAGCGGAAGTGCTACCGCTGGCATCACTTTATGGTGCTGTTGCTTTGGTGCTAGCAGGAGCACTAACTGCTGCTGCCAGAAAGTGCTGCTGCTAGCAGCAGCACCAAGCACTTTATGTTGCTGTTGTAGCAGCAGCAGCAAATAAATGAAGAAAAAAACCCTATAATTTTACCTTGTGCTATGGATAGTTTATGGTAGGGCTGATGCTTCATCTACAAGCTCTGTATTTTTATCTGTTAAATAAAAAAATATTAATTATATTAAATGGTTAAAATTCTAAAATAATTTTAGTATGTAAATAGTAAACTAACCTATGTCCGATGGTAACCAATTCTTATTACAACTCAATGCTTCCACTATGTTAGGTGATAATGAGGATCTATTTTCGGTAATCAATCTACCACCACTACTAAACGAAGATTTGAATGCTACGATAGAAACGAGAATGGCTAAAATATCACCAGCAATCTTTGCGAGAGTAGGAAATATAGGACAATTTGTTTTCCACCACATTAAAATATCAAAGTTGTCGTCATTCTCATCTGTCGGCAATAATTCATCTTCCAAATACTTGTCAAGCTCGGTCATTGAAATTTCCAAACTTCCAATTTTTTGTTCTTTATAATTCTTCCACATTTTTTGTTCTCTTTTTTAAACCATGATTAAAATTATCATCCAATGCACATGAAGAAGAAGAAACATTTTTATAGGATGCACTTTCTTCTTCATATAAATAGAAAAGAGATTTCAAACAATCATCGATTTTTCTAACATGAACTTGTGCACATCTTCCTCATAAATCAAATCATAGAAAAGTTCAATGTAAGTCATTTTATAACGAAAATCGAAAACCATTCTAATACCTATCATTAAATTGAAAGTCTTCCAAATTTTCCTAATTTAGCTCTCATCATTTGTGCCATTAGAACAAATATAAACATGCTCACTTAGCTCCCAACTTCTAATACTTTCATAAATATCACACACAATTTTAAAATACAAATTCGCTGTTGGATATTTAACACCTGAAAATTTGAGAGTTACTTCATAAAATATTTTCAAACATTCATGAATTTCTTTTCCTATCTCACATTCTTCTCTAGAAAGCAAACTTATATAATCCAAAGTTAACTCAACTAATCGCTCAAACGCGAGGCGCGCTTCAATCGCACCTTCAAGCATAAGGTATGTTGAGTTCCATCGCATTGGAACGTTAAAAGAAACACCTTTTCCAACTAATCTAGTTTGTGCCAATGCGTTTTCCCAATGTTGTATTATAGACTGTGAAGACTTTGTGAAATTAATACTTTCTCTTATCTTTATAAAAAGACCATGTACGGCTTTTAACCCATCTTACACAATGAAATTCAAGACATGAGTGCAACAACGCATATGAAACAAATCACCATTTGAAATCAAGAACCCTTTACCATCTAACCATGCTATGAGATCTCTTATCATAACATCATTATTAGATGCGTTATCGGCAATAATTGAAAAAAATTTCTTATCCAAATTCCAATGCAATAGTTTTGTTTTAAGAGCAGCACTAAGTGCAAATCCAGTGTGTGGAGAAGGAATTTCATCATAAGAAAATATCTTTTTTGCAATTTCCATTCATCATCAATGTAAAGACAAGTTATACAACAATAACCTATATTCTGATGTTCAAGTGTCCATAAATCGATAGTAGGACTAACATGAGTAGACAAACTATCGAACATCTGTTGTTACTCAGTTCCCATATCAGCATAAAGTTTCAATACATCACAATGAACTGTATTTCTAGAATAGAGCTTAATGGCTGGATTAATACTCTTAACAAATTCTAGGAAGTAAACATGTTCAATCATATTGAATGGATTATCATGTTTGGCAATCATACGAGTAAAACACATTCGCGACCTATTTTGATCAAACTTCCAACTAGCTAATTTGAATGGTTTATTGGGAGACTTTTTAGTAGTCAAAAGTTGTTGTCCGGATAATCTTTTATTAGTAGTATTTTTGGTTTTTGTATGATTTTTCAAATGTGTTGTACCCAGTGAAGTAGCTCCATTGAATATCCTTAAACAATGTTTGCAAGTTGCCTTAACACAATTACTACCCTCTAACTTTTCTCTATCAAAATCTTTCCATACCTCATATTTCAAGGGTTTTATATTCAAAGGTGCAGATATTTCTTCATTAGCTAGAACAATTTGAGTTGGTGGTGCACTAGAGTTCGTGGTTTCTAGCACAACTATGTTATCTTTGACACAAGCATTTGATGCAGCACATGCAACAGATTTACTGCTACAACTTGACGAGATGTTTTCCATTTTTAAAAGTCTGTAAATATTCATAGAACTACTTTAATATCATTTTTAAAAGTCTGTAAAATATTCATTATTGAAGCAATTTAAAATTCTATACTTTATTATTATACCAATTTAAAAGTCTGTATTTCAAAAAACATTTAAAAACAAGAAAATAAAGCTTATGGCAGCAGCAAGCTTATCTGCATCTCAAAAAATCATTTAAAAGCAAACTTATAAGCAATCAAAACTTATATATTTTTAAAAATTCTAATCATTTGAAACTTCCATTTCTTTGAAACTGATGACATATATAAAATCTGTATATTCAAAGCAATCAAAACTATAAACATAAGATTAGATTCAGGTTAAATTTTCCGAAAGACAAACATGTACAAATAAGCACTTTCGAAAATAATGTCTGAAATCGAATTTACTTAAGATGACAAAATTAGATTATACATTCAAAAGACATTGAAACTAACATATACATTCAAAAAATCCTCAAACTGAAATCCATGCACCAGTGCTTATAATATTTAAAAAGAAAAATATCAGAAGAGGAAATACCAGAAGTGAAGCTGTTAGGAGGAGAAACAAAGCGGAGCTGAAGCCGGAACCAAAGCTACGATTTGAGGGGTTTTGTAACGGAGTCGGAGCTGCGATGTACCGGAGCTGGAGCAACGAGGGGGAGCAACGTCGGAGTGATGTAGGGGTTTCATCGATTTAGGGCTTGCGATTTAGCGTTTGCTTTTTTTGTTGCGGCTGTGAAAAATCAAATTGCAAGTTTGAAACTAAAGTGAGTAGTAATTTTGTTGCGGCTATGAAAATTGAATTAGGGTTTGGCACTTTGTTGGGCTTGGGCCGACTTTAATTTTTAAATAAATTTTAAGTATAACTTATTATGGGTATCGTTAAATAATAAATCAATATAATAATAACAATATTAATCATAATTAATTACGGATAGGATGGATGTTTTTCGGATATGGACATAATCATATCTGCATCAACATCCAAAATTCTTTTCAGATATTGGATATCCACATCCGCCTTTTGGATATCGGATAATATCCGTATTTTCGGATATGGATTCGGACGGATTTCGGATTTTCCGGGTATCCATTGACAGGCCTACGATGATGGTAGCTCGGATTGGAATGAGGCTGCGGGTAGTGGACTATGTTGAGTGTTAGGGCTTATGCACAGAAACTATAGTGAGCCAGTAGGGTTCGAATCCATATCGAGTGAGTAGGCTCGATGGATGTGTTTGTGCCTAGGGATTGTTGATGACTCAGAGTGTTTTCTGTCATGCTTGGAGTAGGGATACTATATGCGGGTGATACCCAAAGGCTGGTAGTGATGGTCATGTAACTTAGACCGCCCCAAGAGGGTCTAGTGTCAAGTAGGTACGTGAGTGTACTAGACCGTGGCAGCATACTGGGGTTGAAACAGACCCGTTTGTATGTGAGTACGACAAAAAATTGAGATTTTCACTAGTCCTTGGGAGTTGCAGAGGGTCATATGATTCATCATATATTTGGACATTGGGTGGCAGTCAGTATTGTTTGATGGATTCTATGTTTGTTATGGTTGCTCACTAGTCTCCTGTCACCCTAGGGATGTCACACTCGATAGGCTTTGTGGTAGGGATACCTAGATACCCTGACTTGACTTAGTGTGGAGTTGGTATGGATAGAGATACCTAGATACTTGAAATTTACATAGTATTTAGTAAGGACTATATAGATGGAGATATCTAGGCACCCTGACACATATAGAGTATGGTATACCCTTTTTATGATGTTATAAAGTAGCAATAACTTATGTTTATGTGATGACTCTATGATTGTGCGGACATGTAAGATATGGTTTGTATACCCTCTATTTCGTATATTATCGAGTTTTATAGTATAATGAAATTTGTATCGCTCACACCAGACTGTTGTTTGGCTCGAGGTTTTATGATTTGTTTCTTATTATCTTGGGTGCTCCTAAATGAGTAGATTGAGAGCAGGTGGATGATTATGGGGTTCTATAGGTAGACCGATAGAAGATGATGGTTATCTAGACTTATATGTGTATTTTTTATTATATTTTCGTTATGTCACATTGTGTAGTCTTGACGGTGTTGATTTGCTATTATGAGGCAGTGTACCAGTTGAGTTTACTTTCCCGTTGACAGCGTACTCCTAAATGAGTAGATAAAAGCAGGTGGATGATTATGGAGTTCTACATGTAGACCGATAGGAGGCGATGGTTATCTAGACTTATATGTGTATTTGTTATTGTATTTTCGCTATGTCATACTGTGTTGTCTTGACGGTGTTGATTTTCTTTTATGAGACGGTGTATCAATTGAGTTTATTTTCCCGTTGTATAAACTCTATTATGGTGTTGTATAGCTTTGTGGATCTTTATTTAGATGATTATTTCACATTGTCATTATTGTCTCTATTATTTTATACTTGTATTGATTATTATATTTACTCTGATGCGATATGAGATATGCGATAGGTAATTTGGCTAGTTGATGCTTCTTTTTTCTTCTTTATCTATTCTTTTGTTTCTTCATCTTATTTCTTTTTCTTTATTTTGACTACCGTTATACAACGTGGGAGTAGGGCGGTTGTTACATTTGTTATCAGAGAAAATGTTACATTATTAACCTTAGTTGATACCGCAATCCAATGGAGATACGGTGTGAGTCGTCGCCTTAGACTTGATTTATCAGCATAAAATTATGGCATGCATGAAGTATGTAATTTTCCAATCACTAAAACATTGTTCCGACCCCTTCCTCATTACAACTCATATAATAGATTTACAAGGACATTCTTCTGGAGCAATACTTGAATGGTAGATGGAGAGAATCTTATTCATGCTCGGCATTGACAAAGCAATTAAACATCCAAGGAATAATATTGATTCCAAGGTAGTTGTCTTAGTCAGTAGTATGTTCTATTGTATTTTCTTATTCCATTGCGAGTTCATATTGTTCGCACTCTAATACACTTGTGTTTTTACAGGTCACTAAAACCAACGATACATAACCTAATGGACTTGGATTTCGATTTAGTCAAAATGTGGTTCCATTAAGGTACGGGTTGTTACATGTTACTAGTTGACACACATGCCTTACAGCTTCATCCTTTCGTAATGTTATGATTTTACATTGCAGGTTGTCACTCATGCCTTATATCTCTATTTCTTTGGTAATGTAATGATTTTACATCAGACGTTGTCACATAGGTCTTACAACTCTCTTGCTTAAGTAATGTAATATCTTTACACTACCATATGCCACATAGACCTTACATCTTTCTTACCTAAGTATGTAATGGTTTTATATTATAGGTTGTCATACATGTCTTACACCTTCTCCCCCATGTAATGTTAGGTGTTACATTATCGGTTGTCACTTAGACCTTACATCTTTCTTTCCTAAATGATGTAGTGGTTCTATATTATAAGTTGCCACTCGGGCCTTGTACCTTTTGGATGAAATATCTTTACCTTCTATGTTGGTTAACGATACATCTTATCATTTCTTAGCTTACCTCAAGCCTTTGTCATTAGCAACTTTATATAAGTTATCCCATTCTAACTTGCCATTATTCATTTTATAAGTTCTCATGCTATAAAATTTCAGTTAAACACAATGGAAATTATTTCGACTAGGGCAGCCAACAGCGGAAGTAATGGATAAATTTCAAATATTTTTACCCATTTTGAATCTTTATTGAACCTATGAAATCTAATTTACTTAGAGCATTTTTAGATTTTTTAAATAAAATGTTTATTTTATTTAAATTTATAAAATGGTTTTATGTTATTTGATTAATGTTGTATTATACGTATACATGTATCATACACACATATATATGTGCATGTATAAAATATCAATATGTGCAAGCTATAACATATCCATGTCTTGGTGCTGGGATTTATACTGAAACGAACATGTTAGCTCATCCTATATACCAATATATTATCCAAATCTATGTGTGTGTATTTACAAAATATTTTAAATATATATATATATATGTATGTATATATGTGTATAAATCATATTTTGTTTAAACAACAATATATATATGTGTGTGTATGTATGTATGCATGTATATATGTATTTATAAACATATATATGAAATTTAAATAATTTATAAATTACATGAAATATAATCACATATATATATATATATATATATATATATATATATTAAAGTCGAAAATAATATATGAATGTATATGTATATAAAACTAAAAAAAATTATATATGTGTGTGTATTAAATACTTGTATGTCAATGCATAAATAATACTATAATAAATTATATATATATATATATATATATTAACATTTTAAATTTACCAAAATATATTTTTAAATATACATACTATAAAAAAATACTCATTTCGCAACTGGCTGCCGCTAGTTTTAGTATGTGAAGTTGTAATATGATGCTTACATTTTACAGCTGCTTATGCCAGTTGCAGGTGACCGTTGCAGTATTGATTTTTTTACAATATTCAAAACGGTTGGAATAGGTTTTTTACAACTGTAAATGCTAGTTGTCATTTGATCTTTTGCAACTATATTTTACTATTGCAAAATAAATGCAAAAATAGAAGGAAAAAAACAATTAGTAACAGCTTATATGTTATAATATACATTTAACAGTAATTAATAATTTAATGACTGAAACAAATATTACCATAAAACAAGCAAAAACACACATTCCAAAATGCTAAATAAAATTGCATTCACAAATTTGTAACATATATTTCAAAACGCTAGATAAAGCTACATTCACAAAATTCTAATGCAATATAGCACACATAATCCATAAATACGGAGGCAGGTCCAAAATATGGTACAACACGTAACCCATAAGCCAAAATGCACCGGCAAGCTTGATCATTTTTATACACAATTTAATCAACTGTAGTAGAAAAAAAGCATTGAGTAGTTAGCAACTTGTACAAAAAATGTACCACTGCCCAAAAAAAAAAACAGCATTGTGATAAAAATAAAAATATTTAGACTATGCATGGTTATACGGTAAAAGTATGTTACTTGCAATTGCAATGTAACCATGCAAGCTTGCAGGTGTGCAAGACCTGTACATGCATGCTTGCAGCGGCAGCAAGCTTCTTTCAAGGTTGCACATCGAGCTTGCAAATTTGCAATCTTACACATGTACAAGCAAATCCAGACAAATATTTGCTGATTCTTGAAATACAAGAATATTTGCAGTGCACAATAAAAATAAATCCCTTTAAATTACCAGAAGTATAAACTGTGAGGTACGCGTTCTCCAAAAAAAATTTAGCGTTGAACTGATAGTAAAAAAGTGCAGTAAAAATGTACGCTATCAAGCATACAACACAATAAACATTATTACCAAATATAACAAAAGGTTGTGCATAGCTTTGACAAATGCTTTATTATTGATTAAATGAACAAAGTCGCCAAAAAAAAAAGTGTTAACTAATCATCAAAATTGGAAATATCGCTTCTTAAGAAGAGTGTGAGGCTGGCATTCTCCTTACAAAATATAGATAGCTGTATGAAATTATAAAAATACAAATGTATGCATGTGCTCTGTAAGTATAAATTTTAAGTTGTGCAAATGAGATTTCCTTCGCAAAAGAACTATATCTGACATGATGAGTTTGCTTCCCGTCTCACAGTAATTGCAGTCTGTGATTTCCGCATTTCCATTTTTTTGAAATATAAATTATGCTGATAAAATATGGAACTAATGGTTTTTGATATTTTATTTCATTTTTAATAAAAAAATAAATTTGATAAATAAAATAAAATTTGAACCTGGAAAAATGCTTGTTTGGGACTGGTCCTATAACAAGCCTGTCAATCCCGTGGAGAGGTAAAAGCTCAACGAGTCCTTAATTGCATACAAATATTTACATAACTTACCTTAATTGCTCTGTACAACCAATCAAGATAATTAAAAAATTATGACATTAATTTACCTTAATTGCATACAAATAATTACATAACTTCTCGTTTTTCGAGTGTGTTTGCTGTTGGAATTTCTCAATGAATGAAAGCAACATAGTCTCACATCGTCAAAATTGCAAAGCTATTCTATTATATTGATAGCTTTGCAATGAAGGGGTTGGGGCATCCAAATGTTTTACTCGTTGTGAGGAGGGAGATCACGCGCGACCCGTCAGGCAGACTTCTCATTCTATTTCAATTCTAATTTTTTCCGCTTCTTCTTTTTTCTACTGCTCTATACAATATATCACAGAGTTGACATACTTATTACAATCTTGTGCAGATTACGTCTGTTGTATCTTGTAAAACTTTAAATAAAGTCTTAAAAAAATTGTTACGACAAGCCTCAGACGGAATCACTACAAGAGAAACGGCTCTTTCCAACGGCGGGCGGCCGTTGGAAAGGTCGTTGGTATACATTTCAACAACTTCCAACGGCCTCCAACGGCATCAACGGGGTTACACCAACGGCAAGTTTGCCAACGTGGCAAATCCTGTTAACCAAACTACCGTTGGAAATCCGTTGGAATGCGTTGGAATTTGCCGTTGGAGGCCGTCGGACGTTTTGGCCGTTAGTCGCCGTTGGAAGCCGCTGGAAATCTGGGTATATTTTTTTTATAAAACCAGTAGTGCTTGCTTACAGCCACACACAACCACAACGATATCAAAACAGCTCCATTTCGAGCATATATATATAACAGCTATATCAAAACATATCCAAAAACACACACACGCACACATGTGTGTGTGTGTGTCTATATATATATATATATATAACCAAATCATGCATATATTTCAACATAAACCAATATCCAAACATAACACAACGTAACCAACATCGAAAAATTCAAACCAACATCAACAAATCCAAACCAACATCCACAACCAAACCATCAGAATGTATCAAATCCAAATATAAACAGAAACCATCAGAATGTATCAAATTCTCACCAACTCCAAAATATGCATGCCAATAACAAAACTTACGTAAATCACTCCGCACCAGAACCACCAGATGAAGGAGGCTGTCTATATTGTGCGATGAACTCCGCCATACGCCGGTTCATCTCCTCCGTCCTTGCTTCATGCAGCAAATTGCGTTCCCGCAACTCGGCAAGCTCGGCTCGTAGCTGCGCAATCTCTTCTTTATCTTGAGCCTTTTGATATTCTCTTTGGGCTGTCTGAACCTGTAAACAAAATTAAATTATCAACTACACTAAAAAATTAGTATTAAAATAATTGCAAATTAACTAACCTATATATATTCACTAACAAATTCATAAAACAAACTAAATCATGATAGTTCAAAATATGAATGGAATACACTAGCATAAGGATATTTACTAACTTAAACCCGAATTCAAGCCAATTAAAAAATTGATTAACACACACTAATAATTAACACACACATATGATTAACGCACTAATTAATAAGAATAATTATTTTAAAATTTAACTTAAAATTACCGACTGGCTTCCATATCCGTAGCGTCTACCGCGGGTCACTGGATCCATGACAGACTCAAAAATGACGTCCTCCTCATCGGGGGTCAAGTGAGCTCGTCCCGTATACTCAAGTAAGGCTGTCCGTGCTTCCTGGAACTTTTGCTATCATGCAAAATATAACTGAATTTAGTTAACGTTATTTCAATTAACCTGTAAGTTTTAGTTACTTATTTTATACTTACATAGGTAGCACGCGCTTCGTCATCGTGGTCCCAAGTGTAAGAAACTGCGCCGGAATCATCGACCTGAGGCAATGCATGTGTATGGGTAAACACATCCCAACAACTAACAGCCCCCGCGTTGTCTCTCCTGAAATATGCACATATAAGTATACATTATTTATATTTTAAGAAATTAAAACTTAAAATAATCAACTATTTATCTTATTTAATAATTATACCAAATCTTCCCGGTGATGCTGGAAAGACTTGGAACCACCGCGATGTGTAACGGGGTTCCTGCTCCTGTTTGCAGAATTCCTCTCGGACTGCATCTGCAAATTTAAATTGAAAACAAAAATTGTTTTGACAGTTTTAATTATTTATATATTATTTGCCTCAAACAATTTAAATTAAATATATGATAGAATTACCACAAAATCCTCGTTGCTCCACCAGGTGGCGAACTCATCAAAGACAGCTTCACTCATCCAATGAGGCATCTTTCCTGATGTTTTGATGTCATGTTTATTGTTACGTGATAGTTTTTTGCAATTTTGCTGCTCCAATGGCGCCGGACAACAGAAACATCAGAATCGGCCAAGTCCACTTTCCCCTGCACGTTTGAAAAAATATGAGTTATACAGTTGCTATAAATAGTGCAAACATGAATTTGACATAATGTACATGACTACATAATGCAATAATTGATATACCGCACATACCAAAAACTCCTGCCACATAGCCTCCCGCACCGCCTCTGGTATCGCAGTCCACCTCGGCCAACATGAGGTCATACGTGCCATATACGCCCGTCGCGATATCGTAAGCACTATGTTGGAAGGTCCAACGAAAACCCACCGCTATGTAAAACAGGAAAAAAACATTTAATATTCCGTTACTACTATATATATTTGATAAAAGATTGTATGGAATAAAATTTAATTTTGAAATTTTATACTTACCTGCCATCGGCTTTGGGTTTCAGCCATACCATAGGCCGAACACCCAGTTGTGAAAGACCAGCATCATCACCTCTCTGTAAGCTGGAAGATCCGGAGTGTGAACGTCTGCGTCCCGACATACCTATATGAAATCGTAGTATAAAGAAAAGCAAGAGTAACATTGATTAATTTAATATGCAAATGGTGTCAGAATAATGAACATGGCGTAACATACATTATGGTGTAACATAAAAGAGACCATGTGATACATATCATATAAAATTACTTTGGAAACAGAAAAATGAAAAAAAATTACCTTCTCAAAATATTTGATTAGTGATCAATCCTCATCGCTTTCGGATTCAGACTCTTCTTCTCACTCTACATTTTATTCCTCTATACTCTCAAATGCTTTAATTAATGCATTTGATTCATCGTTTAGAGGTCCAAAATCTATTTGATCGTCGGTTACTATTATTTCCCTATTTTCCTCGATATTTGCTTGGTAAGCTTGTTGTTTAGGAATATTCCATCCATCAAATGTAAACCCTGGTTTAGTTTTAAAAACAGCCGACCAATCTATTTTATCTCTTATTAAAGATGGGTAAGGAGCATAATAAACATGAAGAGCATGTTTGGCAAGTACAAATGGATCGTACTTATAATACCTCGAAGTATGTTTTATTTCTATAAGATTATATTTTGGATCCACGTTTATTCCAAAACTTGGAACGTTGCTGAACCAGTTGCATTTAAACAAAAATACTTCTTCTGCGGGTCGGGTGAAATATGTCAACTGCAAAATCTGGATCAGCACGCCATAAAAGTCATTTATGTGATCATTTGGATCATCACTACCTTTGATAAATACGCCAGTATTATTAGTTGATTTTTCGGCACCGTATTCTTTGGTATTAAATTTATATCCGTTGACAAAGAATATTGGATATGTCTTGACTATCCTTTTTGGTCCTATAGCTAAATGTTTCAATCCTTCATCTACAACACAATTTGTTGTATCAAAAACGTAGTTAGAAAACCAAGCAGCAAATTCTTTACCGATATCGTCATTTGGATGTTGTGATTCGTAAATACTACAATTATAGAAAAAATGTTGTATTATGATTAAAATACATGTGTGCATATTTGTGTATACATATGTGTAGATGATATGCATGTGTAGACTTATGTGTATATATATTACCTAATAAATGGTGCAACTTCGGCATAGTTGAGAACAATGTACGTGTGTGCTACTTGATAATCTCTATCATCCAACCATACTTCCACACATTTACCAGCAGGCCGACCAGTTTTTTTAAAAATAGTTAAAGTCTCTTGACAATCATCTTCATCAATGCCTTCATCATTACGCGTAGCACTTTCAAATGATATATTCACATGGTCGCTGAAATAGTGAGAGAAAAAAAACGAAGCTTCTTCTTCGATGTACGATTTGCAAATCGAACTTTCAACTCGAGCTTTCTGTCTAACTTTTTTCTTTAGATGATTTAAATACCTAGCAAAAACTATTTTAAATTAATTTTTTATACATTTAATTAAACTAATATGTAATAAACTAAATATTAATATACCTTTCAAATGGATACATCCAACCATATTGCACAGGCCCTCGAAGACGTGCTTCAAATGGAAGATGAATAGGTAAATGCTCCATAACATTGAAAAAACTGGAGGAAATATTTTTTCCAGTTTGCAAAGCAATATCGGAATTTCTTCCTCAAGTTTACGTAGACGATCAACTTTTAATGTGGTTGAACACATCTCTTTATAAAACAGACTAAGTTCTGTTACAACAGTCCAAACTTTTACGGGCAACAGTTCTTTAAAAGCGACGGGTAACAAATTTTCCATCATAACATGACAATCATGACTTTTCACCCCGCTAAGTTTATTGTTCTTATAGTCAACACATCTACGAAGATTGAAAGATATGCCATCTGGGAATCTTAATCCTTCCACCCATTTTAAAAGTAATTTAACTTGATTATTGACTAGCTCATGGCAAGCTTTTTGCTTTTTTGTGTCATTTGGTTTTACATGAAGCTCAGGTCGATTACATATTACTTCGATATCACGTCTTGATTTCGAATCATCTTTCGTCTTCCTTTTAACATTCAAAATTGTATTAGACAGATTATCAAACACGTTTTTCTCATTATGCATCACGTCAATATTATGACGAATCAAGAGATTTTTCCAATAAGGCAATTCCCAAAATATGTTCCGTTTGCACCAGTTATGAATCGATGATTTACCTTGAATTTCAATTTGTTCTCCGGTTTCATGTATCTTTGGATAATCCTTTACAAGTTCATAAATTTCTTCGCTTGACCAAACCGTAGGTGGTCTCAAAGTTTCATGTCTATTAGCTGTAAAGTTTTTTTATCTCTTCTAAACGGATGATTAATATGAAGAAAACATCGATGATAGTCAAACCACGAAACTTTCTTTCCATGAGGTAAAAAAATTGCTCGTGTTTCTTCCATGCAATAAGGACAAGCTAGACGACCGTCCATACTCCAACCTGAAAGCATTGCATATGCAGGAAAATCGCTGATTATCCATAATAAAGAAGCATACATGCGAAAGTTCTTTTTTTTTGGAAAATATCATATGTCTCTACTCCCTCGTACACAATTTTTTTAATTCATCAATCAATGGTTGTAAATAAACATTGATTTCTTGTGTTGGATCATCGGGACCAGGGACGACAACTGTAAGAAACATATATGGAGTTTTCATACACATCCAAGTAGGTAAATTATAAGGTGTGACAATTATAGGCCAGGACGAATATTTCGAACCAAATTGAGAGAATGGGGAAAATCCATCCGTACATAAACCAAGTCTAACATTACGAATTTCGGACGCAAAATCAGGATATTTCTGGTCAAAATGCTTCCATGCTTCCCCATCAGCTGGATGTGTTAACGTACCTTCTTCCTGTGTTCTCACACCATGCCATCTCATATGTTGCGCAGTTATAGAAGATGCATATAACCTTTGAAGTCTAGGAGTAATTGGTAAATAATGCATACGCTTATACGGGACTTCCTTTCCCTTTTTCTTTCTTGGTTTGTATCTTTCCTGATTACATATTTTACAATTTCTAAGGTTGATATCTTCTTTCCAAAAAAACATGCAACCCTTTAGACATGTATCTATTTTTTGATATGGTAAACCGAAAGCCGACATCAGTTTTTTTTTTACTTCGTAATGATTTTCGCGCATTAGATTATTAGGAGGTATATGTCGTTTCGTAGCTTGTACTACAGCCGTAAATCCAGATTCTATGAGGTTGTATTTGGATTTCATCGCAATGTATTCAGCAGTTACTGATAATTGGGTTCCGCTTGTGCAGCCAACCCAAATGGGTTTTTTCGCGGCATCTAACAATCATATTTTTTTTTGCGCCAATATTTGGTTCTTCTTCAGCATTACCATCGTCGTTAGTTAATTGATGAACAGGAAACATTGAACATGCAGCATCTTCAACCGTATGTTCTACAAGATTTGTCGTACCAATTTCATTACTCACCACCTCCTCATCTTGTACAGGATTAGATGCTAACTGTTCCCCATGACGATCCCACATTAAATAGTTCGACACGAAACCGTACTGACGCAAATGAACTCTAACCATTTGTGATATCAAATGCTTTAACAGTTTGCATTTACTACATGGACAACGGATTTCTCTGTAGTTTCCGTTATTACGTAAAGTAAAATCCATAAATACGCTAACACCATTATTAAAATGTTCACTAGTTGAGCCTTCAGTATCGACCCTTCGTTTTTTGTACATCCAACTCCGATCAGTAAAATAATTGTCCATTTACCTACGTATATAATTAAAAAGTACGATATAAATTTGCACTGACATTTTTTATTAAAACAATTTTATAAACATTCTTCTTGTTTTTGTTATATCTGTTAAAATAATACTTAAAGCTTATTTTGAAATGAACATTATATTCTATTTAAACAATTTTATTAGCGAATTTGATATTAATTGATCATTGACACTTTTTGATGGGTCATCCTACCTCCCATTACAAATACAATAACGTAATTAAATCGCATAAATCATTTCAATTTAAACGATTCAACAAAATTTCGACAGCACTTCGTTTTAGTTCCCTGAACGGTACACAATTGCGTGTACATAGGGAACATAAAGGGAAGCGCTGTCGAAATTTTGCGAACCGTTTAAACTGAAATGATTTATGAGATTTAATTACGTTATTGTTTTTGTAACTTGTCCAATACAGGGACAAATCCAACAAATACTGTATACGATGAATATAGATGTCCGTTCTGTTAAAAAAATGAATATCCACACAACAATCATATACAATACTTATCAAATGTGGCCAAAAACACTCTAAGGGTTTAAATTTTAAAATTAGCGATATAAAAGTTTTAATTTTATTTTCATAAAATTTAAACTTTTATATCAACAAATAATTTGTTGAATCAACGCATATATAATGATTTTTTCCTAAAACAAAAAAATCCAGTGTGTGTGCGCAACGTATAAAATAAACAAACAATGCTATACATATAATCGCATCACAAATCACATCCAGTCATGCAAAAAATGTATCACGTGTATATCGTATCATAACATGTCAAAAGTGAACAATTTATATGCAATATCATCTCTTTCTACATACGCTTTTACGCAATTCAATCACCAATATAATAACAAGTGAGGTTCATGCTTAGGTTAGAACAATTATTAAGTTTGAAACTAATTTAATAATAAACCTAATTTAACAAATCATGGTTAAACATGAAATAATTAGTTTAATAACAAGAATTAAGGTCCAATACACTACACTACACAAACAATAGCGCAATACATACACAAAAATTACCAATTTAACCTAAAATTAAAAATTTAACAAAATTAGGGTTTTAGCAAATAATACCTGATTTTGGAGGTAGTGAAGCTTGCAAACGAAGATGGGGATGCTAGAACGTGTAGAATGAGATAAAATGAGGTTGGAAATTTTTTAGGATGGGAAAATTAGCGTTTTTTGTTTTGATTTCCGGTGGAATGGGAATGAGGAAGAAGAAGATTGATCTGCAAGTAAGTCGCGGATTTCCAACGGCGTGCTACGGCCACCAACGGCAATATTCAAACGGCATGTGTTTTTTGTTATTAAAAAATTCCGGGAAAAAGCTCGCCGTTGCTCGCCGTTGGAAGCCGCTGGTCAAAGGACGTTGGTGCCCATTGCCCCCACCTCCCCACGTTGCTATAAACAGTATCTCTTGTAGTGAATTTTCTCTTCACCCGGTTAGGTTTATAATTGATTTATATTTATGTATATATATATGTGTATGTGTATATGTATATGTATATGTATATGTATATCATTTTTTTTCTACGCTGTACTATTTCTTTAAATAGTATAATGTTTGATCTATCGCTATATATATTATTACTATAGTTGTTAGTTTGTAGTTGTAATTTAATTACGACATACCTATTGCTTAAATTAGCTAACACAGACTTCCAGAGTAGTGGTAATCTGATTGATAAACTTGTGAGACGAGTTTATAATTGAGTATTCTTTGTTTTGCTATACTAGACGTATAACATTTGCAAATCCACCATTCAATCCTCAAAAATGTTAAAACACTCTACATGTTTTAACATTAAAACAACAAAAAATGATAACATATCAAACTTCACTGGGTGCATTATTATAATAGTTTTGGTTTTATATGGTTGCATTTTGGTCGAATATTTGCACTTCAAAGGAATATCATTTTGATCTAAAGCCTAATGAACCTAAGAGTTCACTTCAACCGAGAATTTGAGATGAAACAAGTTAATAGAATTATAACAATAAAATAGCATAAATAATTCATTGGTTCTGAAACTTAATGAAAAAAAATGCCATTAAAACAAGGGATGGTAGGACTTATCCCATTAGTTTCAAGGTTTCGAGGAAGCTGAATCACCATCTCCCAAGTCTTCTTCGCCTCCGCTTTAGCCCGCCAATCACCATCTCCCACGTCATTATCCATCCAAAAAGCCTGCAAGGAAACATGATACACATCTATTTGTGTAGCGACGCTGTCGTAGAACAAGACGCTTCCAGCGAATCCAACCATAACCGACTTCATCCACGCCACGATGTGTTCGTCTCAGACGGATTTGAAGATGGTGGAAACGAAGGCGTAGAGCATCCTCAGAGCTTCGAAGGGGAATAATTTGAATAGGAACGCGACCAGGAACCGCCTGACGTTTCCAGCGATGTCAGAGAACAAATTGACGATGGCACAACAAGCGATGAAGAAAGGAGGGTTAGCGGATGGAAGGGCTTAGGGGAGTGCTGATTTGCTTTATCGGCACGATTGCGGTGGATATTACAACGGTTTGCGGTGAAGAAAGTGAGAGGGAGAAAATTTAAGTTTAATTTTGTTTTCTACGTTGAATTTTGAATCTAGGGTTAAAGAGAAAAGGGGCGAAAGCGGAAATATGAAAATTAGCAGCAAATTATGGCGCCATAAAAGGCCTAGCGCCTTAGGCATCTCCAGTGATTCCAATTCTGAATATTACAAATTTTCCACTCAGTCATGGATTCAACTTTGAATATTAAGGTTAATATTCAGTTTTCAATTCAGAAACCGAGTTGGTCTTGGGCGTCCATTAATGGGCGCGCCCAAGCCCTCCATTCCAGCAAATCTATTTAACTAGGAGGTGTGCTGGCGTCCATTTAATGGACGCTTGAACATCAGGCGCCCATTAAACGGGCGTCTGAACATCAGGCGTTAATTTAATGGGCGTCTGAAGCCAGACGCCCATTAAATGGGCGCCTGGCCATTGGAGTTTCAAGCCCGGTTAAGAGATGATTATTCAATGCCATGAATATTCACCCCTTAACCCACTGGAGATGCCCTTAATCATTAATTTCAAGGACATTACTATAACCTTTTATCCTTGAATTTAAAAAACAATTCAAAATTCTGTTCTGAAATTTTACGAATATTTTTAAGTTTGTGAAACGAGTTTATAATTGATATCTGATTAGTGGAAATCTGATTGATAAACTTGTGAGATGAGTTTATAATTGATTATTCTCTGTTTTGGTATACTAGATGTATAACATCTTAAGACTTTCCTGTTTTAACTAAAAGAGAGATGGCAATAGTAGAGCTCTCAACAAAGGCTAACACAACAGGCCCGATCCTTTTAAAGGAGATGGTGACGATTTTATAACATGGAAGAATCAGATGTTATTTTATCTCACCACATTCGGTCTGTAACGGTATCTCGAGGAGGAGGAACCGATTCTCGCATCAGGCAAGGAATCAGATGTTGATATGTGGAAGCATTTCGATTTTCTATGCAGAAACTACACTCTGAATTGTCTCGACAAGGTGCTGTACAAAGTATATAAGCCTCTAAAGACAGCAAAAGCACTCCGAAATGCACTTGCCATGAAGTATAAGACGCAAAATATCAGTCTTAAGAAATTCATTGTAGAAAAATTCTTGGACTACAGGATGGTTGATTCCAAACCGGTGAATGCTCAACTACGTGAACTGCAAATCATAATTCATGAACTCAAAGCAGAAGGTCATAAGGTTGGAGAATCTTTTTTGGGTGAAGTCATCACGGGAAAACTGCCGCCTTCAAGGAGAGATTACTGCAACTATTTAAAGCATAAGAAAAAGGAAATCTCTTTACAGGATCTCATAGTTCGACTGAAAATTGAGGCAGATAACTGTGGAGTTACAAAACCAAGCAAGGAGGCATCTGTGGCTAATGGTCCAAAGACCAAAAATAAAAATAAGAATTTCAAGAAGAAAAGGAAAGCTTCAGACAACAAACCAAAAGACAACAGACGAACCAAAAAGTTTAATGGCGAGTGTTGAGTTTGTGGAAAGGTTGGACATGCCGCTACAGATTGCAGACACAAAAAAGAACACAACATAGAGGCAAATATAGTAGACAACATGGAAGTAGACGAGTCCAACTTCTCGGCAGTTGTATCTGAATACAATTTGGTTCAGAATCCTAACCAATGGTGGGTAGATACAGGCGCTACTCGTCATGTCTGCTCTGACAAATCCATGTTTTCTACATACCAGAAATTCGATCATGAAGAAAAACTCTATATGGGTAATTTTGTAGTATCCATGATCGAAGGCAGTGGCACAGTAATCCTCACGTTTACTTCTGGAAAAACTGTCATGTTGAATGACGTGCTCCATGTTCCAGACATAAGCAAGAATCTCATCTCTGGTGCAGTACTATCCAAGAAAGGATTCAAAATAGTGTTCGAGTCAGACAAGATGGTTCTGTCCAAAGCTGGAATGTATATCAAAAGGGATTATTTATGTGATGGCCTATTTAAGGCAAATGTAGCCGTTATCAGCAATAAAACTATGTATTCTAATTGTGCTATTAATAAAATTAAAGTTTCTTACTTGCTTGAGCACGGAATTTTACTATGGCATGATAGATTGGGACACATAAATTTCCGAAAAATGAAAATATTTTCAAACTTGGGATTAATTCCGAAATTCCAAGAAGATAAGAACTACAAATGTGAGACATGTGTAGAAGCAAAAATGGTTAAAAAACCATTTCAATCGGTTGATAGAAGCACCGAACCACTAGGTTTGGTTCATACAGATTTATGTTATTTTAAATCGTTACATACAAGAGGTGGGAAAAAGTATTTTATCATGTTTATTGATGATTATACGCGATATTGCTATGTATATCTTTTAAATAGTAAAGATGAAGCAATTACATCATTTATAAAGTACAAGGCTGAGGTAGAAAATCAGTTGAATAAAAGATCATGATATTGAGATCTGACCGAGGTGGAGAATATGAATCACCATTTGAATAGTTCAGTGCCGAAAATGGTATAATTCATCAAACAATGGCTCCATATTCACCATGACAAAATGGTGTAGCCGAAAGGAAAAACAGAACGTTAAAAGACATTATTAATGCCATGCTTTTAACTTCTAGTCTACCGACAAACTTGTTGGGAGAAACCTTAAATATGTCTAATCACATATTAAACAAAGTCCCTCACAATAAAACAGGAACAATTCCATATGAGTCATGGAAAGGACACAAACCAAGTTTTAAATACCTCAAAGTGTGGGGGTGCTTGGCAAAAGTTTCAGTTCCGCCTCCCAAGAAAGTCAAACTTGGACCAAAAACAGTAGATTGTTACTACTTAGGGCCAGCCCAAAATAGTAGTGCCTATAGATTTTTGGTATTCAAGTCTGATATAGTTGATAGTCATGTAAATACAATCATGGAATCTAGATATGCCTCATTCTTTGAAGACGTGTTTCCATACAAAAGGAATGAAGGGAATAATGTCCCTAAAAGGACAAGAGAAGATTCAAGCAATTCACATGAAGATGAAACTCATCATGAGATTGAGGAAGTTGAACCAAGAAGAAGCGCAAGGGCTAGGACATCCAAGACATTTGGTTCGAAATTTTTCACATATGTGTTAGAACATGAACCTCAAACATACAAGGAAGCAATGTCATCTTCTGAATCTTCATGTTGGAAAGAAGCAATCCAAAGTGAGATTGATTCAATTCTAAGTAATAAAACTTCGGAAATTGTTGATATTCCACTTGGAATAAAACCTATTGGCTGTAAATGGATTTTCAAGAAGAAAATGAAAGTAAATGGCTCTATCGACAAGTATATAGCCAGATTAATTGCCAAAGGATATCGTCAAAAAGAAGGAGTAGACTTCTTTGATACATATTCGTCGTTCACACGAATAACCTCTATAAGAATGCTAATAGCAATTGCATCGATCTATAAGCTAGAACTTCATCAAATGGATGAAAAGACAACATTCTTAAATGGAGATCTCGATGAGGAGATCTACATGGAGCAACCTGAAGGTTTTGTTTCCAAAGGAAATTAAAAAAGTCTGTAGATTAGTAAAATCATTATACGGACTAAACAAGCTCCAAAACAGTGGCATGCAAAATCTGATAGTGTCATGATGAGAAATGGTTTTCGTACAAATGGATGTGATAAGTGTGTTTATTATAAACAAATTGGACAATCATATGTGATGATTTATTTATATATAGACGATATGTTAATATTTGGTCCAAATACTCAGGTAATAGAGACCATAAAGAAGATGTTAATTAGCAATTTCGATATGAAAGACTTAGGAGTTGCAGACATTATATTGGGAATCAAAATAATAGGAATACCTAATGGAATTGAATTATTTCAGTCATACAATGTACACAGAGTGATTGAAAATTTTCAAAATTTTGGAATTAAAGGAGTAAGAACACCTTTTAATCCATCAGAAGTACTGCATAAAAACACTAATGAGAGTGTAATGCGACTGGAATACTCTCGTGTAATAGGATGTCTCATTTATATCATGAATTGCACAAGACCAGACATAGTTACGCAGTAAGTAGACTGAGCAGTTATACAAGCAATCCAGGAAAAGAATACTGAAAAGCACTAATGAGAGTGCTTGGATATTTATATAATACCACAAATTATTCCTTACATTATGGAAAATATCCTGCCGTCTTAGAAGGATATAGTGGTGCAAACTGGATTGCTGGTTCAGAGGAATCAAAATCAACGAGTGGTTATGTATTTACCGTAGCAGGGGTAGCAGTGTCATGGAAATCTACTAAACAAACATACATAGCTCGATCCACTATGGAATCAGAGTTCATCGCTTTAGATAAAGAAGGCGAAGCAGTAGAATGGCTTCATCACATTTTAGAAGATATTCTGTTTTGGCCTAAACCTATACCGGCCATATGCATACACTGTGATAACCAAGCTGCGCTAAGTATAGCGCACAACTTTATGTATAATGGAAAATCACGACATATTCATCGACGTCATAACACAGTTAGACAGTTACTCTCAAATGGAACTATTTTCATAGATTATATGAGAACAAATGATAACCTAGCGGATCCAGTTACTATAGGTTTATCAAGAGAGAAAATTAACTGCGCATCGAAGGGAATGGGTTTAAAAGTCTAAACCACCAAGAGTTATCTTATACAGAAACCTGTCTTAGCGACTGGAGATCCCACGAACAAGGATCAATAGGCAAACCAGTTCTGAGTAACTCAAGACATAATGCATTTGCGTGGACATAGTTCAACTCCCTTCCTTTGGTGCATAATATAAATGCATGCCTACAGAAATATTTAAAGGTTAAAACTATGTTTTTTAATGATGACCATATCTTGGAAATAACAAGTGGAGTATATGTAGGATACTCTTAATGGTTGCGATCACCTATGTTAGTGTGAGCTGGGTCGGCTCTATGAGAATATTAAAGGCTTATATTTTCTATAAACACTCGCAGAACCAAAAATTATTCAGGACCAAAATGAACATGACCAAGAAATTGGATAAGAAGGGATTAATGCTTCGTAAATATTATTGTCTGGATATACAATAATGGCCGACGACTCAAGATGAAATAATTCACCAATTGGCCATGTAGATCCGATAAGTTTTAACTAGGGAAAGTTCAAAGTGAAATATCTACTTATCCACGATAAAGCATTATTTCATATGTACTCTGTGATATTTCGCTTTGTGTGGTGGATATGTATATTATCATTCATGTGTGGGATTGTTGGAATTCCTAAATGAATGAAAACAACATAGTCCCACATCGCCAAAATTGCAAAGATATTCTAGTATATTAATAGTTTTTCAATGAAGGGATTGGTGCCTTGGGGCACCTAAATGTTTGCTTCGTTGTGAGGAGGGATATCATGCATCACCACCACACATGCGCGTGCGCCGCCGCCGCCGCCGTCCGTCCGACCAAACCGGGCTCAGGCTCGGGTTTGGGTCTAAATGATCCTATTTTTACTGCAAAACTAGACATGGTTTTCTAACAGTTTCAGGCTATATGAATAGGTGTGAATCTGTTCAGAAGCAAACATGGATTGACTGAGGAGGTGCGACTTCTGAAGCGAGTGTGGATTTTTCGGCGATCAGACGCATCCATTAGCAGACGGATGCGGGTACGACTCGTTAGACGCGAATGGGTGCGATTTATGGAAGCAACGGGTGCGAACTCAGAACCAGTAGCAAGTGGGTGCGGCCGTAAATGAACAGCAGCAATGAAAGGCAGCGGGTGTGACCCGTCAGGCGGATGTGACTGTTCGAAGGGGTGCGGACGAAATTATAAATAGAAGAGAATAATGATCACATTCTCATTCTATTCAAATTCTAATTTCTTCTACTTCTTCTTTTCTACTGCTCTATACAATATATCACAGAGTTGACATACTCATTACAATCTCGCCCAGATTACGTCTGTTGTATCTTGGGAGACTTTAAATAAAGTCTTAAAGAAATTGTTACGACAAGCCTCAGACGGAATTTCCTTCTTCACCAGGTTAGGTTTATAATTGATTTATATATATATATATCATTTTCGTTTCTACGTTGTACTATTTCTTTAAATAGTATAATATTTGATCTATCGCTATAGTTATTATTACTATAGTTGTTAGTTTGTGGTCGTAATTTAATTACGACATACCTATTGCTTAAATTAGCTAATACGGACTTCCAGAGTAGTGGAAATCTGATTGATAAACTTGTGAGACGAGTTTATAATTGATTATTCTCTGTTTTGGCACACTAGACGTATAACATTTGCAAATCCACCATTCGATCCTCAAAAATGTTAAAACACTCTAGATATTTTGACATCAAAACAACAAAAAATGATAACATATAAAACTTCGTTGGGTGCATTGTTATAATAGTTTTGGTTTTATATGGGTGCATTTTGGTCGAATATTTACACTTCAAAGAAATGTCAGTTCAATCTAAAGTCTAATGAACCTAAGAGTTCATTTCAACCAAGAATTTGAGATGAAACAAGTTAATAGGATTGTAACAATAAAATAGCATAAATCATTCATTGGTTCTGAAACTTAATGAAAAAAATACCATTAAAACGAGGGATGCTAGGACTGATCCCATTAGTTTCAAGGTATGGAGGAAGCTGAATCACCATCTCCCACCACTTCTTCACCTCCGCTTTAGCCCTCCAATCATCATCTCCCACATCATTATCCATCCAAAAAGCCTGGAAGGCAACATGATACACATCTGTTTGTGTAGCGATGTTGTCGTAGAACAAGACACTTCCAGCGAATCCAACCATAACGGACTTCATCGACACCATGACGCGTTCGTCTCAGACGGATTTGAAGATGGTGGAAGCGAAGGCGTAGAGCATCCTCAGAGCTTCGAAGGGGAATAATTTGAATAGGATGAACGTGACCAGGAAGTGCCTGACGTTTCCAATGATGTTAGAGAACAGATTGATGATGGCGCAACAAGCGATGAAGGAAGGAGGGTTAGCGGATGGAAGGGCTCAAGGGAGTGCTGCTTTGCTTTATCAGCACGATTGTAGTGGATATTATAACGATTGCAGTGAAGAAAGTGAGAGGGAGAAAATTTAAGTTTGATTTTGTTTTCTACGGTGAATTTTGTATCTTGGGTTAAAGAGAAAAGGGGCGAAAGCGGAAATATGAAAATCAGCAGCAAATTATGGCGTCGTAAAAGGCCTAGCGCCTTAGGAATCTCCAGCAATTCCAACTCTGAATATCCTCCATCGTGGATTCAACTCTGAATATTAAGATTAATATTCAGTTTTCAGTTCAGGAAACTGAAGTGGCCTTGGGCGTCCATTAATGACCGCGCCCAAGACCCCATTCCAGCAAATCTATTTAACTGGGAGGGGTGCGGGTGCCCATTTAATGGGCGCCTGAATGTCAGGCGCCCACTAAATGGGCGTCTGAACGTCAAGCGTCTATTTAATGGGCGTCTTAAGCCAGGCGCCCATTAAATGGGCGCCCGACCATTGGAGTTTCAAGCCCGGTTAGGAGCTGAATATTCAGTGCCATGAATATTCACCCCTTAACCCATTGGAGATGCCCTTAATCATTAATTTCAAGGATATTACTACAAACTTTTATCCTTGAATTTAAGAAAAATTCAAAACTCTGTTCTTAAATTTTGTGAATATTTTTAAGTTTGTGAGACCATTTTATAATTGATATGTAATTAGTGGAAATTTGATTGATAAACTTGTGAGACGAGTTTATAATTGATTATTCTCTGTTTTGGTATACTAAACATATAACATCATAAGACTTTCCTATTTTAACTAAAATAGAGATGGCAACAGTAGAGCTCTCAACAAATACATACAACAGTCCTGATCCTTTTTAAGGAGATTGTGACGACTTTCTAACATGGCAGAATCAGATGTTATTTTATCTCACCACACTCGGTCTGCAATGGTATCTCAAGGAGAAGGAATTGATTCCTACGCCAGGCAAGGAATCAGATGTTCATATGTGGAAGCATTCCAATTTTCTATACAGAAACTATATTTTGAATTGTCTCGACAACGTGCTATACAAAGTATATCAGCCTCTAAAGACAGCAAAAGCACTCTGGAATGCATTCATCATGAAGCATAAGATGCAGAATATCAGTCTTAAGAAATTCGTTGTAGACAAATTCATGGACTACAAGATGGTTGATTACAAACCGATGACAGATCAACTGCATGAACTGCAAATCATTATTCATGAACTCGAAGCAGAAGGTCATAAGGTTGAAGAATCGATTTTGGTTGAAGCCATCACGGAAAAACTACCGCCGTTATGGAGAGATTACCAAAACTATCTAAAGCGTAAGAAAAAGGAAATCTCTTTACATGGTCTCATAGTCCATCTGAAAATTGAGGCAGATAACCGTAGAGTTGCAAAACCAAGCAAGGAGGCATCTGTGGCTGAAGGTTCAAAGACCAAAAATAAAAAGAAGAATTTCAAGAAGAAAAGGAAAGTTCCAAACAACAAACGAACCAAAAAGTTTAATGTCGAGTGTTGGGTTTGTGGAAAGGTTGGACGTGCCACTAGAGATTGCAGACACAAAAAGGAACACAACATAGAGGAAAATATGGTAGACAATATGGAAGTAGACGAGTCCAACTTCTCGGCAGTTGTAACTGAATGCAATTTGGTTCATAATCCTAACCAACGATGGGTAGACACAGGAGCTACTCGTCATGTCTGCTTTGACAAATCCATGTTTTCTACATACAGAAATTTGATCATGAAGAAAACTCTTTATGGGCAATTCTACAGTATCCATGATCGAAGGCAGTGGCACAGTAATCCACAAGTTTACTTCTGGAAAAACTGTCAAGTTAAATGACGTACTCCATGTTCCAAACATACGCAAGAATCTCATCTCTGGTGCAGTACTATCGAAGAAAGGATTCAAAATAGTGTTCAAGTCAGACAAGATGGTTGTGTCCAAAGCTGGAATGTATATCGAAAGGAGTTATTTATGTGATGGCCTATTTAGGGCAAATGTAGCCGTTATCGAAAATAAAACTATGTATTCTGATTGTGCTATTAATAAAATTGAAGAGTCTCACTTGTTTGAGCATGAAATTTTACTATGGCATGATAGATTGGGACATATAAATTTTCAAAAAATGAAATATATCAATCTTGGGATTAATTCCAAAATTCCAAGTAGATAAGAACTACAAATGTGAGACATGTATAGAAGCAAAAATGGTTAAAAAACCATTTCAATCGGTTGATAGAAGCATCGAACCACTAGGTTTGGTTCATACAGATTTATGTTATTTTAAATCGTTACATACAAGAGGTGGGAAAAAGTACACTACACCAGAAAGCTGTTTTAGCCACACCCCTATCCGCCTTATTTGATACGGCTCAAAGCCGTATCAAATTTGATACGGCTAAAAAGCGTATCTAAACGTTTAGATATGGTTATTAGCCGTATCAAATTTGATACGGCTTTGAGACGTATCAAATTCGTGCCTATTTTGGCTAGAAAATCATACACCCTGCAAAGCACGGTCTCCCCCAAATTCATTCCTTCCCTCGTTTTTTTTCGTTCTCCCTCCGAAACATAAATGTCATTCTCCCAAGTCTCTTTCCCTCAAATTCGCGTCCGTTAACATCCAAAATCACGTAATCCCTAATTTTCTCGAGTTCGGAGCTGAGTAGCTGACGATTGAGGTTTTCTTTGTAAGTTGATTTTCACGTATTTGAACATTTATTTATTTAATCCTAGTTGTTCTGTGAAGAATTTTTGTGTATTTAATCCTATTACTTGTTTTAGGAAGTGTCATCTTGTTGTGAAAGAATTTTGATGTTTTATCTCCCTGAGTTAGCTAGTTGAGTTTCATTCTTTGGGTGTTTCCCACCGCTAATTTCCTTATAATATTTGTAAGATGTTCTGTTTTTTGCCCATATCGCGTTGCTATTTCAGTGTCAAAAGGATTATGAACCATTTGATTGTAAAGCAGATTTGCTTCTTAACTGATTTTTCCGCTAATTTGTTGATAGTTTTCTATAGCCTTCTGCCATGTTTTCAGAGCATGCTTAACTTCCTTTAGTTTATTAATAAGAATGAATAAAGAATTGCCTTGTACGTTGATATTTAATGCTTGTCCCACTACATTTTTGTAATTTACATTCGTACACCAAGAATTGTTGAACCTAAAGGGAACTCTGGCATTACAAGGGGATCAGGTATTGAATTTAACAAGAATAGGGGTATGATCGCTTAAGGAGTGTTCCCCAAAATGAATTCCAAATTCTTGAAATTTGTTCTCCCAAAGATTGTTCACGAATACCCTATCAATCTTGCTATGGACAGTCACTACTGAGGTAGTAGAAATAAAAACGTATTTACCTTTTCCATTTGTTCCATATGAATTACATAAAAAGTTGATTGCCAATTAATTACCGACTGCAGATAATAAATATGTTATAAAAACTTTTGTATTGTCCAGGCTCTTGTTCTAATTCTACATGATGTTATGTTAATGTTTTTTTTTCTATTGTGCAGTTATGGCCTTTTATTATTTAAGACTGTAGGATCTAGATTAACCCTAGAGAGAGGGGGGTGAATAGGGTTATAGCAAATTTTCTCGAATTAAAAAAAAAATTGCAGAGAAATAAATATGCTGAAAAGTAAATCACACACAAAATTTACCCAGCTTCGGCAACCCCTGCCTACTGCTGCATTCCCAGATTTCTATTAGAATTAAACAGTCTCCCGCTTACAAACACTCTAACAGACTCGCACACCCTGCTACCGCCTATAGAGTTTTGAAAACTCGCACAACGTGCTCACTGACCTAATTCTAACTAGACAATCTGACACAACCTAAAACCTAGGTGGTGATTTACCAAGAACTGATTCGAAAAGAACAGATAAAAAATAAAAGTAATAAACAAAAACCCCCTTAATAAAAATAGACCCTAAAAATAAACTAAATAAAAAGGAGAAATCTCTTTTAAAAATAGGCCGGCCCTATTTCCTCCTTTCTTTTCTTTGGCCCGTTCCTTTTTGATGATAGCGGCCGTTCCTCTTTGCAACTAAATTAGGGCTTCGGTCTTCTTTTCAGAAACTAGGGTTTCATTGGCGGCGATTACAATTTCTTGACTTCCTTGCTTTGTAATTGATCGTCTCTTGAGATCGGCTGCTTGATTGACTTCTAGATTGCGAATTACCTCAGGTACGTTGTTCGTATCTTTTGCTTTGTCAGGATTTAATCCGATTGTTCTTGTTAGCTCTGCATTGCTGATGATGAACTTGGGTTTATATTTGGATTTGATTCGATTTTTCCACACAACTGATGATGATTTGGGGTTTGGTATTTATATGAATTCCGAGACCCTAATCAATTCGATACTTTCCTAAATTTTGCTTTCCTAATATTGTTACAACTTGATACACACGGTTTTGATTTTCAAACGTTCGATTTTCCTTGATTAATACGGCAGAGACTTTCCTGTTTTAATTTGCTTTGACCTTTTCAAAAATTGCACACACTTGATTATTTGCGGTTGACATCTGCTTTGACACGGCTTCGGCCATCTTTATGTTTATCCCTGTCTTCGGCTTCACTGTTTTCACTTCTCACATGTACATGCTTCATGTCATAGTTCCATATGATTTCGACTTCATTGTGTATTATGACTTTGATTTTCTGTTCCCTATGAGCTTCGTGATATACTCGACTTTTCTTCTGGTATGTACTGAGTCTTGATATCATTTTCTTCTACACTCTTGTAGTTGTGTAGATGCATTGCACTGTTGCCTTGAGTAGCTTGTATATATGTATTAGCTTGTTGCCGTTGACTAGTGCATGAGTTGAAGTCTGTGCACTGACTTGTGCTCTTGATCATTCACTGTTTGTTATTTGAACTTGATGTTGTGTACACTGATACTCCTCTCTGATTTTGCTTTGGTCATGACACTGTAGTTGTATACTTGGGCTTCACTGAGTTTGTTGTTGCATTCATGTCTGCTGTCATTACTATATTGAGATCACTATTGCATTGTGTTGGTCTGCATTTATATTTCTTTGACTTGATTACATCTTCTTTGACTTCGAACTTGTCATCTGATCACCTGCATGTAGTTGGTTGTTTGAATGTTGGCAACTTGTATTTGTGCTGCCTGTTTCATTAAGCTTGTGCATTGTTTTGTCTCTGATCTTTTGGTCATGTTGCCTTTGTTGAGTCTTTTTGGTCTGCACTTGCACACTCCATACTTTTTAGTCTCTGGTATTCTTGTACAACTTCATTGTAGTCTTGTGGCAGTTACTATGCCGTTACTTACTTGTGACATTCATGTTGTTTGCAACTGGTTTGAACCAGATTTTGTTTTAGCATATTCATTACTGCAATACTCTTTGTCACTGCTGGAGTTGTTGTACTTGTGGTCTTGCATTTGGTTTATTGATGTTTGTCACTGTTACAGTCGTTATATATGATTTTTGTTGCTGTTGCAGTTTCCATATCTAGTGCTCGAGCTTACATGCTTCATGTTGTCACTATATCATGTTCGATACAGTTTGCATTTCAGTTGTTTGGTTGACGCACTTGAACTATACATTCGAGTCTGCACTCATCTTTACCACTGAACTATTTACTGACATGAACTTTTGACTTGGTCATTTTGTACTTCCGGATGCAATTGTCTGATTGTCTGGACAATTTTTTTATCCTTGAGTTGAATCCAGTTTCAAAACTCGGGTTTGACCTTGTGCTCGTGTCGTGATTGCACGTGAGTTGAACCCGGCTTTTCATTTGGGTTTGACCTGTACTCACCTGTTCCTGTAGCATTATCAAGTGTATATTGATGTGCACGGCCTTGTGGCATGTACAGTGATACACTGTGCATGTCACATTATTCGTGTGTGATGAATTCAAATATGAATGATGACGAACAACCCAAATAACTGAGGCAAATCATATTTTCAAAAATCATATTTCATTTTATATTGCAAAAATATTTCTTTTTCAATTTTACTGCGTTAGTGAATATTTTTGCAGATTTCTCAGATGCTGGATTATAACTGGAATGAAATTGAAGATAAACTACGAGTGTGAGTGATATGTAGTGACGCATTTATGTAAATTGAATTGTGATGTAATTACACTCAAAATTGTATATGTATAGTGAGAGCTTGAATTTGTACTATTCAAAAATTGTAATAAATATTTGTTTGAATAAAATTTCTGTTTGAATTCAAATTCTATGTTACTTAATTTTATTCAGCAAATATTTATTTAATCTATGAAAATTAAAATAGTACATTAACAAATGCAATAGTACATTAACAAATACATTTAAATGAATGTATATATGTTTATTATCATCAAACAAAAATCATATAAGCGCATATTCAACAATCTCCCCCTTTTGATGTTAACAAACATATATTTAAGATTTTGATTCTGTTAAATGTATTTGATCAATGATATACTCTAATTGCTCCCCCTATTTAAATGCTTCCTCTCTACACGATGCTCCCCCTACATATATGCATACAAATAGAAATATACAAATGAATATATATGCAAATGGAAAATTATTTGACCTTTGCTTGATTTCATTTGACAAAATCTTAACTTTTCTCTCCCCCTTTTGTTATCAGCAAAAGAATAATAGTGTTAGAGAAAATAGAGATAAAGAGATCGATATTAATCATTAAAACTCAATTGAATATAAATATTAAATTTCAATAAAAAAATCAAACAAAAATCATAACTACCCCTGTTAGGCGCATATTCCACTTTTAGAATAATGGTAATGATGTCATCATATAAAAACATACAGTTGCATCTACTTGTGGTACATTTATATCAGGAATTTGAATATCTACTAATCATGCATAACCGTTAGGACTTTTAAATGAGATTAGTAGTATTCCAATTTAAATTTTAAAAATGAATTCAAGTATCTTCTAACCACGCATGACCGTGAGGACTTTTAAATGGGATTAGAATCAACTTGTCTATTTAATCAATCAAATTTGATATGCCTTCCATACATGCATAACCGTGAGGACTTTTAAATGAGCATGGAAGCACATAATCAAAAATCCAAGTAATTCACCCATGCATAACCGTGAGGACTTTTAAATGAGAGTGAATACTCTGGTATTTATTTATTTTTACAAAAAAATGTGAAATGAAAAACAAATGATCCCTGATTATAGTACCACATATCGACAAACTATATTGAATTTTTGGTGAGCGATGGTTGATAGAAATATGATAGACATAGAAATGGTTATGGAATCTTTACCCAACAAAAAGTTTTATAACTCTTACTTGAATTTCTAAAGAAATTTTTTCTAAAATATACTGTCATGAGTAATGTATGAAAAAATATCAACACTCATCACTTTTTTTAAATCACTATTTATCTTTTCGATAATTATTAGGGAGTTAGACTAGTTAAAAATTGTCATTTAAATCAAATTCAAAAATAATTATGAAATCAATTTTTCACAATGACTAATCTGAAAATATGATTAAAAATGATTTTCTCGAGGGGGTTATATGAGAAAATTTTCTGCTATTTGAGAATTATTTGAAATGAAAAATAAGCAGATATTTTCTTTGAAAAACGATGCAGTTACTAAATGTCTCACCATAAACACGTTCAACTAGTAAGTTTTCTGTCAACTAGATTACCAGTATGATGTGCATCTGAATTTCTCTTTCACTTCAAAACATCACTCAAAAATTAATTGAATTTGATCGACCAAACCATTAAGTGTGCATCAAAAATTTGAAACACAATTTTAACAACAAGTTAAATGACATTCTTTGAATTTGAATTGAAGCCGTGTAAATAATCAGAAACTTTGAATATAGAGTTAGCCGTATTATAACCCAATGTATTATCATTCAACAAAACACTATGTTTTATCCAAACGTATATGTATGAAGTAATTCAAAGAATAGTGTTCTTGGCATAAATATAATTGGCCAACTATGTTGAACAAGTCAGAATCAAAAAACATCATCTTTACAACATCTCAATATTGGCTGATTTCATTCAGAATATGGTGTAGATTATCACATTTAATATATCGATCAAATAAATATACCTTCACCTATTTTAGCTTTACGATAATTTTTCGTGGTTGCCCATTGTGATTCTGTCACCTTTGTACTAGGCTAAGGAACTTTGCTTTGTTACCCGTTGTGTTTCTGGAACAGCCAAAATCCAGTGAACACTGTTGTTGTTCCTTAGCCTGCCACCATACCTACACGATGAAAGATTTTTGTGAACTATTTATTTTTATAGGTCCATGATTGTTAGTGGCTGAAGCATTGTAAATAAACAAACCCTTTGGAACCCAAACTTGTTTTGTCATTTCATTCCTGTTCCAATAGACATGAAATTTGTTTGTAGAATTCTTAGAAACCCAAACTTGTATAAATTTTGTGTTCTCGTTCCTATGACTACAATTTTCAACAAGATGTCCAATTATTTCACATCTATCAAAGACACTCTTACCTTTTGCATTACCATCAACTTGTGTTTTCCTAAAACCTAGTCCTTTTCTGTTGTTAGCAAAAATTTGATTTCCCAATAACATGTTGAATGATTTTTCTCCTCTTGAAAAGTTATTCAGAGATTTCTCAAGATTTTGGACTTTGGTTTTTAGATTTGTGTTTTCAGTTACAAGTGAGGTGCATCTATTTATAAAATCCTTTTTCCTAGTGTCAATGATTTCCTTAGGACTCAAGTTTTCTTTTTCAAGATTCTCAAACCTATTCTTAAGTCTTGATAATTCTGAATCTAAAATTTTACATTTTTTAAATTCTAGGTTTTGAATATTTTCAAGTTCAGTTTCTAACCTAAAATTTTCATGAGCAAGTACTCTCCTATCAGATTTCAGTTTCTCAATTTTAGATTCAAGAGTATCAATTGTTTTAGTAAGATCAAGACACATAAAAACAAGTTCTTTATAAGAATAGTCACCTACTTCACTAGATTCCTCTGAGCTTGCTTCTGAATCTGATTTTTCCATAAGACACAAGTTAGCCTCCTCTGAGCTAATATTCGAAACTTCCTCTCCTTCTTCATCATCCCAAGTCGCTGCAAAGGCCTTCTTCTTCTTTTTCTTTCCTCTGTTGTTTTTGAGAAGTGGGCATTGTTGTTTGAAGTGGCCAGGCTTGTTGCAGTTAAAGCATGTCAGTTTATTATCGGAATTGTCAGAATCTTTTGGCCTATTACCACTTGTTTTCTTCTTGCGTGGTCTGAATCTTGACAATTTTCTAAGATTATTGACAGCCATTGCAAGCTCTTCAATTGGATCTTCTTCTTCTTCATCGCTCTCTTCTTTGCTCTTTAAGGCAATCGTCTTCTTCTTTGGTTCGGAGTTGTTGCGTTCCTCCTTTACTTTTAGCTCAAGCTCATATGTCATAAAGTTTCCAATCAACTCCTCCATGCATAGTTTAATCAGATCTTTCGATTCTTGTATTGCCGTGACTTTTGCCTCAAAGTTCATCGGTAAGACTCGTAGCACCTTCCTCACAAGCTCTACCTCAGTGAATACCTTCCCAAGCGCTCTAGCGTTGTACACCAAAGTTGAAAAGCGTCCAAACATGTCCTTTATGCTCTCGCCTTTGTCCATCACAAAGTTCTCGTATTCATTGCTGAATAGGGTTAGACGAGACTCCTCGACTTGAGAAGTTCCTTCATGTGTCACCTCCATGGTATGCCAAATTTCCTATGCAGTTTTACAATGAGAAATTCTATTAAATTCAGACTTATCAAGAGCACAGATCAAAGCATTCATGGCTTTAGCATTTGTAGTTTTTAATTTCTTATCGTTAGCATCCCACCTATCCTTAGGTTTAGGAATCTCAGTATCACCAACAATTATAGTGGGAGATTTATAGCCAGTTTCAATAATGTCCCAAACATCATAATCAACAGAACTAAGATAAATACCCATCCTAGCTTTCCAATAAGCATAATCATTCCCATTGAACATGGGTGGCCTAACAATAGATTGCCACTCCGAAAAAGCATTATTTGGTGGATTCATGACTCTAGAGTTAAAGAAAAATACCGTGCTTTGATACCACTTGTAGGATCTAGATTAACCCTAGAGGCGGGGGGGGGGGGGGGGGGGGGGGGGGTGAATAGGATTATAGCAAATTTTCTCGAATTAAACAAAAACAAATTGCAGAGAAAATAAATATGCTGAAAAGTAAATCACACACAAAATTTACCCAGCTTCAGCAACCCCTGCCTACTACTGCATTCCAAGATTTCTATTAGAATTAAACAGTCTCCCGCTTACAAACACTCTAACAGACTCGCACGCCCTGCTACCGCCTATAGAGTTTTGAAAACTCGCACACCCTGCTCACTGAACTAATTCTAACAAGACAATCTGACACAACCTAAAACCTAGGTGGTGATTTACCAAGAACTGATTCGAAAAGAACAGATAAAAAATAAAACTAATAAACAAAAACCCCCTTAATAAAAATTGACCCTAAAAATAAACTAAATAAAAAGGAGAAATCTCTTTTAAAAATAGGCCGGCCCTATTTCCTCCTTTCTTTTCTTTGTCCCGTTCCTTTTTGATGATAGCGGCCATTCCTCTTTACAACTAAATTAGGGCTTCGGTCTTCTTTTCAGAAACTAGGGTTTCGTTGGTGGCGATTATAATTGCTTGACTTCCTTGCTTTGTAATTGATCGTCTCTTGAGATCGGCTGTTGATTGACTTCGAAATTGCGAATTACCTCTGGTACATTGTTCATATCTTTTGCTTTGTCAGGATTTAACCTGATTGTTCTTGTTAGCTCTGCATTGCCGATGATGAACTTGGGTTTATATTTGGATTTGATTCAATTTATCCACACCACTGATGATGATTTGGGGTTTGGTATTTATATGAATTCCGAGACCCTAATCAATTCGATACTTTCCTAAATTTTGCTTGCCTAATATTGTTACAACTTGATACACATGGTTTTGATTTTCAAACGTTCGATTTTCCTTGATTAATACGGCAGAGACTTTCCTCTTTTAATTTTCTTTGACTTTTTCAAAAATTGCACACACTTGATTATTTGCGGTTGACATCTGCTTTGACACGGCTTTGGCCATCTTTATGTTTAACCCTGTCTTCGGCTTCACTGTTTTCACTGTTCTTACATGTACATGCTTCATGTCATACTTCTATATGATTTCGACTTCACTGTGTATTATGACTTTGATTTTCTGTTCCCTGAGAGCTTCGTGATATACTCGACTTTTCTTCTAGTATGTACTGAGTCTTGATATCATTTGCTTCTACGCGCTTGTAGTTGTGCAGTTGCACTGCACTGTTGCCTTGAGTAGCTTGTATATATGTATTAGCTTGTTGTCGTTGACTAGTGCATGAGTTGAAGTCTGTGCACTGACTTGTGCCCTTGATCATTCACTGTTTGTTATTTGAACTTGATGTTGTGTACACTAATACTCCTCTGTGATTTTGCTTTGGTCATGACACTGTAGTTGTATACTTGGGCGTCACTGAGTTTGTTGTTGCATTCATGTCTGCTGTCATTACTATATTGAGATCACTGTTGCATTGTGTTGGTCTGCTTTTATATTTCTTTGACTTGATTACTTCTGCTTTGACTTCGAACTTGTCATCTGATCACCTGCATGTAGTTGGTTGTTTGAATGTTGGCAACTTGTATTTGTGCTGCCTGTTTCATTAAGCATGTGCATTGTTTTGTCTCTGATCTTTTGGTCATGTTGCCTTTGTTGAGTCTTTGTGGTCTGCACTTGCACACTCCATACTTTATAGTCTCTGGTATTCTTGTACAACTTCATTGTGGTCTTGTGGCAGTTGCTATGCCATTACTTACTTGTGACATTCATGTTGTTTGCAGCTGGTTTGAACCAGATTTTGTTTTAGCATACTCATTACTGCAATACTCTTTGTCACTGCTGGAGTTGTTGTACTTGTGGTCTTGCATTTGGTTTATTGATGTTTGTCACTGTCACATTCGTTATATATGATGTTTGTTGCTGTTGCAGTTTCCATATCTTGTGCTCGAGCTTACATGCTTCATGTTGTCACTATATCATGTTCGATATAGTTTGCATTTCAGTTTTTTGGTTGACGCACTTGAACTATACATTCGAGTCTGCACTCATCTTTACCACTGAACTATTTACTGACTTGAACTTTTGACTTGGTCATCTTGTACTTCTGGATGCACTTGTTTGATTGTCGGGACAATTGTTTTATCACTTGAGTTGAATCCAGTTTCAAAACTCGGGTTTGACCTTGTGCTCGTGTCGTGATTGCACGTGAGTTGAACCCGGCTTTTCATTTGGGTTTGATCAGTACTCACTTGTTCCTGTAGCATTATCAAGTGTATATCGATGTGCACGGCCTTGTGGCATGTACAGTGATACACTGTGCATGTCACATTGTTCGTGTGTGATGAATTCAAATGTGATTGATGACGAACAACCTAAATAACTGAGGAAAATCATATTTTAAAAAATCATATTTCATTTTATATTGCAAAAATATTTCTTTTTCAATTTTACCGCGTTAGTGAATATTTTTGTAGATTTCTCAGATGCTGGATTATAACTGGAATGAAATTGAAGATAAACTACGAGTGTGAGTGATATGTAGTGAGGCATTTATGTAAATCGAATTGTGATGTAATTACACTCAAAATTGTATATGTATAGTGAGAGCTTGAATTTGTACTATTCAAAAATTGTAATAAATATTTGTTTGAATAAAATTTCTATTTGAATTCAAATTCTGTGTTACTTAATTTTATTCAGCAAATATTTATTTAATCTATGAAAATTAAAATAGTACATTAACAAATACAATAGTACATTAACAAATACATTTAAACGAATGTATATATGTTTATTATCATTAAACAAAAATAGTGTAAGCGCATATTCAATAAAGACTTGGGGCCAATTTCTTACCACGTCTTTTTTCTCCCCTTCTCAATTTCATATATTAGGATTATTATTAAATTATATATGTATATTAGTTACTTTCTTGTATAGTTCTTCTATGTTCAGAGGTTTTTACATGTACACTAAAAAACATAATTTTGATCATGATCATGTCATAGGTTTTTACTCATGTTATCATTTATGAAATAAGGTGTCAATTGATAAAAAGCATTACTAACATTTTGGTATGTACACAATTAAAAACATGTACAGTACCATCATCAAATTTACTGAAAGAAAAAGATGAAGAGGAAAGAATAGAAGTAACAAGCATAAATCTTACTGTCGCAGTAGAGAGAGGTATGTATAAAATATAAAAAATGCATTTATTGCATGTGATAAAACTATACAGTTATCATCAAATAAAAAGATCTTGCATGTCTAAATATCAAAAGCTAAGATGCTCAAAGTCTTCTTGACATGGTAAAAGACTACTGCTTCAGCACTAGATGAGAGTTACCAACCATTTGCTGTAATTTTGAAGTGATATTCATGGACTGTTTAGTATATATGACCAACATCCACCAGTTCATTGATAGCATCCCTAATTAATCAACATAGACAGCCATTAGTAGGGCTCAAAAGCAATTATACATTTTTATAAATCAAGTAGACAATCCCCAAAAATCATGAACTGTGTGGGTATAAATAAAAGAGAAAGCGAAAGAGAAAGATGGACAGTTAAATACATGATTTTGTTTGCTTTATCACTTCGTTAACATGCAGTCAACCAAAGCTATGGAAAGAAAAAAAATGGCATTACCATTTATATACAAGGTTCACAATTTGAAGTGCATAAATTGACCTATATGATGATCTTTTTACTCTCATAAGGACATCAGTGAAATTGCTAGAATATGGTCCCTAAGATTCATTAAAAGACTGTGATATACAAATTTCTATAAGGTTGTCGTTTAATTCTACATTCTGCATGTTGAATGGTAGAAACTAAAAGGCAATGGCATCATAAGGTAATATACTTTACAAACAGCCTACAGATAAAACGCACATGACAGTTTTTCATCATATTTCCGCCTCTTTAAGTGAACTAATTGCCTATGAATTCATGTTCAAATAGATTAGAATTTGTGATGCAGTTCATGAAGTCAATATCTCTTACTGAATTCTGAATGCCATTATTAATTCTGTTTTGACTGGACTAAATATTTTAAATCAGTAATTAAAATCCAGGTTAAATTAATTTGTTTAACTGATATGCTGCCGTAATCCCTCTCTATTCTACTAAATTTTAATCATAAATCATAGCACATATTATGCTAAGCCCTACGGCATTATGTAGAATACAAAAAATGTATTGTCTGTTAGAATGCAATATGATAATAGACCAGATAGTGGAATTCCATGGAATAAGGATTCTACCTTTCTAATCTATGTTGTCGTTATGAGTGTGCTTCCATTTCTTGTCTAATTTGGCAACTAGTTTTTATATATTTTGTGTAGATGGCTTATTCCCATTAAGACCAATCAAAGAATATCATTTAGTACTTAATATTTGCAACAAGTTAAACTGTTTTGCTGGGTAGTTTAATCCCCTTATGTTCCAGACTAGGAATTCCACCTATTGAGATAAAGAGTGGTTACTACTGTATTAAATCCTAGTTGAAATTAAATACACTCTTTCAGAACAAGTATTTGATTGTCATTACCCCTTGGATGCAAAGTTATGCGTAGAAGAGAAAGAAGTGAAGTGCTGTCGAAATTAAAGCATTTAGTCCCAAAACGGCTTTAATTTGTTTTAGACAGAAGTGAGGTGTTGTATACAAATTTTTGATTGTATGATTAATTAAGAAGAGAGACCATCAGGCCATGGTGATTTTTCATCTTTAGCTGAAAAGATTGCCTGATGTACTTCTTTATCTGAAATTGGTTGTAGTAACTAATGTTTGCCCAGTTCATTAACTACTGTTCTACATTGTATGGCTTCAAAAGTTTGATTTTTTGGTTGTTCTCCATTAAATAGGTGAGTGTAGTGGGTGATAGCCTGGGATTGTATCTGTTATGCATTATAGACCAGCTCACCTTTGTCATTATACAAAGCTTGATATTATTTTTATACTTCCTCATTGACATTTTAGCGTAGAGATTTTTTGAGCTTGAGTCTCCCTATATAAGCCATGAAATCTTAGACTTTTGAACTACTTCTACATATTTTCCATGCATTGTCTTTTTAAGAGCATTGCCTACATGTAATTAATCTTCATATAGTAGAACATTATCTGGATTGTTGTCTGCAGCCAATAGCTTATCATTATATTCTGATTCCAAAGATGATAAAGTGTTTGCATCCTTTGCTCTTAACTTGTTCTGGTTTTTTAGATATGTTTTATCCTTCTTAGTTTGATTATGAATTTCTGAATTTCAATGCCTCATACATTTATAATAAAACTGGTAGTACCAGATCTTCATATCCATTAGCCAAATGCCAACTTTTGTATTCAAAAGCTTTTCCAATTTGTTGAGTAGTTTGTGTATGTAGTTTGATGATATAGGGTTGTGATCACTCAAAACCGAGGTACTGGCAGTGGCAATAAAATCTTGAAAGTGTTGTAGAAATGTATTGTTTATAAGCACTTTGTCAATGTGAGTAGCATTACCTCTACGTCTCCATGTGAATTGAAAATCTTGTATATATACACACTCATATATATATATATATGCATATGAGTGTTTATGTGTGTGTGTGTTACATATAGTATGTGATTTATACATGTTTGTATGTATAAATATAGTTATAGTATGTCCGACTAAGGTCTACTAGGAGATGCATGGAATATTATATACATATTTATTGATATGCAGTTTGAAGTGTTTATATATAGTTTTGGTATGTCCGACTTAAGGATGCCGTTGGTGCACGAAATCCACTATACCAATGAGGTGCACGACCTGTAGATGTGGTCCCAGAGTAGGGATAGAGAGAGACTAGGATGCTAGTCTAGAGTAGGTCATATACCATTTCATAGTACTCTTATATGCTACGGCAGGACCTACATACCAGCTTCTTATAAGTTGATTACATCGCAAATTTATTATATTTACGTCTAATGTTCTAATATATATGATATAGGATGGCAATATGTCTTTCAGTATAGACAAAAAGTGGATAAATGAATCTGATCAAAGATCTACATACTATATAGACGGGGTGAAGAAGTTTATTAGTTTTGTCGATGAAAATGGTGGTAGGAAAGGAGTGTATTTATGCCCTTGCACTCGGTGCAAAAATATGAAGACGATCAAATTAGATGACATTCATTTTCATTTGGTTAGATGGGGTTTTATCCAATCATATACCGTATGGTATTTTCATGGGGAAAAAAGGGCAGAGAAGGAAAAACAACAACCAGTTAGTCATGCCACAAGTACCGATGAGTCTGAACATATTATGATGGAAGATCTAGTCAATGATGTAGATAGATTTCATCATTTTCAACCTGAAAATCCGTTGTCTGATCATGCTAATGTTGGAGAGCCGTCTACGGTTGATGGCAATTGGCAGGCCAATGAAAGTAAGAAGTATAAATCACTTTTTGGTAGCGCAAAAGAGCCACTGTATCCTTCATGTTCAAATGGGTTGACGAAGCTGTATGCCATTGTGAAACTGAATAGCATGAAGACCTAATACGGCTTTTCAAATAATGGTGAGACTGCACTCCTCGAACTAATAAAGGAGTTACTCCCCGAAGGTAATACGCTGCTGACAAAGTACTCCGACGTGAAGAAGTTAATTAAGCAAGTTGGGATGAATTACAAAACTTATGATGCATGCATCAATGATTGCATATTATACTGGAAATATGATGCGAATAGAGTTTCGTGTACAAATTGCAACGAACCAAGATATATGACATCATTCAACAAAGAAAGAAAAGGCATCAAAGTACCTCGAAGGACATTAAGAGATCTCCCTTTAATTTCTAGACTGAAGAGATTGTATACTGTACCATGGATAGCAGAGGCGATGACCTGGCATGGTCGTGCCAAGTCTGATCCAACCGTAATGCGTCATCCATGTGACACTTCTCAATGGAAAGCCGTGGATTATTTTGACCAAACGTTTGCTGTCGAGCCACGAAATGTCACACTTGGAATAGCCATAGATGGTTTCTGTCCACTTGCTTCTCTATCTAGCCCTTACAGTTGTTGGCTAGTAATTGTAGTACCATATAATCTTCCTCCGTCTATGTGCATGAAACGAGAGTTTTCAATGTTAACACTGTTGATTTCTGGGCCAAAAAACCAGGGAAGGATATTGATGTTTATTTACAGCCGTTGATAAACGAGTTAAAGCAGTTATGGGAAGGAGTCGTTACATATGATTCATTAAATAAATCCGAATTCACAATGAGAGCTAGGGTGTTGTGGGCAATCCATGATCACCCTGCTCTTGGGACTTTATCGGGTGTACAACTCACGGTTATTTTGCATGTCCGGTTTATGGGGAAAACACTTGTTCTTATCATCTTCCTGAAAGTAAGAAGGTGTGTTACAAGGGACATCGAATGTTTCTTCCTAAAGAACACAAGTTTCGATACGACAAGACAAATTTCAACAACGAACAAGAACTTCAATGTCCTAAACGGACATTGACTAGTTTTGAAGCTGAAAAGAGAGTAGCGAATATCAAAATGAAAGTTGGTAAACACAAAGAAGAAATTAGTCAAAAACGGAAAAAGTCAATTAATGAATAAGTTGACAATGTTTCTACATGGTACAGGAGGTCTATCTTTTTTGATTTACCATATTGGAAAGCAAATATGATTCGCCATAATATTGATGTTATGCATACGGAGAAAAATGTCACAGAGCATCTCATCAGCACCATTATGGACCATAAAGATAAGTCAAAAGATGGCATCAATGCACGCAAGGATTTGAAAATCATGGGTATAAAACAAAAGTTGTAGGTGATGGAAGATCCTGAAACAAATAAAATAATCATACCAAAGGCAATTTTCACTTTGAGCAAAGAAGAAAAGATACGGTTTTGCACCGTTTTGAAAAACCTGAAAGTGCCCAACAAATTCTCTTCAAACTTCCACAACAATGTGAGCATCAATCTTCCCCAACTAAGAAATATGAAGTCACATGATTACCACGTCATAATGCAACATTTGCTTCCGGTATTGCTTCAACATTCTTATCCACAACATAAGGATCTGCGAAATGCTATTCATCGTATTAGTCTATTCTTTAACATTTTGTGCTCAAAGGTGATCAATAGGGAACACCTTATAAAAGCAAAGGCTAGTTTGGTAGAAGCAATGTGTGTTTTTGAAAAACATTTTCCACCTACATTTTTTGATATCAGCATCCATCTTATGGTTCATTTAGCCGATGAAGCATTAATTTGTGGTCCTGTCAGATATAGTTGGATGTATCCCTTTGAACGGTAAATAACTAATTTCAGTTATGTACATTATTATTCGATAGAAATAGCTATTATGTACAATATATAATTGATCACATTCACAGGTTGATGAAAACATATAAAGGATATGTGCGCAACAAAAGATACATTGAAGGTTGTATTGCAGAAGGATATATCGTACAAGAAGCTAGCCTTTATTGCATGGAATATATGCCTAAAGGAGGTGATGGCAATCATAAACATACCCGTGAAGCGTTTTTAGACGAGGACGATGAGTTTGCTAGTGAGATACCTTTAGATAATGGTAAAGATATAACGTTAACCCAAGTGCAGTTTGAACAAGTGCGTAGATGATGGATTGGATGAATGGAAGAAGTAAGTTCACACCTTTGTTTTGAATTTCCATTTTTTAATTCAATTTATGTATTCGTTTTGATATGCGTTTTCTGTAGGAGGTATAACTCGTATGTGAAAAGTACTAGATTTCAATCACGAGGCAGAGGTACAACTATCGAAGTCGTTCAAAGTTTTACTCTATGGTTACGCAATGAGGTATTACAGCATCTTAAGTATTTCACGTGTTTATAAGTTGGCAATACACCTTCATGACCATGTTTTGTTTTACTTAGTGTATTTTATGTAGTTGTTGAAGTGCATCGATGTTGATCCAACTCTCTGGCGGCTAGTGCATGGGCCGAAGTTCACGACGCTTAGTTATACTAAGTACCAAGTGAATGGTTTTTTATTTTCCATGAAAATGTACGAAAATCATATGGTAACACAAGATAGCGGTGTATGCATGAAAGCAATTACAAAATTTAGAGCGAGTAGTAAAGATAAAAATTATAAGGAAGCAGAAACAACGCATTACGGAGTCTTCAGCAGATACTTGAGTTGGATTACACTGACTTCAAACAAACAGTTTTTTATTGTGATTGGGTAAAGGTCGAGGATAAGATCAATGGTTGCAAAATAGATCCTGTTTCAAACTTGATCATGGTTAATTTAGGGAAATTAAAGAGCAAAGATAGCGTGAATGATGAGCCATTTATTCATGCATCAGAAGCGAGTCAAGTGTTCTACTCAACAGATTTAAAAAATAACGGTTGGTTTGTGGTTTTGCATACACCAAAACTGTTGACTACAAATGTGGATGACATTGACTACAAATTATATTGGTCCATAAAGTCGCTGTAAAAACCGGTGATACACACTTCCAGGTTTGAAATAATCAAACCACGGCATTCTTACACTAAAGTTGGCTACATATTTGTATATAACAAAGAAAAATAGCTAGTGAAATGCATTGCATTTATCATTATTTTAATTATACTAAGGAAAATGAAAAGGTAAGGTGGGTTATGTATGTGAGAAAGATCAAACACCTCTTCTTTCTCGACCTGTTGCCTTATGTCTAATAGTTTCATCTCTTTCTACTGCTGTCAAATTTCATTATAGAGGCATTCTATCATTGATTATAATAATAAAGTTTGTCACTCCTTAATTAAAATTGGCACGTACGCATCTGCTGGAACTTTTTCATTTGCATTTGCACTGATGCTTCATTAGAAAAACAACGGTCAACATGTTTTAACAATAACCAGTGCCTTGCCAATTGGTTTACAGTTGTAATTGCTTCTAAATGTAATTAACATCATTTAGTGATTTTTCTGAAATGCATCAATATAGTCATGTGACCATTAGAATGAAATATTTTTCTTCCTTCTCATTTGACTATAATGGTATTCCATAATTTTGAAACTGTTAAGGTCGGACTTTTATCGTTGCGCTTTGATTAATAATGAAATAGAAGCTCCGAAAGAATATACTTCCAGAGACGAACAAGTACATATGTATAGCTTTGTTGATTAATAATGAAAAATAAGCCAAAGTTTGACACTATTTTAGTTAAGGTTATGAAATATAAAGCGATGGAGATACTCTTTTTCAGTTTCAATATTGGAATTACTTCTTTTTATCTCAAGTCCTTACCATATAGGCAGTAGCGAGTCGGTGATGCTGCAGGCATATGAGGTTCATTAAACACCCGTAACAATTTTACGGAACATTTTTGTTGTTTTTATTTATTGCCACAAAATGGCATATCAGTTCAACCATCATATATTATTCAAACAAACTTGTAAGAAAACATTCAATATTTAGCATTCAATAAAATATGAATATTTACTGTAGTTGGCTTTGCTGATAGGTTGGTTTCGCGTGCAACATTAGAAATGTAGCAAGATTTTGAATCAATATTGTAGTGGCTTTCATATTTCAATTCATTTTTGCACATAAATTTAGTAGCTTCTCTCTAATGCATGTTTGTATCACCAATACTATCACCTGAGCTGTTGATACCTTGTATTCTGTTAGTTTAAACTTATATTACTGATTCAATAATATTAAAAAAACCAGGGCTCATTTTGGATGCCTTTTTACAGATAGTTGAAAGAGTCCGAGTCTGGGGGTAAGCTTGGTGATCTGGATGCATATGAGATTGAAAGAGGCGAAACAAAATCTGAAATACTTCAAAATCTTGCAGAGTTCCAGTTTTCTTGTGTACGCAACATGGAAGTTCATATTATATTTATTTTTGCTGAGAAAGTGCTGTTGTATAAAACTTAAAAATCTTGCAGAGTTCCAGTTTTGTTGTTGTATATTATAACATATATGAGCAACATCTTTTCCAGTTATTTTGTATAATACTGCTATTGTATAATATTGACCATATTTTGTATAATACTGCTTCTATTGTAATCCAACTATTGTCGTATCTATTTCTGCTTTAAATACTGCTTCTATTGTATAATACTTCATCTATGCTGTTGTAATTCACGGCTATGAGCTGGGTAAATTAGATACTGCTTTTATTGTATTATACTGCATCTACGGTATTGCAATTTATGGTCATGAGCTTTGTGAATTAGATACGGCTTATTGCTGTATCTATTACATCAATTAGATATGGTCAGAAGCCGTATCTAATTCATGTGCTTAGTATACGAAGTAGATACAGCCATGGACCGTATCTAATTGGAGAATTAGATACGACCATGGGCCGTAACTAATTGGAGAATTAGATACGGCTATCGGCCGTATCTAATTATTAAACACGCTTTCTTTTGATACGGCTTACGGCCGTGCCTAATGTCTTTAGATACGGCCCTAAGCACTGCCTAATTCGCCTTTCTGGTGTAGTGGTACCTTATCACATTTAGATGATTATACGCGATATTGCTAGGTATATCTCTTAAATAGTAAAGATGAAGCAATTACATCATTTATAAAGTGCAAGGCTGAGGTAGAAAATCAGTTAAATAAAAAAAATCAAGATATTGAGATCTCATCGAGGTGGAGAATATGAATCACCATTTGAACAGTTTTGTGCAGAAAATGGTATAATTCATCAAACAACGGCTCCATATTCACCATAACAAAATTATGTAGCCGAAAGGAAGAACAGAACATTAAAAGACAGGATTAATGTCATGCTTTTAACTTCTGGTCTACCGACGAACTTGTGTGGGTTAGCCTTAAATATGTCTAATCATACATTAAACAAAGTCCCTCACAATAAAATAGGAACAATTCCATATGGGTTATAAAAGGGACACAAACCAAGTTTTAAATACCTCAAAGTGTGGGTGTGCTTGGCAAAAGTTCCAGTCCCGCCTCCCAAAAAAGTCAAACTTCGACCAAAAACAGTAGATTGTTACTACTTAGGGCCAGCCCAAAATAGTAGTGCCTATAGATTTTTGATATTCAAGTCTGATATAGCTGCTATTCATGTAGATACAATTATGGAATCTAGAGACGCCTCATTCTTTGAAGACGTGTTTCCATACAAAAGGAATGAAGGGAATAATGTCCCTAAAAGGACAAGAGAAGAATCAAGCAATTCATATGAAGATGAAACTCATCATGAGATTAAGGAAGTTGAACCAAGAAGAAGCGTAAGGGATAGGACTTCCAAAACATTTGGTTCGGATTTTTTCACATATATGTTGGAACACGAACCTCAAACGTACAAGGAAGCAATGTCATCTTCTGAATCTTCATGTTGGAAAGAAGCAACCCAAAGTGAGATTGATTCAATTCTAAGTAATAAAACTTGGAAAATTGTATTCCACCTGGAATAAAACCTATTGGCTATAAATGGATTTTCAAGAAGAAAATGATAGCAGATGGCTCTATCGACAAGGATAAAGCCAGATTAGTAGCCAAAGGATATCGTTAAAAAGAAGGAGTAGACTTCTTTGATACATATTCGTCGGAAACATGAATAACCTCAATAAGAATTCTAATAGCAATTGCACGGATCTATAAGCTAGAAATTAATCAAATGGATGTAAAGACAGCATTCTTAAATGGAGATCTCAATGAGGAGATCTACATGGATCAACCTGAAGGTTTTGTTTCCAAAGGAAATGAAAACAAAGTCTGTAGATTAGTAAAATCATTATACGAAATAAAACAAGCTCCAAAACAATGGCACGCAAAATTTGTTAGTATCATGATGAGAAATGGTTTTCGTATAAATAAATGCGATAAGTGTGTTTATTATAAACAAATTGGACTATCATATGTGATGATTTGTTTATAAGTAGATGATATGTTAATATTTTGTCCAAATACTCAGGTAATAGAGACCATAAAGAAGATGTTAATTAGCAATTTCGATATGAAAGACTTAGGAGTAGCAGACGTTATTGTGGGAATCAAAATAATAAGAACACCTAATGGAATTGAATTATCTCAATCGCACTATGTAGACAAAGTGATTGAAAAATTTCAAAATTTCGGAATTAAATGCGTAAGAACACCTTTTAATCCATCAGAAGTAATGCATAAAAACACTAATGAGAGTGCAATGCAACTGGAATACTCTCGTGTAATAGGATGTCTCATGTATCTCATGAATTGCACAAGACCAGACATAGCTTATGCAGTAAGTGGACTGAGCAGGTATGCAAGCAATCTAGGAAAAGAACACTGGAAACACTAATGAGAGTGCTTGGATATTTAGAAAATACCACAAATTATTCCTTACATTATGGAAAATATCCTGCCGTCTTAGAAGGATATAGTGATGAAAACTGGATTCCTGATTCAAAGGAATCAAAATCAACGGGTGGTTATGTATTTACCTTAGCAGGGGCAGCAGTGTCATGGAAATCTACTAAACAAACATGCATAGCTCGATCCACTATGGAATCAGAGTTCATCTCTTTAAATAAAGCAGGCGAAGAAGTCGAAAGGCTTCGTCACCTTTTAGAAGATATTCTGTTTTGGCCTAAACCTGTACAGGCCATATGCATTCACTGTGATAACCAAGCTGCGCTAAGTAGAGCGCACAACATTGTGTATAATAAAAAATCATGACATATTCATGACGCCATAACACAGTTAGACAGTTACTCTCAAATGGAACTATTTCCGTAGATTATGTGAGAACAAATGATAACCTAGCGGATCCATTTACTAAAGGTTTATCAAGAGAGAAAATTGACTGCGCATCGAGGGGAATGGGTTTGAAAATGTAAACCACCATGAGTTATCTTATACGGAAACCTATCCTAGCGACTGGAGCTCCCACGGACTAGGATCAATAAGCAAACCAGTTCTGAGTAACTCAAGACGTAATACATTTGCGTGGACATAGTTCAACTCCATTCCTATGGTGCATAATATAATTGCATGCCTACATAAGTATTTAAAGTTAAAACTATGTTTTTTAATGTTGACCATATCTTGGAAATAAAAAGTGGGGTATATGTAGGATACTCTTAATGGTTGCGATCACCTATGTTAGTGTGAGCTGGGTCGGCTCTAACCTAAGAGTTAAAAGCTTATATTTTCTATAAACACTCGTAGAACCAAAAATTGTTTAGGACCGAAACGAACACAACCAAGAGATTGGATGAGAAGGGAATCAATTCTTCGTAAAGCTTATTGTCTGGATATACAATAAAGGCCGATGGTTCAAGATGAAATAATTCACCGATTAGCCAAGTAGATCCGACAAGTTTTAACTAGGGAAAGTTCAAAGTGAAATATCTACTTATCCACGATAAAGCATTATTCCATATATACTCTATGATATTTCGCTTTGTGTGGGGGATATGTATATTATCATTCATGTGGGGGATTGTTGAATTCCTAAATGAATGAAAACAACATATTCCCACATCGCCAAAATTGCAAAGCTATTCTAGTATATTAATAGCTTTGCAATGAAGGGGTTGGGGCCTTGGGGCACCCAAATGTTTGCTTCGTTATGAGGAGGAAGATGATGCATCACCACCACACACGCGTGCCACCGCCGCCGTCCAACCGTCCGACTGAACCGAACAGGGCCGGGCTCAGGCTCGAGTTTGGATTTGGGTCTAAATGATCGTATTTTTAGTGCAAAACTGGGTCGGGTTTCCTAACAGCTGCAGGCTATACGAACAGGTGCGAATTTATTTAGAAGCGGACGCAGATTGACTAAGGAGTTGCTACTTTTGAAGCGGGCGTGGATTTTTTGGCGAACAGACGCATCCATTAGCAGGCGGGTAAGGGTGCGACTCGTTAGACGCGAACGGGTGCGACATATGGCAGCAACGGGTGCGAACTCAGAACCAGTAGCAAATTGGTGCGGCTAGTTAACGAACAATAGCAATGAAAGGCAATGGGTGCGACCCATCAGGCGGACGCGACTGTTCGAAGGGGTGCAGACGAAATTTAAATAGAAGAGAATACTGATCACATTCTCATTCTATTCCAATTGTAATTTCTTCTGCTTCTTCTTTTCTAATGCTCTATACAATATATCATAGAGTTGACATACTAATTAGAATCTCGTGCAGATTACGTCTGTTGTATCTTGGGAGACTATAAATAAAGTCTTAAGGAAATTGTTATAACAAGCCTCAGACGGAATTTCCTTCTTCACCCGGTTAGGTTTATAATTGATTTATATATACACACACACATATATATACCATTTTCGTTTCTACGTTGTACTGTATCTTTAAATAGTACAAGGTTGGATCTATCGCTATACTTATTATTACTATAGTTGTTAGTTTGTGATTGTAATTTAATTACGACATACCTATTTCTTAAATTACATAAAACAGACTTCCAACGAAGTGGAAATCTGATTGATAAACTTGTGAGACGAGTTTATAATTGATTATTCTCTGTTTTGGTATACTAGACATATAAAATTTGCAAATCCACCATTTAATCCTAAAAAATGTTAAAACACTCTAGATGTTTTAACATTAAAACAAAAAAAAATGATAACATATCAAACTTCACTAGGTGCATTATTATAATAGTTTTGGTTTTATATCGGTTCATTTTGGTCGAATATTTACACTTCAAAGGTATGTTAGTTTGATCTAAAGTCTAATGAACCTAAGAGTTCACTTCAACCGAGAATTTGAGATGAAACAAGTTAATAGGATTATAACAATAAAATATCATAAATAATTCATTGGTTTTGAAACTTAATGAAAAAAATACCATTAAAACAAGGGATGGTAGGACTTATCCTATTAGTTTTAAGGTATCGAGGAAGCTGAATCACCATCTCCCACATCTTCTTCTCCTCCGCTTTACCCTCCCAATCACCATCTCCCACGTCATTATCCATCCAAAAAAACCGCAAGGAAACATGATACACATCTATTTGTGTAGCGACGCAGTCGTAGAACAAGACGCTTCCAGCGAATCCAACCATAACTAACTTCATCCACGCCACGATGTGTTCGTCTCATATGGATTTGAAGATGGTGGAAGCGAGGGCGTCAAGCATCCTCAGAGCTTCGTAGGGGAATAATTTGAATAGGACGAATGCGACCAGGAACCGCCTGACGTTTCAAGCGATGCCAGAGAACAGATTGACGATGGCGCAACAAGCGATGAAGAAAGGAGGGTTAGCGTATGCAAGGGCTCAATGGAGTGCTGCTTTGCTTTATCAGCACGATTACGGTAGATATTAGAACGATTGCGGTGAAGAAAGTGAGAGGGGGAAAATTTAAGTTTATTTTTGTTTTCTACGGTGAATTTTGAATCTAGGGTTAAAGAGAAAAGGGGCGAAAGTGAAAATATGAAAATTAGCAGCAAATTGTGGCGCGTAAAAGGCCTAGCGCCTTAGGCATCTCCAGTGATTCCAATTCTGAACATTACAAATTTTTCCCTCGGTCGTGGATTCAACTTTGAATATTAAGGTTAATATTCATTTTTCAGTTTAGAAAACTGAATTGGCCTTGGGCATCCATTAATAGGCACGCCCAAGCACCCCGTTCCAGCAAATCTTTTTAATTGGGAGGGGTGCTGGCGCCCATTTAATGGGCGCCTAAACATCAAGCGCCCATTAAACGAGCCTCTGAACATCAGGTCGGATGCCTATTAAATGGGCGCCTGACCATTGGAGTTTCAAGCCCAGTTAAGAGCTGAATATTTAGTGCCATGAATATTCACCCCTTAACCCACCGGCGATGCCCTTAATCATTAATTTCAAGGACATTACTATAAACTTTTATCCTTGAATTTAAAAAAAGTCAAAATTATGTTCTTAAATTTTGCGAATATTTTTAAGTTTGTGAGACGAGTTTATAATTGGTTTATAATTGGTATCAGATTAGTGGAAATCTGATTGATAAACTTTTAAGACGAGTTTATAATTGATTATTCTCTATTTTGGTATACTAGACGTATAACATCTTAAGACATTCCTGTTTTAACTAAAACAGAGATGGCAACAGTAGAGCTCTCAACAAAGGCTACTACCCACAACAGGCCCGATCCTTTTAAAGGAGATGGTGGTGACTTTCTTAAATGGCAGAATCAGATGTTATTTTATCTCACCATATTCGGTCTGCAACGGTATCTCGAGTAGGAGGAACTGATTCCTTCACAAGGCAAGGAATCAAATGTTTATATGTGGAAGTATTCTGATTTTCTATGCAGAAACTATATTCTGAATTGTCTCCACAAGGTTCTATACAAAGTATATCAGCCTCTAAAGACAGCAAAAGCACTCTGGAATGCACTTGCCATGAAGTAATAAGACGTAGAATATCAGTCTTAAGAAATTCTTTGTTGACAAATTCATGGACTACAAGATGGTTGATTCCAAACCGGTGACTGCTCAACTGCATGAACTGCAAATCATTATTCATGAACTCGAAGCAAAAGGTCATAAGGTTGGAGAATCGTTTTTGGTTGAAGCCATCACGGGAAAACTGCCGCCGTCATGGAGAGATTACCGCAACTATCTCGAGCATAAGAAAAAGGAAATCGCTTTACAGGATCTCACAGTCCGACTGAAAATTGAAGTAGATAACCGTGGAGTTACAAAACTACACGAGGAGGCATTTGTGGCTGAAGGTTCAAAGACCAAAAATAAAAAGAAAAATTTCCAAAAGAAAAGGAAAGATCCAAACAACAAACCAAAAGACAACAAACGGACCAAAAAGTTTAATGGTGAGTGTTGGATTTGTGGAAAGATTGGGCATGCCTCTAGAGATTGCAGACACAAAAAGAAACGCAACATAGAGGCAAATATAGTAGACAACATGGAAGTAGAAGAGTCCAACTTCTCACCAGTTGTATCTGAATGCAATTTGGTTCGGAATCCTAACCAATGGTGGGTACACACAGGTGCTACTCGTCATGTCTGCTCTGACAGATCCATGTTTTCTACATACTAGAAATTCGATCACGAAGAAAAACACTATATGAGTAATTCTGTAGTATCCATGATTGAAGGAAGTGACATAGTAATCCTCAAGTTTACTTCTAGAAAAATGTCTAGATGAATGACGTGCTCCACATTCCAGACATATGCAAGAATCTTATCTCTAGTGCAGTATTATCGAAGAAAGGATTCAAAATAGTGTTCGAGTTAGACAAGACGGTTCTGTCCAACACTGGAATGTATATCAAAAGGGGATACTTATGTGATGGCCTATTTAAGGCAAATGTAGCCATTATCGGCAATAAAACTATGTTTTCTGATTGTGCTATTAATAAAATTGAAGTTTCTTACTTGCTTGAGCATGAAATTTTACTATGGCATGATAGATTGGGACACATAAATTTCCGAAAAATGAAAAATTTATCAAACTTGGGATTAATTTTGAAATTCCAAGTAGATAAGAACTACAAATGTGAGACATTTGTAGGAGTAAAAGTATTTAAAAAACCATTTCAATCTGTTGATAGAAGCACCGAACCACTTGGTTTGGTTCATACAGATTTATGTTTTTTTAAAACGTTACCTATAAGAGGTGGGAAAAAGTACTTTATCATGTTTATTGATGACTATACGAGATATTTCTATGTATATCTTTTGAATAGTAAAGATGAAGAAATTACATCATTTATAAAGTACAAGGCTGAGGTAGAAAATCAGTTAAATAAAAGATCAAGATATTGAGATCTGATCGAGGTGGAGAATATGAATCACCATTTGAACAGTTCTGTGCCGAAAATGGTATAATTCATCAAATAACAGCTCCATATTAACCACAACAAAATGGTGTAGCCGAAAGGAAGAACAGAACGTTAAAAGACATGATTAATGCCATGCTTTTAACTTCTGGTCTACCGACGAACTTGTGAAGGAAGCCTTAAATATGTCTAATCACATATTAAACAATGTCACTCAGAATAAAACAGAAACAATTCCATATGAGTTATGGAAAGGACACAAACCAAGTTTTAAATACCTAAAAGTGTGGGGGTGCTTGGCAAAACTTCCAGTTCCGCCTCCTAAGAAAGTCAAACATAGACCAAAAACAGTAGATTATTACTATTTAGGGCCAGCCCAAAATAGTAGTGCCTACAGATTTTTGGTATTCAAGTCTGATATAGGTGATATTCATGTAAATACAATCATGAAATCTAGAGATGCCTCATTCTTTGAAGACGTGTTTCCACACAAAAGGAATGAAGGGAATAATGTCCCTAAAAAGTAAAGAGAAGAATCAAGCAATTCACATAAAGATGAAACTCATCATGAGATTGAGGAAGTAGAACCAAAAAAAAGTATAAGGGCTAGGACTTCCAGGACATTTGGTTCGGATTTTTTCACATATGTGTTAGAACACGAACCTCAAACGTATAAGGAAGCAATGTCCCCTTCTGAATCTTCATGTTGGAAAGAAGCAATCCAAAGAGTGATTGATTCAATTCCAAGTAAGAAAACATGGAAAGTTATTGATATTCCACCTGGAATAAAACCTAACTGCTGTAAATGGATTTTCAAGAAGAAAATGAAAGTAGATGGCTCTATAGACAGGTATAAAGCCATATTAGTAGCCAAAGGATATCATTAAAAAGAAGGAGTGGACTTCTTTGATACATATTCGCCGGTAACACGATAACCAATATAAGAATGCTAATAGCAATTGCATCGATCTATAAGCTAGAAATTCATCAAATAGATGTAAAGACAGCATTCTTAAATGGAGTTCTCGATGAGGAGATCTAAATGGAGCAACCTGAAGGTTTTGCTTCCAAAGAAATGAAAACAAAGTCTATAGATTAGTAAACTCATTATATGGACTAAAACAAGCTCCAAAACAATGGCACGCAAAATTTGATAGTGTCATGATGAGAAATGGTTTTCGTATAAATGAATGCGATAAGTGTGTTTATTATAAACAAATTGGACAATCATATGTGATGATTCGTTTATATGTAGACGATATGCTAATATTTGGTCAAAATACTCAGGTAATAGAGACCATAAAGAAGATGTTAATTAGCAATTTCGATATGAAAGACTTAGAAGTTGCAGACGTTATTTTGGGAATCAAAATAATAAGAACACCTAATAGAATTGAATTATCTCAGTCACACTATGTAGACAAAGTGATTGAAAAATTTCAAAATTTTGGAATTAAAGGAGTAAGAACACCTTTTAATCCATCAGAAGTACTGCATAAAAACACTAATGAGAGTGTAATGCAACTGGAATACTCTCATGTTGTAACGACCCGAAATTTTCGAACTCGAAAATTCCAGATAGTTATGGAAAAGAAGAAAGAGATAGAAGAAAAGAAGAACAGAACACCAAAATCTCACATTCGCAGCGGATAAAATATAATAATAAATAATAACAGTTTACAAAGAATATTTTATCTGTTGATTACACTTTAATACATCAGAGTTTCACATATATACAGTCACTGATCATACACAAATCATGTCTCGAATATATAATAATATACTGCAGCGGAAATACTCTATACGTACTTGCCATCTAGCTCATCTCCTGAGCTCCAAAACGTACCTACCTGAAAATCTGTAATACTCGGTCTGAGCCGAGCATTACATCAAAGTAACACCCGGGTCAGGCTGGAAACCAGCGTGAGTAAACCCATCTAACATGTAATACCGAAGCATACAACTGAATTAAACCCCGGGTACTCATATCAATTCACAAAGCCACAATTTATTTTAGACATCACTTATTCCACACATCAATTTCTAAGTACCAAACTTAGATAAAATAATCCAATTCACTTAAATCACTTCATTCTAGCCTATTGATTTCACAAATCAATTTATAAAATTCGAAGTGGTTTCGTGTATTTCCCAATACCCGACCCCGCTCTCTTCGAAACTCATATCATCAACCCAAGTTATCCAAATGAAATACACAACATTTCATATCAGAGATATCAACTCAATCAAAGCATCCAATACCATTCAACCAATCATAAGCAAAGCTTAATCACACAAATCAATTCAATTGATTCTAATTGAAGTTTCAAACCTCAATCACTTAGATTCCTTCATTTACATTTATAAACTTCAAATCAATTTAATTAGTCAACCCATCATTATTCATCTTAACTTATCTACTTGGATTAAGTTCTCAGATTCATTAACTTATAATCACTTACATTGATTGATAATCCTTGAATTAATCATGCTCATAAATTTACTAACCCTCCATAAATTTTGTTACACTAATTAAACAAGTAATTAATCCTCAATTAAGTAATTACCAATAATTACCCCCTTTGATTTATGATATTAAGTAATTTTTCTTCGATTTTTTTTATTAGTAATTTCTATTAACTACATTGATTGATTACCTTAATCAATCATTGATTATTCCAAATTATTAATTAATCTAGAATTTAATTAACCTTTAATTGCTTATATTATATTAATTGTTCACAATCATCAACTACTCATCTTAATTAACTTCTTAGTTTCCATTAACAAACTCACTAAATTATCTATGGTCGTATACCGCATCCTCGATTAATCCTTCTGTGTGAAAATACTTCTTTAAAGTAATTTACTTAGTATACTCAACCACCATGAAAAGAAACCCATCAAATTGTTTATGAAATCGATGATAAAAATCTAACAAGGAAGGCCCTATTCCTAGAAACAAACATGTTCATTTCGGGCAGAAATGTAACCCGAGCTTGCACCTCAATTTCATATATATAGATGGCCGAAATTTAAAAAGTGATACAAATGAAAGTTATCACATTCTTCCTGAAGTTTCCAAAACTTTAAAAATTATAGGATTTGAATAAGAAACGCAAAAGTTATACACAAAATACTAGCTCAGGTTTGCACAAGACACTGAGTACTCTACAACAACAGGACAACGAGTTTGCAAGAGGTTTTTCAATATTTTAATCAACGAATTTCAGAAAATTATACAAATAAAAGTTATAGGCATTTCCGTTAGCTTTCCATAATGACCAAGATCATTGAATTAGGATCAACGGTTCAAAAGTTATGACCATTTTACTAAAAACATTAAGCTTAGCCTAAACTTATGTATTTGCAGGACAGCGACCAACAATTGCAATTTTAGCATAGAAAACATCGAAATCAGGCAAAGTGAATAAAGCAAAAGTTGTAGGTTAGTTTCTATTCTTTCCGGAACATTAAAAATTACCGAATTCCGATAAGAATTATAAAAGTTATGGATAAAACAATTCTGAGATTTGAATTTCATAACTTCTGTCATTTTGTCTCGGGACAGCGATAAACAATTATAATTTTGGGCAAGATAACATCGAAATTTTGGAAAACTCAAATCTTAAAAGTTTTATAAAAAAGTCTAAGCTTTCTGAAACATCTTAATTTATCGAAATCGGTAGAGGAACGAAGAAGTTATGGCTAATTTAGTTTCAGCCTTAAGCACAGAGCTAATATTGGTTTTGCTCGTGGGATTACAGTAGAAAGATTCAATTTTGACATAGCTATCATCCAAATTACAGAAAACAAAAAACATCAAAGTTGTAACACATGAAATAAGCTTTCCAGAACATCTAATAAATCGAAATTTCATTAAGAATTGAGAAAGTTATGGTCAAATTACTAAGCTGCGTTTTTGATAGAACCGAGCCACTTTTACTTACAACTATCATCTCTTCAAGAATAACATGGATACTAGAAATTTAAATAAGTTTTCTCACCTTAAACTTGTGTATTTGCCTTGACTCTTTTTCCTTGGCTTTCTCTATTCTTCTTCACTTTATCTTACTTTTGTTTTTGTTTTGTGAAAGAAAGAAAAATAAGTGAACATTTCCACCCTTTACATAGCAATTTTCAAGGCCAGTTTGGTAATTTTAGTTTTGGACACTTGTCTACTTCTCTTTGCACAAGCTTTAGAATGTTGACACATGTCTACTTAGGTGTCTTAAGATATTTCTACACATGAACAGCTAATGGGGTTATGTGTCATAATTCTATTTCATCTTAAGATAGGTGTATGGTCCATATTATGCCACTTGTCTTCACCATTCATGCCACTTATCCTATACTTATAAATGTATACATACTTATACCTTTTGTATTATTTAAAGGCATACATAAATATAAATAAAATAGAGATGGTGTAGATAGTATATTTTAAACTATTGATTTAAATGATATATTATTAAAACTGAATAAATCACCTTTAAATTAAATTCCAACCATTCTATTATCTTCAATATCATCATTATAAATTTTACAAGCCTTCAAATTGTTATTAACAGGCTTAAAATTCCATATTCAATAATTTACCCAATTTCAAATTATATAACTCAATAATTTAATTATCAAGTAAATATAAATATTCGGGAGTCAAGTTTACAATTAACTTTTAAATATTTAAAATCAATTTATTATTCCAATTTAAATTGTTAAAAATATCGGATCGTCACATTCCTCCTTCCTTAAAAGAATTTCGTCCCCGAAATTAATAGTTAGGATAAATGGTTCAAAACCCGTTTACTTTTCCCAAAACCAACCATTTAACATCCTACCATCAATCTTTTATTAAAGCTCCATTATCACTTCAACCAACTTCCCAAAACCTTTTATAGTTTCACCTACAACATTACTCTTTTGCTCAATTCTTTAAATTTCAATTGTAAACCAATTTTGAGTTATCGAAATTTTCTCAAATTTTTTTCTAACTCTCTAAATTTCCGAAAAAAGTTTGCCAGCGTCTCCTTTGCGCGGCTAGCTCGGTACTACTACAAAAGGCCTCTACGGGCTTCCAAATTCCAATAGAAAACAAATGCCAAGTGGCCACATCAAAACCCAATCCAATTCCATACGGAATTTTAAATACATACCTTTTTGTCGGGCCATTCACATTTATCTTTTGGAATCAAATCCAATTTCTTTTCCTTTTTATACCTGCGTATTCTATTTAACAACAATATTCAATCGCAACCTTTCAAATCCCTTTTTACCTTTCCTTATATAGATTTTCACATCTTCTTTTATGCCAACTAGTTTTCTCCTTTTTCATACGAATTCAATTTATTTCAATTTTGAATGTTAAATTTTATCCTTTATTTATAACTGGTTCATATTAGTTTCATCTACTAATTCACTTTAAGTTTCAAATTTGAGATCGTTTTGTCGCGAATGTAATTTTTCAAAAATTTCCAAAAATTTTCTAACTCCCAAAATTTTCGAAATTTTTTTGGCAGAGTCTCATTTGTACGGAGGAGCTTTTGCAATTTGACAATAGATATAAATATGTATACATCGACCCACACGGTCGGAAAAGGCAAAAACAGTTCATATTTCCTATATTTATTGCATAGGCGTACCTTTATTTAGCATTTTAAGCAAGCAGATTATAAATTTAAGCAATTAGCGCAATCCAAACCAACCAAACAGTCTTCAAGTACCTGTACTATCTCAATTTAAATATGTAGGTGCCACATATAGAAATTCTATTAGCATTTCACTTACTTTTAAAGGCTAAACACAAGTATTTCAAAAGCAACAAACACCAAACGCTTACCATAAGCGATTTATATAATTTAAAGTTAATCCAATTGCTTCCAACCAAATTTATATGCCATTACATTCTATTTTAATGGTTTACAATGCAATTGCTTACATTCAATTCATTTGTAAGCAAAACAAACTCCTATTCATATCAATTGATTCAAAAAGCAATTATATTTGCTTCCACTAATTCATAGAATTTAATTAAATCTCGTTTACGTTAAACGACAATCATTTCAACGCAATTTGATAATATCCATGTGAATAAATAATTACTTAAGTTTTATAACCAATTAAAATTGATTCCAACTCAATTTTATTTAATTCAATTCCTTTTTAATTTATTCACAATCATTTTATTTAGCTCGACAAATTCCATGCTTGTGTACTACTAACCATTCCCAAATTAATTTAAAACGAGCTTTTATTTAATGGCTTTTACCCTTATTCAAAGGCAAGCTTCCTTAAATTTAAATTTAAGTTACTTTACTTTAGTTTATTTCAACAACAGTTCCATTTTACCTAAGTTACCTGTACATTGCGTTAAATATTTCTTATAACACACTTAAATGTTCATTTGTAATTTAAACCATCACTATTTGATCCAACTCTATTTTATTTAACTCAAGTTCATATCCAAACTCCCTTATTAACTTACCATCCATTTATTTAACCCAGTTAAATTTTTATTAACATACTCTATCAAATAATTATTTATTAGCTTACTTCCAACTTTTATTACAAAGAAAATTACTTCATTAAATTTTTTCAAGTTCAAATTTATTTTATAATTCCTATTTGGATTTCCCTTTTAATTATTAAAATTTAGAAATGCCTTTAAATTCAGATAATACAATTAAAATAGCTTTTTATAAAACATATTTCTTTTAACTCGATGTCTCAAACAGTCCATCCTTGTTCTCACGGAAATTCATTCATACGTTGATCAGGCGTAGAACTGAAAATCTATAAGTACTTGGTAAACCCGTTTTCAACATCTAGTGAAAATACTTGAAAATAATTTTATTAAAAATATAGAAAACAGTTTTTGAAAATAGAGGAAATATCTTTGGTGACAATGCTCTGAAAATCATCATCCCCATCCATGGTCACAGTTACATACCAGTGTTACGTTGCAGTCACAACAAAAGTCCATGTAACTGCAGGCTCTCCGCGGTCTTTCGATTACGCCATGGATCCCACACAATAGGTCACAGTTACATGCAGGGTTACGTTGCCGTCACAGCAAAAGTCCATGTAAGTGCAGGCTCTCAGCGGCCTCTGATTTTCGCTATCGAAATGAAACTTCTCCACTCCAACATAGGTCGCAGCCTACCGATATAAAATCAAACGCAAACTGTTGGCTCTCAGCGGCACACACGACTTCCGCTATGTTATCATAGGTCGCAATCTGCCGATATAAAATCAAACGCAGACTGTTGGCTCTCAGCGACACACACGACCTTCACTATGTTACCATAGATCGCAGTCTACCGATCAAACGTAGACCTTGGCTCTCAGCGACACGCACGACTTTCGCTATGGTAACCTCTACTCAAGATCCCCAGGAACTAGTTTTGTCCGGACTCCTCACAGGATCAACTTTAGAACCCCCCCTTGGGGCTCAAGGCAGCACCACCCGGTAGCACTCCTGAGAAGTTCATTTCAAGGGAGCGCCTTTTTCCCCAGAGCCATCATCAAAACATTTTATACTATACACATATAGTATCTTTCAAATCATACACCTAGTATGAATTTTATCAAAGCTCCTTTACACAAAATCGATTATCCCAAAATCGATAATTCTCAAAACAGGCTTTCCAAATTCCATATAATGATATTACCAAAAAATCAAAAGCCTTTCCAAATCCAAAGGTTCCCAAAACCCTTTCCAAAATCCTCATAATATCCTTTATATATATATATAGATATATATAATTTTTAAAACTTTGGATCACTTTAAACTCATATAAAATTCCTTTTATACTTCAAACACTTCCAAAATCCTTTTTCTTCCAACAATAGATTTGACAAGGGGAGCATATATAACAAAGATATAACTTTGTTTACCCAAAAATCAAATATTCAAATTTGATTACTCTTTCCAATATCAATTTCCTTTCTATTCACATTCACTCAAATTTTCATTCACTTATTCACATTTTCCTTAATCCCTATTTGAATTATTACCTCAATTCTTATCCCAGTTGGGTATTAAATCAATAATAGTTTGAACTCCGACCGGTTTATATTTAGGAAATAGCTCGAAAATTTAAAAATAGATTAGTAGTTGAAAAATAATGTTTAGTTTGCAAAATAGCTGTAAAATAGTTAAATAGTTTCAAAAAAATTTAGATAATTGCAAAATAGTTGTAAAGTAGTAATTAATTTGTAACATAGAGCTTAGAAAAATAAGTTTATATCAAGACAATTTATATTGAAAACAATCCAGAGTCAAAACTGTTCACTGCCCCAACATTTCAATTTAAATTTCCACTCCCATTTAAATTGACCCAATTCCAAATTGAATAATCTCCAATTTTCATTGAAATTGATTTAATCCCAATTCAAGTTGAATTGATTCTCAATTTCCTTCCAACTTCAAATCAAATTCCTTTTTATCTTTAAACTTGTACAACTTTAATTACAATTTCGATCTTACAATTTCTATTTATAATCAATTACATTCACATTTTGCTTTTAACTCGGAATTATACATTTTATTTAACCAATATATTATTCCATAAACATTTTAAATCAAGATTCCAGAGTTTAAACAAATTTCCAAAATTTCAGTAGCACCTTAGAATTCAACTATACCCAAAATTCTTTGGCAAATTCAATTACCCCTTTGAATTTCAAAACCAAACCCAGTTCACAAACAATTCCAATGTAAAACAATTTGGTAGCAATTTCTCTTCTAGAAACTCGAAAATAAACATCGATAATGCTGCAGTCATCACCGACGTTATTTTCCAGTGACCGAAAGAGTTCAATGCTTTTACCTCTTTAAAAATGTTTCCAAATATTTTTAGTTTCAAATTTCTCAGATTTCAAATTCAACACAAAAAAAATATTTTTGAAATAATACTATTATTTTTCCAAAACCTTTGGAAACCACTTCCAAATCCAAAGGAATTTTAAATTTTCCAAAAATTCCAAATTCCCAATCCATCCATTTCATATTTAAACATTGCTCTGGAATTTTCATCATACTTTATTTCAAAATATTCTCTGGAATTCTATTTCAAATTATAATCTCATTTATTATGAAGTTTATTTCAATTTATAAATTACATTTACAATTTATATATTCAAATTCCATTTTGTTATATAAGTTCAATTTTGGTTATAAGTTTCAATTTGGTCGTATTTTATATTACTTCTTAACTGAATTCCAATAATTTAACAACCAATCACCTAAATATTCATTAGAAGGAAATGTTGCTATATATATCAAAATATATTTTTGTATAAAATCATTAAAAATCTTTATAAACAAATAACAAGTACCCTCTCATATATATATACACACACACACACTCAACTCATTCTAGAGTACTACGGACTCTATTCAATGAGTAATCCCCACCAGAGCCAAGGTTCTCGCTTACCCTTCAGCTCTGATACCAACTGTAACGACCCGAAATTTTCGAGCCCGAAAATTCCAGATAGTTATGGAAAAGAAGAAAGAGATAGAAGAAGAAGAAGAACAGAACACTAAAACCTCACATTCGCAGCAGATAAAATATAATAATAAATAATAACAGTTTATAAAGAATATTTTATCTGTTGATTACACTTTAATACATCAGAGTTTCACATATATACAGTCACTGATCATACACAAATCATGTCTCGAATATATAATAATATACTGCAGCGGAAATACTCTATACGTACTTGCCATCTAGCTCATCTCCTGAGCTCCAAAACGTACCTACCTGAAAATCTGTAATACTCGGTCTGAGCCGAGCATTACATCAAAGTAACACCCGGGTCAGGCTGGAAACCAGCGTGAGTAAACCCATCTAACATGTAATACCGAAGCATACAACTGAATTAAACCCCGGGTACTCATATCAATTCACAAAGCCACAATTTATTTTAGACATCACTTATTCCACACATCAATTTCTAAGTACCAAACTTAGATAAAATAATCCAATTCACTTAAATCACTTCATTCTAGCCTATTGATTTCACAAATCAATTTATAAAATTCGAAGTGGTTTCGTGTATTTCCCAATACCCGACCCCGCTCTCTTCGAAACTCATATCATCAACTCAAGTTATCCAAATGAAATACACAACATTTCATATCAGAGATATCAACTCATTCAAAGCATCCAATACCATTCAACCAATCATAAGCAAAGCTTAATCACACAAATCAATTCAATTGATTCTAATTGAAGTTTCAAACCTCAATCACTTAGATTCCTTCATTTACATTTATAAACTTCAAATCAATTTAATTAGTCAACCCATCATTATTCATCTTAACTTATCTACTTGGATTAAGTTCTCAGATTCATTAACTTATAATCACTTACATTGATTGATAATCCTTGAATTAATCATGCTCATAAATTTACTAACCCTCCATAAATTTTTTTACACTAATTAAACAAGTAATTAATCCTCAATTAAGTAATTACCAATAATTACCCCCTTTGATTTATGATATTAAGTAATTTTTCTTCGATTTCTTTTATTAGTAATTTCTATTAACTACATTGATTGATTACCTTAATCAATCATTGATTATTCCAAATTATTAATTAATCTAGAATTTAATTAACCTTTAATTGCTTATATTATATTAATTGTTCACAATCATCAACTACTCATCTTAATTAACTTCTTAGTTTCCATTAACAAACTCACTAAATTATCTATGGTCGTATACTGCATCCTCGATTAATCCTTCTGTGTGAAAATACTTCTTTAAAGTAAATTACTTAGTATACTCAACCACCATGAAAAGAAACCCATCAAATTGTTTATCAAATCGATGATAAAAATCTAACAAGCAAGGCCCTATTCCTAGAAACAAACATGTTCATTTCGGGCAGAAATGTAACCCGAGCTTGCACCTCAATTTCATATATATAGATGGCCGAAATTTAAAAAGTGATACAAATGAAAGTTATCACATTCTTCCTGAAGTTTCCAAAACTTTAAAAATTATAGGATTTGAATAAGAAACGCAAAAGTTATACACAAAATACTAGCTCAGGTTTGCACAAGACACTGAGTACTCTACAACAACAGGACAACGAGTTTGCAAGAGGTTTTTCAACATTTTAATCAACTAATTTCAGAAAATTATACAAATAAAAGTTATAGGCCTTTCCGTTAGCTTTCCATAATGACCAAGATCATTGAATTTGGATCAACGATTCAAAAGTTATGACCATTTTACTAAAAACATTAAGCTTAGCCTAAACTTATGTATTTGCAGGACAGCGACCAACAATTGCAATTTTAGCATAGAAAACATCGAAACTAGGCAAAGTGAATATAGCACAAGTTGTAGGTTAGTTTCTATTCTTTCCGGAACATTAAAAATTACCGAATTCCGATAAGAATTGTAAAAGTTATGGATAAAACAATTCTAAGATTTGAATTTCATAACTTCTGTCATTTTGTCTCGGGACAGGGATAAACAATTATAATTTTGGGCAAGATAACATCGAAATTTTGGAAAACTAAAAACTTAAAAGTTTTATAAAAAAGTCTAAGCTTTCTGGAGCATCTTAATTTATCGAAATCGGTTGAGGAACGAAGAAGTTATGGCTAATTTAGTTTCAGCCTTAAGCACAGAGCTAATATTGGTTTTGCTCTCGGGATTACAGTAGAAAGATTCAATTTTGACATAGCTATCATCCAAATTACAGAAAACAAAAAACATCAAAGTTGTAACACATGAAATAGGCTTTCCAGAACATCTAATAAATCAAAATTTCATTAAGAATTGAGAGAGTTATGGTCAAATTACTAAGCTGCGTTTTTGATAGAACCGAGCCACTTTTACTTACAACTATCATCTCTTCAAGAATAACATGGATACTAGAAATTTAAATAAGTTTTCTCACCTTAAACTTGTGTATTTGCCTTGACTCTTTTTCCTTAGCTTTCTCTATGTTTTTTCACTTTATCTTACTTTTGTTTTTGTTTTGTGAAAGAAAGAAAAATAGTGAACATTTCCACCCTTTACATAGCAATTTTCAAGGCCAGTTTGGTAATTTTAGTTTTGGACACTTGTCTACTTCTCTTTGCACAAGCTTTAGAATGTTGACACATGTCTACTTAGGTGTCTTAAGATATTTCTACACATGAAAAGCTAATGGGGTTATGTGTCATAATTCTATTTCATCTTAAGATAGGTGTATGGTCCATATTATGCCACTTGTCTTCACCATTCATGCCACTTATCCTATACTTATAAATGTATACATACTTATACCTTTTGTATTATTTAAAAGCATACATAAATATAAATAAAATGGAGATGGTGTAGATAGTATATTTTAAACTATTGATTTAAATGATATATTATTAAAACTGAATAAATCACCTTTAAATTAAATTCCAACCATTCTATTATCTTCAATATCATCATTATAAATTTTAGAAGCCTTCAAATTGTTATTAACAGGCTTAAAATTCCATATTCAATAATTTACCCAATTTCAAATTATATAACTCAATAATTTAATTATCAAGTAAATATAAATATTCGGGAGTCAAGTTTACAATTAACTTTTAAATATTTAAAATTAATTTATTATTCCAATTTAAATTGTTAAAAATATCGAGTCGTCACACATGTAATCGGATGTCTCATTTATCTCATGAATTGCACAAGACCAGACATAGCTTATGCAGTAAGTAGATTGAGCAAGTATATAAGCAATCTAAGAAAAGAACACCGGAAAGCACTAATGAGAGTGCTTGGATATCTAAAAAATACCACAAATTATTCCATACATTATGGAAAATATCCAACCCTCTTAGAAGGATATAGTGATGGAAACTGGATTGCTGATTCAGAGGAATCAAAATCAATGAGTGGTTATGTATTTACCTTAGTAGGGGCAGCAGTGTCATGGAAATCTATTAAACAGACATGCATAGCTTGATCCAATATGGAATCAGAGTTCATCGTTTTAGATAAAGCAGAAGAAGAAGCATAATGGCTTCGTCGCCTTTTGGAAGATATTCCGTTTTGGTCTAAACCTGTACCGGCCATATGCATACACTGTGATAATCAAGCTGTGCTAAGTAGAGCACACAACTTTGTGTATAATGGAAAATCATGACATATTCGTCGACGCCATAACACAATTAGACGGTTACTCTCAAATGGAACTATTTCCATAGATTATGTAAGAACAAATGATAACCTAGCGGATCCATTTACCAAAGTTTTTCAAGAGAGAAAATTGACTGCGCATCAAGGGAAATGGGTTTAAAAGTCTAAACCACAAAGAGTTATCTTATGGGAAAACCTATCCTAGTGACTGGAGATCCCACGGACTAGGATCAATAGGCAAACCAGTTCCGAGTAACTCTAGACGTAATGCATTTGCGTGGACATAGTCCAACTCCATTCCTATGGTGCACAATACAAATGCATGCCTACAAAAGTATTTAAAGGTTAAAACTATGTTTTTTACTGATGACCATATCTTGGAAATAACAAGTATGGTATATGTAGGATATTCTTAATGGTTGTGATCACCTATGTTAGTGTGAGCTAGGTTGGCTCTATGAGAATATTAAAGGCTTATATTTTCTATAAACACTCGCATAACCAAAAATCGTTCAAGACCAAAATGAACACAACCAAGAGATTGGATGAGTAGGGAATCAATGCTTCGTAAAGCTTATTGTCTGGATATACAATAAAGGCCAACGGTTCAAGATGAAATAATTCACTGATTAACCAAGTAGATCCGATAAGTTTTTACTAGGGAAAGTTCAAAGTGAAATATCTACTTATCCACGATAATGCATTATTCCATACGTACTCTGTGATATTTCGCTTTGTGTGGGGGATATGTATATTATCATCTGTAGGATCGATTTCACCCTAGAGGGGGGTGAATAGGGTGATGCTATTAATTATAAAAATTATTGCGGAAGCTTATAAAATTATTTTCAACACAGATATATCAAAATAATAGCATAGATAATAATAAATTCAGAAATAGAATGATACAGAATTTACCCAGCTTCGGTAAAACCCTGCCTACGTGCTGCCCTAAGGTTTCTACTAGAAATTAAGTAGTCACAGGCTTACACACGTAAACTCATGACACCCGCTATTGACTAACCTAACTCTACGCTTGAAACCCGGCCACAACTCAGCCCCTGAGTTACGAATTCTCAAACTACGCCACGTAGTTTTTTCCCTAGTCACACGAAAGAGAAATTACAATGGTTTGAAAAAGAAAAACACAATTTAAAACATAATTAAAAATAAAAACCCTAATTTTAAATATTAAGCCTTATATAATTGAAACAAGGGCGGCCCAATGAAGAATCGAAAGAGTTCCCCTTTTCTTTTTATTATATCGGCTGTATTCCCTTGCTCTGTAAAAGAGCGGCTCGTTGCTTCTTCCTTGTTCGATTCCTAATTAATCAAAATTAGGGCTTTGGAGAAATTTGAAAACGCCGACTTTAGTTAGATCGATCAAATGAGTGATTTCGATTTCCTTGCTCTGTCGATTGATCGTCCCTTGAGATGCTTTCGGCTGCTTCAATTTGATTGAGTTCGACTTTGATTCGGGTATGTAATTTTTGTCTTTTGCTCTCTGGTTTGAATACTTGAACTCGATGATATTGCCGATGATGTTACTTGATTATATATAGGATTCGAGACCCTTGATTTTCATTCGTATACATTTATTTGAATTCGTCACTTGATTTATCTCGGCCATTCGATTTTGTTTTAATGCTGATGATAATTTCTGACTTGTTTGTATCGAATAATTTTGTTTACTTGATTAACACGATTTTGATTTCGAACTTGCTCGATTCCTTGATTACCACAGCTCTTCGATTCAGAACCGTTCGATCTTTCCTTGGTCATTACGGTAGTGAATTTCCTACTTGACTTTGGCTTTGACTTTTGACCCACGGCTTCTTCTAATGCTTGTAGATTGACTTCGGTCATTTTTGAACCTTCCTGACTTTTTCAATTTACTTGAATAACACGGTGTTGATTTTGAAGTGTTCATCTTTCTTGGTCATCACGGTTTCGATTCTGGTTTGACGATGTTGCTTGGATGCTTGAGATTATTTTGACTTTATCAATTCGTATATTTATGATTTCTTGATTGTCACGGCTTTGATTTCTCTGACTTTGTTTTCCTTGCTCACCACGTTCTGACTTTGATCTGTTTCTTTGATATTGAACTGTTGACTTCGGTCACTTGACTTTGTTTATGTGATTCCATGACTTTGGCATGATTATTCTGTATCATACTCGACTTTGGCCATTTGTGTTTATTGCCTCTGGTCGTTTGCGACCTGTAGCATACTTGACTTGTTTGTGAATTTTCATTGTGCATTCATGTGCACTTCGTTCATATACTTCATGTAGAGGCTGCACTTGTTCTGTCCACTGTTTCTATTTGATCTTGCACTGTCCAGTTTCATTTTGTTGTTCACTGGTGCATTATGTTGTATCTTTTGGAGCTCAAGTTGCTTCACCTGGTTCATTGTAGTTTGAATTGGGTTGTTGTGCACTGACTTGAGTTCGAGCCTTGTTCATGTCTTCACTGGTCTGATCATGCTACTTATATGTGGTCTTGTTTCATGTGATGTTCATTTGAACTGTGTTTGCATTGTTGCAATATTGGCTTGTTCCTTCGAGTCAGTGAAACTTGTATATGATTGTTTTGTTGTCTGCTCTTCATGTACATGTCGAGTCTTATTATGTTGCATGTTGTAGTGTTCATTGTGAAGCCTGGTTTACTGGTGCATCCCTTGACTTGTTGACATGTTTGGTATGTGCTTTTGTGTGCTTCCAGTTAGATTTGTACTTGCCTTTGAGTTTTGCTTGGAGTTCAATAACTTGTCTTCATTATGTGTTCATCTAGAAGTTTTGCATTATTCTGATCTTTGACATTGCCTGACTTTTTGAATTGAGTCAGTGGTGGTTATACTTTGGTATTGATGCATTTCCTTGTGTGGTCAGTTCCACTTGTTGTTCGCTGGTCTTCAAGCCTGGGCAGTTTGGTTGTGCTACACTGAATTTTAGATCATCCCTTTTGTACTGAGTTAAATTCATGCGAACGACTTGAACTTTGGTCGAGGCTTGATTTTTGAGTTTTGGCCATTTGCACCTGTGTTGAATCCAGCTTAAAGCTCGGGTTTGACCTTGTACTGATATTGTGACATTATTTTTTATTGCATTTGAGTTGAACCCGGTGTTTTGGGTTTAACCAGTGCTCACCTGTCCCTGTAATTTTATCAAGTGTACATATTGGTGTGCACGGCCTTGTGGCATGTACAGTGATACACTGTGCATGTCACAAGTTGTTTATGTATGATGATTTCAAATTTATATGATGTGAACAACGCAAATAACTGAGGCAAATATTATTTTAATTCACATTTTATTTCATACTACAAAAATATATTATTTTCAATTTTACTGCGTCAACGTATATTTTTGCAGATTGCTCTGATGCTGGATTCACATTGGAATGAAGTTGAAGGTAAATACGAGTGTGAGTAATATGTAGTGAGGTGCAAATGTAAATGTGAATTGCGATGTAATCAAATTTGTATTATAATTGAAATTGTATATATATAGTGAGAGCTTGAAATTTGTACTATTCAAAAATTGTAATAAATATTTGTTTGAATAAAATATCTGTTCGAATTCAAATTCTGTGTTATTTATTTTATTCATCAAATATTTATTTAATCTGTGAAAATAAAATAGTATATTAACAAATATATTTAAGTGAATGTATATATGTTTATTACCATCAAACAAAAATCATATACTCACATATGAAACATCATCCATGTGGGGGATTGTTGGAATTCCTAAATGAATGAAAACAACATAGTCCCACATCGCCAAAATTGCAAAGCTATTCTAGTATATTAATATCTTTGCAATGAAGGGGTTGGGGCCTTGGGGCATCCAAATGTTTGCTTCATTCTGAGGAGGGAGATCATGCATCACCACCATACATGCAGGCACACCGCCGCTGTCCGTCCGACCGAACTGGGCCGGGCTCGGGTTCGGGTTTGGCTCTAAATGATCCTATTTTTGCTGAAAAATTGGGCTGGGTTTTTTAATAGTTGTAGGCTATAAGAACAGGTGCGAATTTGTTCAGAAGTGGACGCGGATTGACCGAGAAGGTGCGACTTCTAAAGCGGGCGTGGGTTTTTTGGCGAGCAGACGCATCCATTAGCAGGCGGATGCAGGTGCGACTTGCTAGACGCGAACAGGTGCGACTTATGGCAGCAACGGGTGCGAACTCAAAACCAATAGCAAACGGGTGCAGCCTGTTAACGAAAAGAAGCAATGAAAGCCAACAGGTGTGACCCGTCAGGCGGACACGACTGTTCGAAGGGGTGCGGACGAAATTATAAATAGAAGAGAATACTGATCACATTCTCATTCTATTCGAATTCTAATTTCTTCTGCTGCTTTTTTTCAACTCCTCTATACAATATATCACAGAGTTGACATACTCATTACAATCTCGTGCAGATTACGTCTGTTGTATCTTGGAAGACTTTAAATAGAGTCTTAAGGAAATTGTTACGACAAGCCTCAAATGGAATTTCCTTCTTCGCCCGGTTAGGTTTATAGTTGATTTATATATATCATTTTTGTTTCTACGTTGTACCATTTCTTTAAATAGTATAACGTTTGATCTATCGCTATAGTTATTATTACTATAGTTGTTAGTTTGCGGTTGTAATTTAATTACGACATACCTATTTCTTAATATAGCTAATACTGACATTCGGAGTAGTGGAAATCTGATTGATAAACTTGTGAGATGAGTTTATAATTGATTATTCTCTGTTTTGGTATACTAGACGCATAACATTTGCAAATCCACCATTCAATCCTAAAAAATGTTAAAACACTATAGATGTTTTAACACTAAAACAACAAAAAATGATAACATATCAAAGTTCACTGGGTGCATTGTTATAATAGTTTTGGTTTTATATGGGTGCATTTTGGTCGAATATTTACACTTCAAAGGAATGTCAGTATGATCTAAAGTCTAATGAACCTAAGAGTTCAGTTCAACCGAGAATTTGAGATGAAACAAGTTAATAGGATTATAATAATAAAATAGCATAAATAATTCATTCGTTCTAAAACTTAATGAAAAAAATACCATTAAAACAAGGGATTGTGGGACTTATCCCATTAGTTTCAAGGTATCGAGGAAGTTGAATCACCATCTCCCGCGTCTTCTTCACCTCCCCTTTAGCCTGCTAATCACCATCTCCCACGTCATTATCCATCCAAAAAGCCTGCAAGGCAACATAATACACATCTATTTGTGTAGTGACGCTGTCGTAGAACAAGACGCTTCCAGCAAATCCAACCGTAACCGACTTCATCCACACCACGATGCGTACGTCTCAGACGGATTTAAAGATGATGGAAGTGAAGGCGTAGAGCATCCTCAGAGCTTCGAAGGGGAATAATTTGAATAGGACGAACGCGACCAGGAACCGCCTGACGTTTCCAGCGATGTCAGAGAACAGATTGACGATGGCGCAACAAGCGATGAAGAACGGAGGGTTAGCGGATGGAAGGGCTCAGGGGAGTGTTTCTTTGCTTAATCAGCACGATTGCGGTGGATATTAGAACGATTACGGTGAAGAAAGTGAGAGGGAGAAAATTTAAGTTTGATTTTGTTTTCTACAGAGAATTTTGAACCTAGGGTTAAAGAGAAAAGGGGAAAAAGTGAAAATATGAAAATTAGGAGCAAATTATGGCGCCGTAAAAGGCCTAGCGCCTTAGGCATCTCTAGTGATTCCAATTCTGAATATTACAAATTTTCCCATCAGTCATGGATTCAACTCTGAATATTAAGGTTAATATTCATTTTTCAGTTTAGAAAACTAAATTGGCCTTGGGCATCCATTAATGGGCGCGCCCAAACCCGTATTCCAGCAGATCTATTTAACTGGGAGTGGTGCTAGCGCCCATTTAATCGGCGCCTGAACGTCATGCGCGCATTAAACGGGCATCTGAACGTCAGGCGCCCATTTAATGGGCGTCTGAAGCCAGCGCTCATTAATCGGGCGCTTGACCATTGGAGTTTCAATCCCGGTTAAGAGCTGAATATTCAATTCCATGAATATTCATCCCTTAACCCATTGGAGATGCCCTTAATCATTAATTTCAAGGACATTACTATAAAATTTTATCCTTGAATTTAAAAAAAAATCAAAACTCTGTTCATAAATTTTGCAAATATTTTTAAGTTTATTCTAACAAATTTAAAGTTTTAACTTTTTTGAAATGCTGAATAATAAATATATTTTAATTATAGTTATTAAATATGAAACATGGAATAGTAAATATTACTTCTTAATTATTAAATATTAACTGCTTATTGGTTATTAGTTATTAAATAATAACCTTAATTATTAATTATTTAAAAGGAAATATTTAATAGTAATTATTTATTATTAATAGGAGTTATTTAATAGTAAATTAATTATTAATTATTAAACTATAATAATTTATTAAATATTAATTATTAAAAGTTGATTATAATTATTGAGTATTTAACAACAATTATTTGATATTAATAATTAATTATTAATTATAGCTATTTGTTATTAAATGTAAAGTGAATATTAACTATAATTTACTAATTATAATTAATTAACTATAAAATTTTATTAAGTATAAATATAATTATTGCTTATAAATAATAATTAGTCACCATAAATTATTTATTAATAACCATTAATTATAGTAAATTATAAATAATGACCTATATAAGTACACTATAAAAAAAATACCCATTTCACAACTAGTTAAACAAATAGCTGTTAAAAATATGTTTATTGTAACTGGTCGGAAAACGTAGTTATTTAAAAATATGTTTATTAGGACTGGTGCTAAAACGCTATTGTTAAAAATAAGTTTATTGCAACTGGTAGGAAAATGCAGTTATTAAAAATACGTTTATTGCAACTAGCAGGAAAAAGCACTAGTTAAAAATATACGCATAATTTTTTTTAATTTAATATATACATATATATATCCATATGGTAATTTATATAAAAAAATTATTTTGAATTTTAAATTTATGTTAAAGCTCTGAAATATATTTTGTAATTTTAAATACTAATATGTAATTTTAAAATTTTAAAATAATTTTAAATTTAGTTTTTAATTTTGGTTATATTCATGTAATTTTAAAATTCAAAAAATGTGTTTTTGTTTAATTTTTGTCGAGAGTAAGTTAGGTGATTGATAGAGTAAGGGTATGCCCTAGAAGCAATTCGGTAATTTATTGCAAATTAGTTAACTTTGTTATTAATTTTTATTCATAATAACGGTGTTTTTTTGTTATATATTTTTTGTAATATGTTATAAATAATAAAATATTTGTTGGTGTGTTTGTGATAGTAATTACAAATAGTTATAATCATGAATATTGTGTCACAACATAATATCATAATATAATAAACACATCATTTTAAATGTTATTAGTCAAGATGCATCAAGGCTGAATATCGATGTATCCGTTGAGATTAAAGTACGTAGCATTCTCTAAATGTTTTGCAGTGTATTACTCATGACTGTTAAGGGGAACATAGGGGTTACGTACTGATAGTTATTAGATAATTATGAAACGACTCGCTCGATATTTTTCAGATGGTTGATATAACTAAGCACTATGCCACAAAGTGAATCAGATAATAGTGATCACACAACATCAGGTAGATTTTTTATTATCTCGCTATTTACCACTGTTTCACACAACGTATGGATAAAATAATATGTTCGAATAGCCCCTGAAATCTATGTTTTCATGTTTGTCCTTCAGACAACATTTTATTTGCTGTCTGACTTAAGCTGTCAAAAAATTTGGTTTTGGCTCCATATTTTCGCTCTCAATATTTTCATGGTCATATTCTTCAATTATTCCCTATTCACTTTCTTTCCATTCCGTCTTCTTAAAATATATTTCCTTCTTCGCAAAATTTCCCCTTCTCAAAATTTATTTTCTTCTTCTCAAAATCAAATCTGCAGAACCCTAAAATTAAACTCATTTTTGACCCATCTTCACCCTTCTTTCATAAATAGGGTTTTAAATCGACTTGATAATGAAATCACTCTACGCATACTCTCTCACTCTGAAACAATGATGATAAAGAAATTGGTTTCCATTTTATGGCTGCCTTCGTTCAAGCTTCCTTCAATTTATCGAGTATTCTTTGATTGATATATGTTATGATTTCTACCCCTTTCGATTTTGTATTGATCTCGACTTCGATTTTAAAGAGCTAATAATAAGATTGGTTTATGTTGGAATTTATTTCCTATATTTTCAATTTAGACTTGACTTTGAATTTTAAGCATTGGATGTTGATTTTGTATTGCTCCATATATTTTTGACCGCTTTGTTTTTTTATTTTTTATTTTCTGCTTTATGGCCTGGACTCGTTCAATTGTTGAGTTCTTTGATGTAGTTGAATATATTTTTACTTGCTTGAATATATTGTTTTCGAGCTTTCTGCCTTGTTTACCTAAATTTGTATATCTGACTTGAATTTGTTGAATTGGCTGGTGATGTGAGAGTTGTGCAAGGCACTAGCACTTATTTGGTTATTCAAGGCAATGCACACTGGACTTATTTATTCACTTATTTACGGCCTATTAACTTGAACTCGAAACGTTATTCACTTTAATGTTCACTTCATTGTTCGATTTTGAGTTACTTTCCTTGTTCACTTCATTGTTCGACTTTGTTAAGTTCATTTTCTTGCTGGTTGCCCCTTGCTTGATTTGTTGCCCCTTGCACTTGTGATTTGTAATGACCCGTAATTTTCGATGATTAATAATAGTTAATTTAATAAAGTTTTTGTGATTTAATGTTAGAAGAAATAAATATTTGTGATTTAACAGTAAGAAGATAACTGAAATGAAATGTAATAGTACTAATTTAAGATAACTGATAACTACTTTAAATGTACTTCCAAGAATTAAAATAGTTAAAAGAGTTATAATTGGTATAGACTGTAAATAAATTATAATAATGTATGTATTAATGGATAATTGGATTTAAAGAGGAATTGATAATTTAAATGTTGATTTATTTATGAAATAATGTTATGTAAATTGTAATTGAATATAATTAGCGCTGTAGTAGTAATTATAACACTTGCTGTGGATAATAAACTTATAAAATGTGACTAAAGGTAAATGGTGACAATTATTATATGTTACCTATTTATTTAACCTGTTAAATTGGAAATCAATTGCTGTTAATTCACTTAATCAGTGTGGTTAATATAGATTAAATTGATAATTGTAGAATATTAATTCAATAAGATGTAAACAATGTAAATTTTATTCATAATATGATAATTGATTGAATAAAAAGAATTAAAATCAAGTTTGATCAATTTATTGAAATTAAATGAAACTAAATACTGCATCAATGGAAATAAAGATGAAATTGTAAAAATTAATGTAGTAAGAGATAAACTAATGTTAATTTGATCCGTAGGGTAATAATTTATTGAATAGCAAGATTGAAAAGTCAAATAAATGGATTTATTGGAAATTTAATTTATTATTATTGAATTTATTGAAATTGAAATCACATACTGTAATTTGTGCAATATTGAATATTAAATTGATATAGAAATTTGTTTTAAGGGATTATAAATTACTAAGTAATATAAAGTGATAGAAATTTGTAAATTATCAAATTTGAATTAAAAAGTGATTAATTAATTTAATTTTAATTTATTTAATTAACGTGAAAATAGCCATTTTGGCCACTATCTCGTATTTCGTTGGAACCATTTTCATCGGATTCATAACAGTGAATTATTGTAGGATTTCATGTTTCATAGTGATCAGACTTGTCGTTCGGTCATGCTGACTCGAAATGCTTAGAAATCAATTCAATTGAAATCTATTTGAAATAAGCTGATTTTAAGCAAACTTCTCCATAAAATGGAATTAGGACTTGAAACCTGTTCCATTGAATTTAAAAGTATCGACAATATCTACTTTGATATATCGGATAATCCATTTCCGTTTCGGGAATGAAACGGGCTTTTAGGGTTATTTATCGTTATTCTTTCAAATCAATCTAGCTCATTCATTTCTATTTCTGATCTGCCTATAAATAGCCTGTTATAAACCCTAATCACTTCTTATTCCATTTGTATATACGTACCATTCTATCTGCTTCTCTCTTTCCAATACCAGACAAACCAATTCTCAATCCCAAATTCAATTGCAAATCGAAATCAAATCAAAAATTAAACTCCTCCAAATCCTATCAAATTATATACCGTGTCCATCCATGTGGTTCGTTTGGGTCATAGGTGCCAAAGTTTGGCAGAAAATGATGATATAGCGGCGGGGCGGAGGTGTGATTTTGAACGTTGGATGTGAGGAGGAAGTGTAGGGGCGCGCGGGCACGGGTGTTGCAGTGGAGCCCTTGGATCTAGACGATCTAGACCTTGGTGGCGCCAGAAATCGATTGAAGGAGCGGTGGAGTTCGTGAGATAGTCGATGTCGACTCTGGACTAGGGTTTCTCAGGGTGACGTGGCTACATCATGTTGGGTGTGTTTCTTTTTGTTTTTTATTTAAATTTTGATTTCAAACGTTCTAATCGACATAACTTTTGCATACGAGGTCTGATTCACGTGCTGTTTATTTCGTTGGGATCGTATTGATAATCCTGACATTTTAACGCCGGTTTGGATGAGCCCACTCACAATTACTAAAATTCCTTATGCTAGCAAATTAAATTTATGATGTAATTAGAAATCAATTGATTGATGTGTGGTAAGTTTAAATTGTTATTCTAGTTAAATTTGACTTTTATTGCATTTAATCATCATCTAATTTAATATTAAATTTAAATTGTCAATATAACACCAGTTATTGTGTAACGACCAAGAATTTCTATTATTTGAAATTCGTATATTTAATTGATTTTAAATATTAACAGGTAAAATTTGTAAGTCGAATAAGTTATATTTCGAATATCTAGATTTAATTGGATAATTAAATCGATAATTTAATATTTGAAATTACAGAAATAATTGGAAATTAGGTTTAATGTGATTTAAAATTAATTTGTAAAGTTGTATTAAATCATATTGGAGTTAGAATGATGTTATAGAACTTTTAAAATTGAATTAAATGTTAATTTGTGGAAATTGAACATTTTAATATTTAATTGACAAGTAAAAATAGCCATTTTTCAAAAAGTCTCGGATTTCGACGAAACTAGTTTCATTGGATATGTAATGTTAAATTATTATAAGATTTCAAATTTTGTGTCAATCGGATTTACGGTTTGTCCGGGGCAAGCTAAAACGCGTAGAAAATCGTTTGAGTGAATTTTAAATTTAAATTAGTCGATTTGAAAACTTATCTTTCAAATATGATCGAATTGGCTTCCGATATATATTCCATTGCGATTGGAATGGGGGTAAAACATTATAAACACCAGGCGACACGCTTCGTTTGGAGTTCGGAAAATATTCGGGTGAATAGTGTCGCGAGAATTTTCTATAAAAGGCCACCGTAATTCACAATTTACACTCAAACCCTAGTTTCTAACCTAGCCGACAGTTTCCATTTCTATGGCCGAAATTGCATCTTCCTCTTCCTCCATTTTCTTACAATCCATCAGCTTTTAGCGAAAACTTCCAACTAGTAAAATATAGAGCACATCGAGAACTTCCAATTCAACGGCGACGATCGAATTTAACGTGACGGATCGACGTGAATCTCAAGGCTAAGGTCAGGCATTTAGGCACGTTTTTCGAAGGGGATGCATGATCGAGTGGAGCCGGATTGGGGGCGTTGGCATAGGGGAGCTAGGCGCACGTAGGGGTGGTGCTTGATCGACGTGGAATTCGACTATGGTGGCACGTTAATTAGGGTTCAATGGCGGCCAAGATGGGTTCGGTCGCGTGAATAAACTGGAGAGGGAGAAGAAAGCCGCGTGCAGCCCTGATGCAATCAATAGAAATCAAAGGCTACGATTGAGTGTAGGGTTAGAAAATTAAATAAAAGTGTAAAATTATTTATATTTAAAATTCGTATAAACTTTGTAACGCGATATCTTTTTCATACGAGGTCCGTTTTGAACGAAACGAATTGCGCTGGGTTCGTATTGACGAACACTATGCAATAGAGCTGGATTGGACTTGATTGGAGCTAGTATGAATTTTGGATAAAATTAAACGAGCGCTTAATTTTATTCGAAATAAAACACTGCAACTGTTATTGGAAGCAAGGTGAGAACTTCTCAATTAATCGAATTTGTTTCTATTTAAATAGTTAGATTTAAAATTGCTTGATTGTGTTGATTGTATGTTTGGATGATAAATTACTATCTGTTGTATTGAAATAGACCCTATACGCCGTATATTAAGCGGATGTTATTTATTAAACACATATACCACAATATTCCACCTTGATGTGGAATTGGTATTATATATGTACTTGTAGTTGATTTCCCGCATTATATAGCGGATGAGACCCTATTGCGCCGCATAATATTGGATAATAGTTTATATAAAACCCATGTACCGCGATATTCCGTCTTGAAACGAGATTGGTATTGTACTAACATCTGTGGATGCAGGGAAACAGGTTGGAGGGATCCAACTGGATTCCACAACAGTATTAATTTATTTACAGATATTTGCGATATATTTTGTTATCATATTGATATATGATGTTTGGATGCCGTGGTTGATGTATTCGTGCTGTTGCAGCATTGGGCTTATTTCTGGAGTTTTAAAAATGTTAAAGTAATGATTTCGAATTTAAAATGATTTTCAAGTGATTTTTGAAAATATACATTTTATTGAATTCTGGAATTGATTCATTTTAAATAAATAAACTTTATAATTTTTATGTTATAAAAGTTATGATTTTTGTGAAATATAACCGAAATGTGATTTTTGAAATAAGTAGTTGATTAATTTGTAAAATGGTTTAAATTGGGATTTTGAATTATTATAAACGTTTTATATAAAAGATTTAAAAAAATTGATATTTATAAATTAAAATATTGGAATTATAAAAAGAGTTTTTATAAGTGTTAAAATGAAGCATAAATGGATTTCATAAGTGAATGAAATTTATAGATTTATAAATTGTGAAGTTATAAAATGAATAGATTTTGTAAAATATAAGATTTATAAGTAATTAACTTATAAATTGGATTTTGGCATTTAAATGAGATATAATTAGAATTTTTTAATTAAGGGATTTTATAAGTTGAAGTTCTTATAAAATATATATATACATATATGTGTGTGTGTGTGAATTTATAAACATTGTTTTATAAATCCGAAATCAATTGAATTTGATAAGTAAATATGAAAGCTTATTAAAGGAGATATATCCACGATTTTGGACAGTGGATAATCCTTTAAATTATATATGTAGAAGTGTTGAATTTGGTAAACGATTTATATTCACGATTTTGGACAGTGAATAATATATTAAAGAAATGTTTAGGAAGTGGTCTTTTAAATAGAATTAAAACGATTTGAAGTTGTTTTAAAATGTGTTAAGGATCAAAACCATAGATTTCAACATTCATTTTTGAAATAGACGTTTTCGAGAAACAAGGAAAAGATGGACTATAACACTGTTGTTATAGTAAATGATTTTCGAAAGAAAATGTTTTTGTATAGTATTGGGATTTATATATCTATCTAAATTTCGAATCCCTATACTAGTGATTTTAGGTTGTCGTAACGATGTTTTACGCAACATTCGTTTTGATTCAAATGAATGAGTTTAAGAGAATGTTTTCTTAAAGAATAAATTATATACTTCTTTGTGATTTAAGTATATTGAATATTCTCCAAATGTTGAAAATAAATAGGTTTGTGATTTACTTATTATTAAATAAGTATGGAAATGTTTTCCAATATGAAGTAAAATGTTTTGAGATTATATCTTTTAAAGATAAATTGAAAGTGAGTATTTGAAATCGATTTGAGAATCATATGTTAATGGATATTTTTGGAAAATAAATAATTTGGAAATTTTTTTGAAATCTGGTGATGTTGTGCATTTCTATTGATAGTTAAATAACCGACTATCAATATTTACCTTTAAATGGGTATTTATTGTGATTTTCTTGAATGTGAATGCTACACTTATTTTAAAATAAGCGCTCGTTATTCGGTTTAGCCGGGAGAGGACCTTCGGGTCACGAATCCCATTCCGAAAAGTGATACTCGTAATGGATAGCATTTGAAGACCGGTGTTGAAGACCAGATATTTTCGAAAACGGAAGGATTACCGTCGAATGTCTCTACATCAGCTGATCTCCGATATAGAGATTTTATCACCCTTTGTGATGGGAAGTCCGGTCGTGATTAGCGAATATCCGGATTGCAATGGCTTCTTTGGAAGTGCCTTTGGTTCTGTTCGAACCCAGAACAGACTTATATGGATTGTATGTCTGACATTACATTTTGAGATATAAAGCAGATTTCTTTCAAATACATTTCTGTTGGTGGCAGTGAATTTATTCTCTTAGCTTAATACCCTTCTCTGAGACGTACGAGCTCAGAGTTTATGTAGTTGAAGGTTTTCAATAATATATTCCCAACTTGGTAATGTGGCATGCTGAGTGCTGCTGATCATTTGTTGATCAAAGCTTGGATTTTATGAAAAAGCGTAGTTTGTGGACGAGACTTCGTCGGACCTCACACCCCGGAAATGGTCAAAACAGGAAGAATGCGACAAGGTTATTTGGAGATCACGCCCCTATAGGGTATGTTTATTTCCTTCTGGATAGAGGTGGTATTATGGTATGGAGCCCAAATACTTAACATATGTGGTTGTTGCTGTAACAATTCGGTATTTTCAGCCATTCGCAGTCGCACATGTCGGACTTGAATTGCTCAAAATACCGCATTGTAAATAAATTTGGAGCAAATGAAATACAAACCACAGAATCACAGACATAGAACAAACAGAATACCTCGCAGCGGAATATAAAATACATAGTAGTTCATGAAGCTACTGCGGCAGAGTCTCAAACCAAATACATAATACAGTTTGAAAACGACATAACAAAAATCCCAAATACATAAAAGTTCACTAATATATGAGATAAACCAGAATAGCTGAAACAGAAAGTAGGTATAAATGTAGATAAGCAGAAACTCCAGCAAAGACCAGCTCCAGAAAGATAATCCAAAGCTGTGAATACTCAGGCTAACCCGAGCATAAAGTAAAACACAAAACACTTGAGTCAGGACAATATATACTTATATAACGTAAATCAACTCAAGTGAACTGTAGTAGAATGAACCATAACTTAAAGGATGCTTGGGATCGCCCACCTTTAAGGATCAGTTAAACCATAAATTAAATACATCCCGTGGTTAAAATTTCAAAAAAGTATTTTATACTTCGAAATCAAATATCATTTAAAAATTCAACATCATTAAAATCCCATTTCAAAATATCAAAATATCATATCTTCCAAACCACATTCCTTTTTATTTAATTTAAATACCATTTCAAAACACATTTCAAAATAGTTTATATTTCGAAACAAATTACTTCATTTTAAATCATTAAAATGAAAATATTATATTTAATAATTAAATTATTAAATTTCCAAAATTTTAATCTTTCAAAGTTCATTCATTCACTTAAATTTATTAAAACAATGAAAATTCAACTTTCGTAGCATTTAGAAAATGCTACAGAAAGTCACATTTAAAACAGTTCAATTTAACAAAAGACAGCATTTAAAATGCCGTAATAGGGTCACACTAGTTTCAAATAAACTTAGTTAAATTCAACCATTATAACATTTACAAAAATTCTAAAATAGCCTTTAATTAAATTGAGCCATTTGGTTCATTATTATCAACTACAACATTTACAAATGCTGTATTATCCTTTACGTTAGAATTAATAGCATTTTAGAAATGCAGTAAATTAACTTCAAATATTCAGTACAATTTCACAAACAATTATATTTTAATTTAAATCCTTTTTAACTTATGAAGTCGTATAATTTCACTTTTAAAACAATCATTTAAATACCCTTACATTCATGATTTTATAAAGTTAAATCTCTATTCAAAATCAAAATTTAATAGTAATTCACTTATTAAATTCCAACATTAAATTTTAAATTCATTAAATTAAATTTAACTTAACAGTTAAGTTTAAATTTTCAAATATAACTTAATTTCATTTTTATTTACTTAACTTAAAATTCACTTTTAAGCCAAATTTACAAATTTCCAATTTTAGTTATATTTTAAAATTTCAACTTAAATATTCATTCATTTCACATTTTAACTTAATTCAAAAATCATTAATATATTATAAAATCATTTTAAATTCATTTAATTCAAAATATCATAAATTTATTATATTTTCATATTTAATTTAAATTCCATTTATCGCCAAATTATATTTTTCAAAATAACTTACATTTCAAATTTTCTAACTTTACCATTAATTTATTTCGCTTATAAATTTCAGAAAGTCAATAATGCTTTACAAAAATCATTTTTAATCAATATTTACATTTCTAAAATATTTTAAGTTTTTTAGAAAAACATATTTTAACAACGGACAAGACTTGAGAGAGTGGAGAGCCAATGCTATATGGCTTGATAACATATACACACAACAATACATACATACATAAGTATTCAACACAATATATCATCGAATAACATAAGAATCAACACCCAAAGCAATATCCATTTGCATTGCGCTTGCTCTCTACCTCATGTACTTCAGTTATTCAAGTGTTTAGCTCGGTCTAGGGGTTCTATAGGTCTGGTTTGGGTGTGCAAGTGGTCGGCCAACATTTGTTTTGAAGGTGAATAGGTCTAGGTGTACAAGGCTACAACATAAGGCAAATAACATCACATCTTGGCTATATTTTGGTTCGGCCAGAGGTCATGGCTCACGGCCAGTGGCTCCAGTAGGTGGTAAGTAACGTGGCAGAGGGTGGAGGTCAGGCCAGAGGAGGTGATAGTGGAGGTAGTGGCGGCTAGAGGTTGAAGAAGGAGGTGTTGGCAAAGGTGGCTCATCTAGTGTATATAGTGATTGTTTTTGATGGATTTTTTGGTTATCTATGCCTTGGGATGGCTCGGCCTGAAGAGAAGGGCTAGTAGGATGGGTGATGGTCAGAGGAAGGGGGTGGTGATGGTCAGCCAAAGCCTGGTTGAGGAGGAGTGGAGGCATGAATGTAGAGAACATATGCAAAATTCAATAGAAAGTAAAAAAACAAAGAAGAAAAAGAAGGTTTTTACCAAATCTCTTCAAGCAAATGGCCGCACAAATTTTTGTGGTTTTGAGAAATGTTTTTCTCATGAAAAATGATGAAGAATGCAGCTGAAAGAAAGTAGGAAAGGTATGGCCAAAATCATAAAGAATGGAGGTTGAGAAAGTGAAAGGTCGGAAGACAAAAGGACCCTGGAATTTTAAGAGTTTAAACCTTTTCAAATTACCTTTAATTTATTTATATAAGTTTATATTACTGAAAATAATAATACTTTCAGTCATAAATTCGAAAATATAACAAAATATAAAATATATATCAATATTTAATAATTATATAAGGTTAATATAAGAAAATAGCACAAAATTGCAAACTAGTCTAGAAAAATGGAAAATAAACAGAATGAACTTTGGAAAATTTATATGGACTTGTAAAAATATTTAAAACAAAGATAATAACATAATATAAAAATTCATTCACAAAATAAATATATAAATTTTAATTAAATATAATTTAAATGAAGAAAATAGCAGAAAAATAGAAAACAACCGTTAGAAATAGGAAATAAATACAGTAAATTTTGGAAATTTTTTATTATCACTCTAAAAATATTGAAATAGAAAATATACATAAAATAACATAACAAAATAAATATTTGAATAAAATATAACAAAGAAAATATGATTTATATAATTTAAAATAGATAAAATTGCAAAATAAAACAAATTATACTCAAAATTGAAATACACATAACTTTCACAATTTAAATCCGTTTTCAACGAAATGAAAAGATGTATTCAATTTATTAAATCTATTTTCTTAATAAAAGATAAAATTTAAGAATTTAAATATTTAAATCGGAAATTTAAAAGTCAAGGTTTGACCAGTTTGAATAGAAATTTATCTTTTAGTAAAATATCCAATTTATACCGGTTTGAAATTATAATTCACATAATAATCAACACTTATATTTAAAAATGAAATGTTTGAAATAAATAAGTTTAAAAATAATTTCAAAATAAAATAAAGTCAAATATTAAAATATATGATAAAATTCTAGGGTTGTTACACTCTCCCCCACTAAAATCTTTTCGTCCTCGAAAAGGAAGGAAGCAGAGAAACAACAAGAAAGAACAATGGGTTGGAAGACATCCTGAAAGAAGGTAGGGAAAAAGTAGCTAGGAGGGAAAGCAGGTTGAAAGACATGGATGAACCATTATTTTAATTTTTTTTATATTTAACATGTTAAACATTTAATATGATAATTAGTTATTTGATTCAAATTTGATAGTTCGAAGTAAACAATATTTAAGACATTTTAAATCATGATTAGAATATCCTTTATACAATACTTTACCCAAAATACTTTTATAACTCGATGTCTTAACAAGTTTACTTTCGTTCCTACAGACTCTGGCTATGCGTTGATCAGGCGCAAAGCTAGAATTCTCCACGTACTTAGTAGACCTGTTTCAATACCCAGTGAAAATACTAAAAAAAATAGGTATGAGAAGTTCCGCTCAAAATCCAATGTCAAATGATGATAATACGATAGCAGTGGCCCGCTGCTGATCCAGTATTTACGTAATAGACAAAACTCTTTCCAGAAGATCCTTCTACCTTTCGGATTCCAGAAAATTATCGTAGCCAGTTCGTAAACAAGGGACCATCGACCCCTACTGCAGTGGTACGCTGCTGCTTCAATGATTTACACAATGGATGCACTTCATTCCCGGAAGATCCATAAACAACAGATCCTAGGATCGAAAGCGCCTCCATTGCGTAAACTAAAGAACCATCTACCCTAAAAAATCGAGGAACTCATGAGTTTAAGTCCGAACAACCATATCAGTTTGAATCCATTTCTGAATTAACCCAAGTCCATTAGGGTTTATCGGTCGAATCCGTTCCTGGTTCCCCAAGTCTATCTGGGTCGAAGCATATCACTATACTTCTTCCGGAGGGTACTTCCCATACCTCTTACATATAAATATAATATACCATATATAGTAGCCCTTCAAAATCATAGCTTTAAATATCGCACTTATATAAATTCCATTACACATCAGATTTCATTTTCAAATCGAATACTTTCCAAAATCAATAGTATATCAAATCACACTTATATAGACTTTGATTATATAAGATTTTAATTTACAAATTGAGTACCTTTTCAATTCAACATTTTCAAATCAACTTCATACTTATACAAATCCATTTTATATAAGTTCGATAACTCCCAAATCAATTATTTAGTAAAACAAGGTTCTCAATTTTAATTTGTTTCAATAACATTTCAGTTTCAAAATCATATATGATTTTGCCAAACCATTTCTTCCAAATTACATATACTCGGTTTCAAAGTTTCTTAAAACAATAGATTTAGAAAATAATCCAAATTTCCAAATCAACAAAAATTTAGGTCAAACAAATTCATTTCCATTTCAAACATATATTCACTTTCAAAAATCATAATACTTTCAAAGTTATAAATCTTTCGAAACCAAAATACTTGAAATCATTACACTTTGAAAATCATAACTTTTCTAAATCATACATTTGAAATCATAAAACATTCCTTTAATTCTTTACATTTCACAAATTTATTCAATTTAAACCCAAGTCTACAGGTTCCAGCTTTAATTCAATTCAAACCATCAGTTTCAATTCAATTTAGTTTTCCAACAAAACCATTTCAAATATTATCAAATTTCAAATAAAGTTTTGATCCACAAAACAAACTATTCAATCTTTAATATATTTCAGAGCTTAAATGTACCATATTCCAAAACTAAATTTTATAATTTCATATATCTCAAATTTTACTTCATTATTACATAGTTTTGAAATATTCATTTCATAAATCCAATATCATTTAAACAAACCAGAATTTCCAGTAACTAAATATCCTTTCATACTAATATAAACTTCAAATATTTATTTATCGAAACCAATTATCATTCCAAATTCACATTCTTTATCAAATAAAGATAACATCATTCATAGCCTCATTATCAAATCATTATTTGAATTCAATTTCAAACATTCAAATTTAAATATCATTTTAAAAAATCAAATACGTCATTCATTTATTATTTCAAATATCATTACGAAATACATTTCAAAATTCCATTCATATATTCATTTATCTCATTACATTCCATTCCATTTAACACATAACCAAGTAAACCTTATTTAAATTCAAATTCAATTTAAATTCCTTAAAATTCAAATTTAAATATTAAATTATATTCAAAACTCCTTAAATTTCACAAATAATCAATTCCAAAAATTAAATCATTTAACAATTTAAAACATAACCCAAACAGTGTTAAAATCTATAACATTACGAAACATTGTCAAATTATAGCAACGACAGCATTTAAAAGTTATATCGTAACTTATAGTTTCCAAAATAGTTTAGTTCAAGAATAACGGCATTTATAAAATGCCATAACAGATATTTAGTTACTTCAAACAAAGTTAAATTCAAAAACAACAGCATTTTAAAGTGTTGTCATAAAACTATAGCATTTTAGAAATGCTATTAATAAAATTCCAGATTTTATTATAACTTTTCAAAAACAATACAACTTCAATTTTAGCAAATTTTAAACTTATAAATCATATTTCTAGACTTCAAAATTTCACATTTAAATAATTTTTAACATATGATTTATCACAACAAAATTTTAAATCAAATATTCAATTTAAAACTCACTTTCATTTGTTATGTCAAAATTCACTATTTTCCTTAACTTATAAATTTAACAAAAACTCAACATTTTACTTCAAATATCTTTTTAAAATATATTTCATACCAGTATAATTCAAAATAGTCTTATTTATTTCACTCCACAACAGTTTCAAACTTATATAAATCATATTACTTTATACATTAATCATACCAAACTAAACTTATACTTTATCAAATACCTTATACCATTCAAAAATTTTTAGCTTTGAAAAGCTAACCTTGATTTGGAAGTGCTCAAACCTTCAAAATAGTCGAAGAAATCATATTTTCAATCTAAGAGTTGGAAATCACCAACAAATTAGTAAATCAATTCCAATAGGTAAGGTTATACCAAAACAAATCTAAATCTCGAGGACTGAACATCGGCTTATTTTAAATCATTTCAATTATATATATACACATACCTTTCGAATATCAAACCATACTTCGAAATCGGAAATCAAAATTTGGTTTCATAAAATCACTCGCATAGCAAAGCTACTAGAGTGGCCTCTCCCCCACACAGAAACTCAAAAATCAATGTCGATGATGCATGTATTCATCACCGAAATTATTTTTCAGCGACATAAGTGGGTTCTGGGCATTTATTTCTTGAAACTTCTTTGAAATCTCTTCGGAATTATTGGAATTCATTCAAATACATTTGAAACATTTCTTTCATATATTTTATTGACTTTATGTTATTTTGAAATTATTTTTAAACTTATTTTATTTCAAACATTTCATTTTTAAATATAAGTGTTGATTATTATGTGAATTATAATTTCAAACCAGTATAAATTGGATATTTTACTGAAAGATGAATTTCTATTCAAACTGGTCAAACCTTGACTTTTAAATTTCATATTTAAATATTTAAATTCTTAAATTTTATCTTTTATTATGAAAATAGATTTAATAATTTGAATACTACTTTTTGTTTCGTTAAAACGGATTTAAATTGTGAAAGTTATGTGTATTTCAATTTTGAGTATAATTTGTTTTATTTTGCAATTTTGTCTATTTTAAATTATTTAAATCATATTTTATTTGTTATATTTTATTAAAATATTTTTTAATATGTTATTTTATGTATATTTTCTCTTTTAATATTTTTAAAGTGATAATAAATTTTTTTCAAATTTTACTGTATTTATTTCCTATTTTTAAAAGTTGTTTTCTATTTTTCTGCTATTTTCTTCATTTCAATTATATTGAATTAAAATTTATATATTTATTTTGTGAATGAATTTTTATTTGATTTTATTATCTTTGTTCTAAATATTTTTACAAGTCCATATAAATTTTCCAAAGTTCATTCTGTTTATTTTCCATTTTTCTAGACTAGTTTGCAATTTTGTGCTATTTTCTTATTTTAACCATATATAATTAATAAATATTTATATATATTTTATATTTTGTTATATTTTCGAATTTGTGACTGAAATTATTATTATTTTCAGTAATATAAACTTATATAAATAAATTAAAGGTAATTTGAAAAGGTTTAAACTCTTAAAATTCAAGGATCCTTTTGTCTTCCGACCTTTCACTTTCTCAACCTCCATTCTTTATGATTTTGGCCATACCTTTCCTACTTTCTTTCAGCTGCATTCTTCATCATTTTTTACGACAAAAACATTTCTCAAAACCACAAAAATTTGTGCGGCCATTTGCTTGAAGAGGTTTGGTAAAAACCTTCTTTTTTCTTCTTTGTTTTTTTACTTTCTATTGAATTTTGCATATGTTCTCTACCTTCATGCCTCCACTCCTCCTCAACCAGGCTTTGGCTGACCATCACCACCCCCTTCCTCTGACCATCACCCATCCTACTAGCCCTCCTCTTCAGGCCGAGCCATCCCAAGGCATAGATCACCACAAAATCCATCAAAAACCATCACTATATACACTAGATGAGCCACCTTTGCCAACACCTCCTTCTTCAAACTCTAGCTGCCACTTCCACCACCACCTCTGGCCTGACCTCCACCCTCTTCCATGTCACTCACCACCTCCTGGAGCCACTGGCCGTGAGTCATGACCTATGGCCGAACCAAATTATAGCCAAGATGTGATGTTATTTGCCTTATGTTGTAGCCTTGTGCACCTAGACCTATTCACCTTCAAAACAAATGTTGGCCGACCACTTGCACACCCCTAGGCCAAGCTAAACACCTACATAACTGAAGTACATGAGGTAAAGAGCAAGCGCAATGCAAACAGATATTGCTTTGGGTGTTGATTCTTATGTTATTCGATGATATATTGTGTTGAATACTTATGTATGTATGTATTGTTGTGTGTATATGTTATCGAGCCATATAGCTTTGGCTCTCTACTCTCTCAAGTCTTGTCCGTATTATCGTGCCTTCATTGTGTCAGTGTGTGTGCTTTGGTAGCGATCTCCAGCTTTGAACAGGTGAGTTATTCTCACCAAACAATATGTACATATATAACTAGTAAATTGACCCCTTTTGAACCTGTAAAATGTATTATCATGTTACACCTGCTATCTTATGATTTTATGATGTTTACCCATTCTTAAACACCTGTTATATCATATGTTACTGTTATATTATGCTGTTCTATTATTTTTATCAGTTTATTACACTGCAAGTTCCCTTTAAATTAGAATCACTATAGGTTGAAATGATACATACCCGAATGGACTTTAGAATAGGAGAAAATCGTTATGCGCTGAAATGATAGGCATGAATGATTTTCAATTATCTTAATTTACTTGGGATTACGGCTTTGAAATGATCAAACCCAGGTTTTCTTTGTAAATTACGGGTTGAAATGATATATTACCCGTATCACTTTACCTAGGCTAGAAAATGAAATACAGACCCGTTGTTAAAATATGTTTTTCTAAAAATTTTAAAATATTTTAGAAATGTAAATATAATAATATTTTGATTTAAATTTGATTAAAAATGATTTTTGTAAAGAAATATTGACTTTCTAAAATTTATAAGTGAAATAAATTAATGGTAAAGTTAGAAAATCTGAAAAGTAAGTTATTTTGGCAATTATAATTTGGTGATAAATGGAATTTAAATTAAATATGAAAATATGATAAATTTATGATATTTTGAATTAAATGAATTTAAAATGATTTTATAATATATTAATGATTTTTGAATTAAGTTAAAATGTGAAATGAATGAATATTTAAGTTGAAATTTTGAAATATAACTAAAATTGAAAATTCGTAAATTTGGCTTAAAAGTGAATTTTAAGTTAAGTAAATAAAAATGAAATTAAGTTATATTTGAAAATTAAACTTAAGTGTTAAGTTAAATTTAATTTAATGAAATCAAAATTTAATGTTGGAATTTAATAAGTGAATTACTATTAAATTTTGACTTTGAATGGAGATTTAACTTTATAAAATCATGAATATAAGGGTATTTAAATGATTGTTTTAAAAGTGAAATTATATGATTTCATAAGTTAAAAATGTATTTGAAGTTAATTTACTGCATTTCTAAAATGCTATTAATTCTAACGTAAAGGATAATACAGCATTTGTAAATGTTGTAGTTGATAATAATGAACCAAATGGCTCAATTTAATTAAAGGCTATTATAGCATTTTTGTAAATGTTATAATGGTTGAATTTAACTAAGTTTATTTGAAACTAATGTAACCCTATGACAGCATTTTAAATGCTGTCTTTTGTTAAATTGAACTGTTTCAAATGTGACTTTCCGTAGCATTTTCTAAATGCTTCGAAAGTTGAATTTTCATTGTTTTAATAAATCTAAGTGAATGAGTGAACTTTGAAAGATTAAAATTTTGGAAATTTAATAATTTAATTATTAAATATAATATCTTCATTTTAATGATTTAAAATGAAGTAATTTGTTTCGAAATATAAACTATTTTGAAATGTGTTTTGGAATGGTATTTAAATTAAATAAAAAGGAATCTGGTTCGGAAGATATGATATTTTGAAATGGATTTTGAATGATATTGAATTTTTAAATGATATTTGATTTCGAAGTATAAAATACTTTTTTGAAAATTTAACCACGAGATGTATTTAATTTATAGTTTAACTGATCCTTAAAGGATGGGTGATCCCAAGCATCCTTTAAGTTATGGTGCCTTTCTACTACAGTTCACTTGAGTTGATTTACATTATATAAGTATATATTGTCCTGACTCGAGTGTTTTGTGTTTTACTTTACGCTTGGGTTAACCTGATTATTCATAGCTTTGGATTCTCTTTCTAGAGCTGGTCTTTGCTGGAGTTTCTGCTTATCTACATTTATACCTACTTTTTGTTTCAGCTATTTTGGTTTATCTCATGTATTAGTGAACTTCTATGTATTTGGGATTTCTATTATGTTGTTTTCAAACTGTATTATGTATTTGGTTTGAGACTCTGCCGTAGTAGGTTCATGAACTACTATGTATTTTATATTCCGCTGCGACGTATTCTGTTTGTTCTATGTCTTTGATTCTGTGATTTGTATTTCATTTCTTCCAAATTTATTTACAATGCGGTATGTTGAGCAATTCAAGTCCGACATGTGCGACTGTAAATGGCTGAAATACCGGGTTGTTACAGCTGCAAATTTATTTCTTTATGGTTGTTGGTGAATCCCAGGATTTAGGTCGGTTACGACCGGGGGATGGCATACTCGTGTCAGTTGTTACCTAGCTAGAGGTAACCCGGCCTTGTGTTGGCAGAGATCCGGTTAGGTTCTCGGGGCGTCTCTCTAGAGGCGTACCCATGTGGCAATGGGAAGTTCCTTGGCCTGATCATTTGTTGGAAAATCCAAAGAAACAATACGAGCCCTGTACGGTTTTAGTTGTATAACCTGCCATGGAATGTGGCGGTAACCTGCTATTGAACATGGTAGCTATTGTAGGCGTACGACAATGGTCATATGTTAGCTAAGATTTATATTATACTTTCGAAATGTTTTCCTACACTTTGCACTTATAGTAATAATATCAAAGAAATTTGTGTATCAAGCATGTTTGACTATCATAAGGAGAAATCTCCTTCAGTTCTGCATTTGCGTTTTGTGTGTGTGTGGGAAGCCTTATGGTAGTTCCATTTTCTAAAAGCATTGCGGATCTATCTTAAAAATATTTCTTTGTTTGATATTTTTTTAAGATAAACTGTTTTAAGTTCTCAAACCAGTCCCATGACTGACCTGGAGTTTATTGTTCCCTTCCTAAACTCTGGGTGCCCATAATTTTCCACACGGTCAGTCTAGAGTCAGGTTATCAGGTCATTATGGAATTCAGGAGTTGCTGTGGAGATCAGGAGCAAGCTGGATGGCATGGCGTATCAACTAGTATATAGTATTTCTTTCCCGTTGTTTTTGTTGTAAACTCTGATAATGTAATGTAATGTGATGTAATATATAAAATGTACAGTTCTTTTGATTTAAAGATTTTTCATTTATCTATTTTATGTTGTTCCGCTGCGAATTGTGAGATTCTGATATTGTTTCTGTTGCTTCTTCTTTCTTTCTTCTTCTACCTCTTCTTCCTTAACACTAGCAATTCGGTTTTCCGGCCTTCGATTGCTCGGCAGTTGATACAGTGGACGTATTAAGGTCGATTTTCGAGCGTCGAAAAATCGCATCGTTGCAATGTGGTATCAGAGCATTTGGTTAAGCGACAACCTTGGCTCTGTTGGGAATTACTCATTAGAGATAGAGTCAGCAGTACTCTAGAATGAGTGTGAGTGTAATAATAGACATGAGAGCGTATTTGTTAGTGAATATATAAAAATTGATTTATATTTTGTTGATTGGTTTGTTAAATGCTATATGGATTCTGGTCAATACGCGTAATTAACGTTATTGATAGGAATCCCTAAACACTTGTATAGAAAAAATTCGACACGATATCATTTTAAATAGGGTAAATGAAATACCTAAATTATTTTCATATTATAAAAGAGAAGAATTTTCTATGAATTATTATAATATATGATTGTTTGGTTGCTAGAAAGTGATGATATTACATTATTATCATCAATGTTGAAAAAGAAATTGAAATCGTAACTCCAAAGTTAAGAAATAAATTCACATACAAATAGAATTGGAGAATATAAATTGTAAATGTGATTTGTAATTTGAAGTAAACTTCCAGAGAAATATTTGGAAATGTTTTGAAAGGGTTTGCAATTTGGAAAAGATTAAATTCCTTTTTGAGTTTGAAAATGGTTTTCCAAAGTTTGGAAAAATGTTTTTGGAGGGATAAAAGCTCTAAAATCTTTTTCGGTCGCTGGAAAATAACTTCGGTGATGACTGCAGCATCACCGGTGTTCATTTTCGGGTTTCCAAAAGACGGATTGTTGCCAAGTTATTTTAAATGGAAGTTGTTTGGAAAATTCAGGTTTGGGTTTTGAAATTCAAAGGATAATTTGAATTGGTTTCAAAAATGATTTTGAAATGTTGGAAAGACTCTGGAATCTGATAAAAATAATTATAGAAATAAATTTATGAATGAATGAATTTACAATTGCAAGTAAATTGAAAATTTGTCAAGTTGGATCAAATGAAGCTAAGTATTAAAATAAAATTAATAAGTAAAACTAATTGAAGAAATGACAAATTTAATATGGGTTGAAATGAATTGAATTTAACATTTATAAATAAAGGGTAAATTAAATTCATATGGAATTTGAAATCATTTTAAATATAAGTGGTTATAAACCGAAATAGTGAATTGAATTGTGTTTAGGAACGAACAAAAGGATAAAAATTGAAATTGAAAACTGAATATCGTAAACCAATTTGAATTGTGCGAGATGAAATGAGTTAGAACTTGTAATGAATTAGTAAAAGAAACTAATTTAGAATAGCAAGATGAATCAGTGGTGAATGAAAAATAATTGATAAAATTCAATATTCAGAAGGTGAATTGAATCCAAATAGAATTGAAATTGTAAATTGAATTCAAATGAAATTGACAATGTGAGAATGAATGAAAATGGATAGTATGGTTAGCAGGGTATACAGGTGTTGTAACAACTCGCATGTTTGTCGATTTTTTTGTATTTAAATATTTTATTTAAATATTTTATCGATACTCGGATTTTAGTCCAAAAAGTCACTTTTTGCAAACAGTCGAATTGGGACTCGAGACCACTCCCATTGAGTTTAAAATGCCGTTTGCGACCTTTTTGAGTATAAGCTTCGATATGTTTGGAGAAAGTTGATTTTTGCTACTTTTTCACTTTGGGTTTGGGTTTGGGTTCAGCCCTATGTTTAACTTATACTCAAATCTGAGCCACTCCTCCCCATTAACCCTCACTTTCTCCTCTTTTCAGTTCTAAAGCATCAATGGTGGGAGAGATGGGAAATTAATACTCCAAACCCTAGTTTTCTTTTGCAAATCAAACTCTAGCTCCAAACTAATAAAAGAACCCATTGGTAAGCTTCTCTTCATCTTCTCCAACTCATTCTCTTATCAATTTCAGAAATTCCTAAACCTAATTTAGGAAATGTTTCTCTTTTTAGCTTGGAATCAAGCTTCTTGAGTTGGATTTGAAGAGTGGTTGATTCCTTTGCTTTCAAGCTTCTTCTTCAATCGTTTGGGTTTAAAGGTGAGATTTTTATCTCACATCTATGACTATAATTGTCTTTGGTTGTTGGGTATGAATTCCTAACACTTCTTCATGTGCATTTGCTCTTGATTTGGATTGGTTTTGTGAATATTTCAATTTTTGGGTTTTTAAGTCAAATTTGTGTGAAAATCCTTTTATGGATGTTTGATCATGCTTTTGGTGATGCATCGAGGAGCATATAGGGTCGGGTTGCCGATTGGCATAAACCCTTAGAGCCAATGTTTGTCCGGTTGCATTTTTGAATTCATTTGAATAGGCTGAAAAACAGCCCAGGCATGATTCAGTCGATTGAATCCTCTGTTCAGTCGACTGAACCTGGAACCCGAAAGTTTCCAGGCATGATTCAGTCGACTGAATCTTCTGTTCAGTCTACTGAACCTGGAAACAGAAAGTTTTCTGAACCTGGAAAATTTCCAAGCACAGGGTCAGTCGACTGAAAACTCTGTTCAGTTGACTGAACCTGCTATTTCAGTCCATTTTGCCTTTTTGGATTGAATTTCTAACGTTAATCGATTCATGTTGATTCCCTTTTGTTATTATCACTTATTATCGACTTTGATGACATTTTCTTCGTGATTTTTGGGAATATCCATTTTGATGGATTCGGTATTGATTTCTTTGGATTTTATTCACATCTTCGAATGTGAATTTTTGTGATTGATTGTTCTTACAATCTTCTTTGTGAATTGCCACTTAAAAAATATAAAGGTTTTCTATACTAGTAGTAAATATCAAAATCTTTCCTCAAATGATTTCAACGCTATTTTATTACAAAGCTCGTTTCTTAAACCGTTTTCTAATCTAATAGTATATACAAGCCTTTACCTCACTCGTATGAGAAATCTAATTAAACGGCTTAGTAAAACGAGCGTTATGAAACGCTTGCACTTACTTCGTCGGTTAATTCTTGGACTTGTTCGATTGAAACTCTTGTGACAATTTTCTAGTGGAGATCTACAATTTGTTCGTAAATATTTAAGTTAAGCTAGTGGTCATGGGACATGAAGCTAAATTTATATATTTACTAGCTTAGTGTAATTGACGCTTTCTTGATGATCATGACGATCATTTTTGTGATTTAGACTAGCAATGTGCGATGTCTCTTTGTCTACGAGGGAGACTAAACCCCGTTTTGTGGAGTTTCGACTCAAATTGGTGGGGTAGCAACCCATGGTCTTCGGGCCGTTTGTGGAGCTTCGGCTCAATTTGTGATGGTTAGCAACCATGGAATTAGCGTTCCATTTGTGATACACGTGTTGGTGAGCTTTATGCTCCCGTTTGTGATAGGCCTTTTCCCCCCCTTTCTGTGATCTCTAGATTTCTTGAGATGATTTCTAGAATTTGTGTTTCACCAATTTTCATGATTTCCATTGGTAAGTTTTATCAATATTTGTGCATTGGTGAATTTGTGTGTCATTGACTTTTGTGATTGACATCGATATAATCGTCAATATTTATGGTTTGGTGAACGAAATAAGGAGTATGACATTTCTTTGATTCTTATGTAGATTTGGTGATATTGATTAATCTCTTGTTGATTTTCAATTACTTATATATATCACAGCTTAGCAGTGTGATTATAATGTGTTTAGTCATATCTCTTATTCTATATCGTTTCATCTGATATTTATAGTTAGACTGATCCGTTTATTATTTTCTTATTAAATAATACTCGGGTCTGACCAAGATGTTACAAGTGCTTCAGCTTGACTTCTCACTTGGGATTGATTTCTCTGACTTTTGGTTAACTACTTAGATTAGTAGTTTTTGGATTGTATACAATTGAGATATAGACTCCATGATGTATACTTATTCTTTTGTGTAGTTCTTGTAACTATTCTTTTGTGTTATTGCGGATCTTTTTAGACCACTACTCTGAAATACACTTTCATGTGTTAGTTATATATTCATTTCTTCTTCCGCCTTTGTGATATGAATTATCTGTGACTGATTTATGTTATGCTTATTTCTATATTTGTTTCCGAAGTAATTACATTGCCACTGTGTAGTAGCTTTGAGTTTGTATCGGTATGTCGGATTTCCTCTTGAAATAAAGCATGTTTTACTATCTTACATATCGGTGCTCACACAAAGCAATTACATGGATGGTCGCTCCTCAACAGCCTTATTCTCGGTGCTAGTTGACAGCATTACATTATAGTGTTCTTGGCTAGCGTGGGTATAGAGGTGGGGCGTCACAGCTTGGTATCAGAGCGAACCTTCGGAACAATATGGAATATTATAACAAGGATCATCGTCCTAAGTTCATCTTAGGAGTCGTGCTTTAGGATTTAATTCGAGTCTTCGTACCGATTCATCCTATTTTCCTTATGATTCCTTGATTGCTTGATATTCAATTTGGTGAATAACCTTTTTCTTCTTCTTCTTTCTTTCTAAAGGAAGAGAAATGTGTAGACCAGGCCGCCCCAGAGCCGTACCATCTAGCACTCCACCCCAGGATGGAGTTTTTATGACTGCTCAACAGCTTCTTGATTTAGTGACGAATGCTCATGCAGCTGGAGTTAACCCGGAACCTACTCACCCAAAGTCGGGATTTTCACGCTTGTGCAGTGATTACACTAATTTGGGTGGGGATCCATTCAAAGGTTCCGAAACTATTATTGAAGTACAGGCTTGGCTAAGGTCATGCGATCGAATCTTTTCTTGCATGAATTTTATTGACCTTCACCGAGTTCAGGTGGCCACTAGTATGCTCCGAGAAAGAGCATTGGACTTGTACAAGCTTCTTATTCTGAGATTAATATAGCGGATCTCACCTGGGAGCAATTCCGGGAACGCTTCGAATTGAAATTCGTACCAGAAGCTGAGAAGGTGACTTTGGCTCGCCGTTTTATAGACCTTGTTCAAGGTGATTCTTCCGTGACTGATTATGTCACCTCCTTCGAGTCTCTTTCTAAATACGGGGTTGAATACATAAACACCCCTTTAAAGAAGAACCAGAGGTTCGTCTATGGCTTAAACAAAAATCTCAAGAAGCCATTACTTCTAAAGTTAGAAGTTTCTTTCAACCAGCTCATTGATATCGCTCTTCGTCTTGAAGAGGCGGATAGGGAGAATGATGTTGAAGTGGTGGGTTCCAAACCAAGCTTCAACAACAACAAGAAAAGGCCAAACAAATTCAAAGGCCCTTATCCCAATAAGAAAGGGAAGCAAGCAACCTCCGTGGCAAAGACTTCTTCCTTTGGCCGTGGGAAATGCTATAATTGTGGTTCGAAGGACCATTACGCGAACAAGTGTCCAAAGTCTCTCTCTTGTCGCTACTGCAAAGGTCCCGGTCATGTTATATCTTCATGCCCCAAGCTTCAGGGCAAGAAGGAGGGAAAGCTTAATGTTGCTCAAGCCCCTGGCAACACATCTCGTGGCCAAGGTATTTCTCATTCTATCTTTGATGGCATTATTGTGTTTCGTGATCATCCTATTCGAGTTCTTTTGATACGGATGCATCCCATTCTTTTATATCAAAAGAACTTATGGATACTTTTTCTTTGGATGTTTTGTGTTTAATGACTTCTTTGAGAATTGCGAATCCGGTTGGTGGATCCATAACAATCAGTTTATTGTGTAAAGATGTCGAGATTATTTTGTGTGATTTTCCTTTCCTAGCCGATTTGCATGTCATGCGTTATTTAGGCTTTGGAATGATTTTGGGAATGGATTGGCTTAACCGTTATGAAGCTCATATCCTATGTCCTGAGCGGACTATTCATCTTCGACATCCTCAATCTGTTAAGCAGGTTTCTATTAATCTTAAAGATTCGGATTCCAGCTTGGTTGCATCTTTATATTCTTTAAACCCTCGTGATGATGATGATGATGAGGGTGATATTATTTCTCTTATTCACGTCGTTCGTGAATTTTCCGACATATTTGAGCCCGTTTTAGGATTACCACCTAAGCGAGCAATTGAGTTCAGAATTAATCTCATTCCTGGAGCTCAACCTATCACTCGCCCTCCTTATCGTATGTCCAATAAAGAAAACAAAGAGATGCGTAAACAATTATTCGAATTAGAGACGAAGCAATTTATTCGCTCTAGTTCCTCGCCTTGGGGAGCTTCGGCTATTTTCGTGAAGAAACCCGATGGTACACTTAGGCTTTGCGTTGACTACCGCAAGCTTAATGATCTTACTATCAAAAATAAATATCATTTAACTCGGATTGATGATTTATTTGACCAACTTAGTGGTGCTAGAGTCTTTTCACAATTAGACTTGGCTACCGGTTTTCATCAGCTTCGTATTGCAGAGGATAGCATTCCTTTGACATCGTTCCGTACTCGTTATGGATCTTATGAGTGGCTTGTTATGCCATTTGGTCTAACGAATGCTCCGGCTTATTTCGTTGACCTTATGAATAGAGTTTTCAAAGACTTCCTCGACCGGTTTGTCCTCATCTTTATTGATGATATTCTTGTGTATTCAAAAACCGAGGAGGAACATGAGAAGCATCTTCGGATTGTGTTGGAAACTCTTAGGAGTAATCGTTTGAAAGCAAAATTTTCTAAATGCCATTTTTGTCAATCTCGTGTGAAGTTTCTCGGTCATATTATTTCCGAATCCGGAATTTCCGTGGATCCTTCAAAGATTGAAGCGATTCAAGATTGGAAGAGACCGGAGAGTGTGACAGAGATTCATAGTTTTCTCGGATTGGCAGGCTATTACCGCCGTTTTATCAGACTTTTCTAAGATTGTCGTGCCTCTCACTAGCTTAACGAAGAAAGGTGTTAAATACATTTAGTCGGACAAATGTGAAACTTCTTTTCAGAAATTAAAAGAACTCCTTTCTGATGCTCCTATTCTTGTTATTCTCGAGGGGAATAAAGATTTCGTTGTGTATACCGATGCTAGTCGCATTGGTTTGGGTGCCGTTCTTATGCAAAAAGAACGTGTTATTGCTTATGCTTCTAGGCAATTAAAGCCAGTTGAGACTAGATATGCCACTCATGATTTAGAGCTCACGGCTATTGTTTTTGCTCTTCGGATTTGGCGTCATTATCTTTTAGGAGAGAAATTTGTTCTTTATACCGATCATAAATCCTTAAAGTATTTATTCTCTCAAAAGGAACTTAATTTGCGCCAACAGCGTTGGCTCGAATTTCTTGCCCCATATGATCTTGATATTCTTTATACTCCCGGTAAGGGTAATCGTGTCGCCGATGCTCTTAGCCGTAAACAACAAGCTGTTGTTTATATGATGATATCCGAATGGAAGGATCTCGAGATTTTATCCACTTGCGAAATTCAAGACCGTGTTTCCGATTTATGTTCATCTTTTATTTTTTGGTAGCCTTGAGGCTCATCCTTCTCTTTTAGACCGCATTGTTGAAGCTCAAAGGCTAGATCCCGAATTGGCTCTTCTTGGCCAAAATATTAAGGATAAAATTGATATTGAAGGTTTGAAAGACATTGATATCGATTCTCGTGGCGGCATTCGGAAATTTGGTAGACTTATCGTGCCAAATATTAGAGATCTTCGTAAAGATATTTTAGAAGATTCTCATCATTCTAAATTTACCATTCATCCCGGTAGTAGTAAGATGTACGCGGATATGAAGCGACTTTATTATTGGGAGGGAATGAAACTTGACATTGCTAACTTCGTTAAGCGTTGCATGACTTGCCAACTCGTTAAGGCCGAACATCAAAGGCCCGGTGGGTTATTGCAACCTTTGGAAATTCCAATTTGGAAGTGGGACCAAATTTCCATGGATTTTATAGATGGCCTTCCCCGTTCTCGTTCGGGTCATGATAGCTTATGGGTGATTGTTGATAGATTTACTAAATCTGCCCATTTTGTTCCCGTTTGGTCTAACCGAACCGTTCCTCTTTTGGCCAAACTCTTTGTTAAAGAGATTGTTAAATTACATGGAGTTCCAACTTCTATAGTTAGTGATCGTGATCCATTGTTTACTAGTGGATTTTGGAAGAGTCTTCAAAAAGCTTTGGGAACGAAGCTCAATTTTAGCACCGCTTATCACCCCCAGTCCGATGGACAAACCGAGCGTGTGAATCAAACCCTTGAAGATCTTCTTCGTGCTTGTGTGCTTGATTTCGATGGAAGCTGGGAAGATCATATTCCTCTTGTTGAATTTTCCTATAATAATAGCTTCCAATCTAGTATTGGTATGTCACCTTTCGAGGCACTCTATGGAAGGCCATGCCGATCTCCTTCTTGTTGACTAGAGGCCGGTGAGAAGCTGGTTTTAGGTCCAGACTTTATTCGTGATTCCACAGAAAAGATTGAACTTATTCGACATAGGATGAAAGAAGCCCAGAGTAGACAAAAATCCTATGCCGATATCCGGAGAAGGAAGTTAGAGTTTTCTGCGGGAGATCTTGTGTTCATTCGTGTGTCACCTATGAATGGTGTTGTACGTTTCAGTCGATCGGGAAAGTTAGCGCCTCGATGTATTGGGCCATTTCCTATCACTGAACGTATTGGTTCCTTGGCTTATCGCCTTTTATTACCGGCTCAATTTTCTGCTATCCATGATGTGTTTCGTGTTTCTCAATTACGGAAATGTCTTCGAGATTCCGATTCTATTCTTGAGCCGGGTGTTGTGGAAGAGATTGAAGTTTCACCTAATTTAACTTATGAGCAACATCCTATTCGAATTTTTGCTTCGGAGGTCAAACGCCTTCGAAATAAAGATGTCCCGCTTGTGAAAGTTCAATGGTCTTCAAATCCTAAGGATTGTTCTTGGGAATCTAGAGAGTTCATCGAGCGATCACATCCGGACTTGCTTTCTCTTGCTCTTTAAGGTGAACCTTTTGTTTCAAATTTCTTTTGTGTTGAATATGATTTTATGGTTGTTACTATATATCTTCTTCTTAAATATTGCGAGGATGCAATTTCTTTAAGGAGGGGAGTCTGTAACAACCCGCATGTTTGTCGATTTTTTTGTATTTAAATATTTTATTTAAATATTTTATCGATACTCGGATTTTAGTCCAAAAAGTCACTTTTTGCAAACAGTCGAATTGGGACTCGAGACCACTCCCATTGAGTTTAAAATGCCGTTTGCGACCTTTTTGAGTATAAGCTTCGATATGTTTGGAGAAAGTTGATTTTTGCTACTTTTTCACTCTGGGTTTGGGTTTGGGTTCAGCCCTATGTTTAACTTATACTCAAATCTGATCCACTCCTTCCCATTCACCCTCACTTTCTCCTCTTTTCAGTTCTAAAGCATCAATGGTGGGGGAGATGGGAAATTAAAACTCCAAACCCTAGTTTTCTTTTGCAAATCAAACTCTAGCTCCAAACTAATAGAAGAACCCATTGGTAAGCTTCTTTTCTTCTTCTCCAACTCATTCTCTTATCAATTTCAGAAATTCCTAAACCTAATTTAGGAAATGTTTCTCTTTTTAACTTGGAATCAAGCTTCTTGAGTTGGATTTGAAGAGTGGTTGATTCCTTTGCTTTCAAGCTTCTTCTTCAATCGTTTGGGTTTAAAGGTGAGATTTTTATCTCACATCTATGACTATAATTGTGTTTGGTTGTTGGGTATGAATTCCTAACACTTCTTCATGTGCATTTGCTCTTGATTTGGATTGGTTTTGTGAATATTCCAATTTTTGGGTTTTTAACTCAAATTTGTGTGAAAATCCTTTTATGGATGTTTGATCATGCTTTTGGTGATGCATCGAGGAGCATATAGGGCCGGGTTGCCGATTGGCATAAACCCTTATAGCCAATGTTCGTCCGGTTGCATTTTGGAAGATTTTGCTCTTCATTTGAATAGGCTGAAAAACAGCCCAGGCATGATTCAGTCGACTGAATCCTCTGTTCAGTCGACTGAACCTGGAACCCGAAAGTTTTCAGGCATGATTCAGTCGACTGAATCTTCTGTTCAGTCGACTAAACCTGAAAATAGAAAGTTTCCTGAACCTGGAAAATTTCCAGGCACAGGGTCAGTCGACTGAAAACTCTGTTCAGTCGACTGAACCTGCTGTTTCAGTCCATTTTACCTTTTTGGATTGAATTTCTACCGTTAATCGATTCGTGTTGATTCCCTTTTGTTATTATCACTTATTATCGACTTTGATGATTTTTCTTCGTGATTTTTGGGAATATCCATTTTGATGGATTCGGTATCGATTTCTTTTGACTTTATTCACGTCTTCGAATGTGAATTTTTGTGACTGATTGTTCTTACAATCTTCTTTGTGATTTGTCACTTGAAAAATATAAAGGTTTTCTATACTAGTAGTAAATATCAAAACTCTTTCCTCAAATGATTTCAACACTATATTATTACAAAGCTCGTTTCTTAAACCGTTTTCCAATCTATTAGTATATACAAGCCTTTACCTCACTCGTATGAAAAATCTAATTAAACGGCTTAGTAAAACGAGTGGTATGAAACGCTTGCGTTTAGTTCGTCGGTTAATTCTTGGACTTGTTCGATTGAAGCTCTTGTGACAATTTTCTAGTGGAGATCTACAATTTGTTCGTAAATATTTAAGTTAAGCTAGTGGTTATGGGACATGAAGCTAAATTTATATATTTACTAGCTTAGTGTAATTGACGCTTTTTGATGATCATGACGATCATTTTTGTGATTTAGACTAGCAATGTGCGATGTCTCTTTGTCTACGAGGGAGACTAAACCCCGTTTTGTGGAGTTTCGACTCAAATTGGTGGGGTAGCAACCTATGGTCTTCGGGCCGTTTGTGGAGCTTCGGCTCAATTTGTGATGGTTAGCAACCATGGAATTAGCGTTCCGTTTGTGATACACGTGTTGGTGAGCTTTATGCTCCCATATGTGATAGGCCTTTCGCCCCCCCCCCCCCCTTTCTGTGATTTCTGGATTTCTTGAGATGATTTCTAGAATTTGCGTTTCACCAATTTTCATGATTTCCATTGATAAGTTTTATCAATATTTGTGCATTGGTGAATTTGTGTGTCATGGACTTTTGTGATTGACATTGATATAATCGTCAATATTTATGGTTTGGTGAACGAAATAAGGAGTATGACATTTCTTTGATTCTTGTGTAGATTTGGTGATATTGATTAATCTCTTGTTGATTTTCAATTACTTATATATATCACAGCTTGGCACTGTGATTATAATGTGTTTAGTCATATCTCTTATTCTATATTGTTTCATCTGATATTTATAGTTAGACTGATCCATTTATTATTTTCTTATTAAATAATACTCGGGTCAGACCGAGATGTTACAGGTGCTTCAGCTTGACTTCTCACTTGGGATTGATTTCTCTGACTTTTGGTTAACTACTTAGATTAGTAGTTTTTGGATTGTATAAAATTGAGATATAGACTCCATGATGTATACTTATTCTTTTGTGTAGTTCTTGCAACTATTCTTTTGTGTTATTGTGGATCTTTTTAGACCGCTACTCTGAAATACACTTTCATGTGTTAGTTATATATTCATATCTTCTTCCGCCTTTGTGATATGAATTATCTGTGACTGATTTATGTTATGCTTATTTCTATATTTGTTTCCGAAGGAATTATATAGCCACTGTGTAGTAGCTTTGAGTCTGTATCGGTATGTCGGATTTCCTCTTGAAATAAAGCATGTTTTACTATCTGACATATCGGTGCTCGCACAAAGCAATTACATGGATGGTCGCTCCTCAACAGCCTTATTCTCCGTGCTAGTTGACAGTATTACATTGTAGTGTTCTTGGCTAGCGTGGGTATAGAGGTGGGGCATCACAGGTGTATTAAAGGAAATTGGGATTTTGATTTCGAAGATAAAAAAATTTAATTGCTCGACAAAAGGTATGTATTTGAATTTCAATATGAAATTTGATGATTTTCTTGTCCAGCCACTTGGCGTTTTCTTTTCTTTTTGAAATCTGGGTGCCGTGGTGCCATTTTTGTAGTAGTACCGAGCTAGCCGCGCAAAGGAGGCGCTGGCGAAATTTTTCGAAAATTTAAGGCGTTAGAATATTTTTGAGAAAATTGGAAATTTTTGAAAACTATAACTTTGATTTTGGTGTGAATAGTTAAACGATATAGTTGGTTTTGAAAAGATAACAAAGTACGATTTGAAAACTTAGTAAAGTTTTTATAAGAAGTTTAACTATGGATTTTGGAAAAGTTAAATTGTTTAAATGAATTTGAAATTTAATTTGAACAAATGGTTTTGAAAAGTTAATGGATTTCAAGGCTTTTTCTTGCTTGGTAATTTAGAGGACGAAATTCTTTTAAGGGGGAAAGTTTGTAATGACCTAGAATTTCTGTTATTTGAAATTCGTATATTTAATTGATTTTAAATATTAACAAGTAAAATTTGTAAGTCGAATAAGTTATATTTCGAATATTTCGATTTAATTGGATAATTAAATCGATAATTTAATATTTGAAATTACAGAAATAATTGGAAATTGGGTTTAATGTGATTTAATATTAATTCGCAAAGTTGTATTTAATCATACTGGAATTTGAATGATGTTATAGAACTTCTAAAATTGAATTAAAAGTTAATTTGTGGAAATTGAATATTTTAATATTTAATTAACGAGTAAAAATAGTCATTTTTCAAACAGTTTCGGATTTTGACGAAACTAGTTTCATTGGAGCCGTAATGTTAAATTATTGTAAGATTTCAAATTTAGTGTCAATCGGATTTACGGTTTATCCGGGGCAAGCTAAAACGCGTAGAAAATCGTTTGAGTGAATTTTAAATTTAAATTAGTCGAGTTGAAAACTTATCTTTCAAATATGATCGAATTGGCTCTCGATATATATTCCATTGCGTTCGAAATAGGGGTAAAACATTATAAATGCAAGGTGGCACGCTTCTTTTGGAGTTCGGAAAAAATTCGGGTGAATAGTGTCGCGAGAATTTTCTATAAAAGGCCACCATATTTCACAATTTACACTCAAACCCTAGTTTCTAACCTAGCCGCCAGTTTCCTTTTCTATGGCAGAAATTGCATCTTCTTCCTCCTCCATTTTCTCACAATCCATCACCTTTTAGCAAAAACTTCCAACTAGTAAAATATAGAGCACAACGAGAACTTCCAATTCAACGGTCACGATCGAATTTAACATGACGGATCAATGTGAATCTCAAGGCAAAGGTCAGGCGTTTAGGCATGATTTTCGAAGTGGATGCATGACCGAGTGGGGCCGGATCTGGGGCGTTGGCATAGGGGAGCTAGGCGCACGTAGGGGTGGTGCTTGATCGACGTGGAAGTCGACGATGGTGGCTCGTTAATTAGGGCTCAATGGCGGCCAAGATAGGTTCGGTCGCGTGAATAAACTGGAGAGGGAGAAGAAAGCCGTGTGCGGCCCTGATGCAATCAATAGAAATCAACGGCTACGATTGAGTGTAGGGTTAGAAAATTAAATAAAAGTTTAAAATTATTTATATTTAAAATTCGTATAAACTTTGTAACGCGATATCTTTTTCATACGAGATCCGTTTTGGACGAAACGAATTGTGTTGGGTTTGTATTGATGAACACTACGCAATGGAGCTAGATTGGACTTGATTGGAGCTAGTGTGAATTTTGGGTAAAATTAAACGTGCGTTTAATTTTATTCGAAATAAAACACTACAACTGTTATTGGAAGCAAGGTGAGAACTTCTCACTCAATCGAATTTGTTTCGATTTAAATTTTAAATAGCTAGATTTAAAATTGCTTGACTGTGTTAATCGTATGTTTGGATGATAAATTGCTATCTGTTGTATTGAAATAGACCCTATACGCCATATATTAAGCGGATGTTATTTATTAAACACCTATACTGCGATATTCCACCTCGATGTGGAATTGGTATTATATATGTATTTGGAGTTGATTTCCCGCATTATATAGCGGATGAGACCCTATTGCGCCACATAATAGTGGATAATATTTTTTATAAAACCCTTATACCGCGATATTCCGTCTTGAAATGGGATTGGTATTGTGCTAACATCTGTGGATGCAGGGAAACAGGTTGGAGGGATCCAACTGGATTCCTCAACAGTATTGATTTATTTACAGATATTTGCGATATATTCTGTTATCATATTGATATATGATGTTTGGATTCAGTGGTTGATGTATTGGTGCTGTTGCAGCATTGGGCTTTTTTTCGGAGTTTTAAAAATGTTAAAGTAACGATTTCGAATTTAAAAGGATTTTCAAGTGATTTTTGAAAATATACATTTTATTGAATTTTTGAATTGATTCATTTTAAATAAATAAACGTTATAATTTTTATGTTATAAAAAATATGATTTTTGTGAAATATAACCAAAATGTGATTTTTGAAATAAGTAGTTGATTAATTTGTAAAATGGTTTAAATTGGGATTATGAATTATTATAAACGGCTTATATAAAAGATTTAAAAAAATTGATATTTATAAATTAAAATATTGGAATTATAAAACGAGTTTTTATAAGTGTTAAAATGAAGCATAAATGGATTTCATAAGTGAATGAAATTTATAGATTTATAAACCGTGAAGTTATAAAATGAATAGATTTTGTAAAATAAAAGATTTATAAGTAATTAACTTATAAATTGGATTTTGGCATTTAAATGAGATATAAATAGAATTTGTTAATTAAGGGATTTTATAAGTTGAAGTTCTTATAAAATATATATATGTGTGTGTGTGTGTGTGAATTTATAAACATTGTTTTATAAATCCGAAATCAAATGAATTTGGTAAGTAAATATGAAAGCTTATTAAAGGAGATATATCCACGATTTTGGACAGTGGACAATCCTTTAAATTATATATGTAGAAGTGTTGAATTTGGTAAACGATTTTGGACAGTGAATAATATATTAAAGAAATGTTTAGGAAGTGATCTTTTAAATAGAATTAAAACGATTTGAAGTTGTTTTAAAATGTATTAAGGATCGAAACCATAGATTTCAACATTCATTTTTGAAATAGACGTTTTCGAGAAACAAAGAAAAGATGGACTATAACACTGTTGTTATAGTAAATGATTTTCGAAAGGAAATGTTTTTGTAGAGTATTGGGAGTTATATATCTATCTAAATTTCGAATCCCTATACTAGTGATTTTGGATTGTCGTAACGTTGTTTTACGCAACATTCGTTTTGACTCAAATGAATGTGTTTAAGAGAATGTTTTCCTTAAATAATAAAATATATACTTATTTGTGATTTAAGTATATTGAATATTTTCCAAATGTTGAAAATAAATAGGTTTGTGAATTACTTATTATTAAATAAGTATGGAAATGTTTTTCAATATGAAGTGAAATGTTTTGAGATTATTTCTTTTAAAGATAAATTGAAAGTGAATATTTGAAATCAATTTGAGAATCGTATATTAATAGATATTTTTGGAAAATAAATAATTTGGGAAATTATTTGAAATCTGGTGATATTGTGCATATCTATTGATAGTTAAATAACCGACTATCAATATTTACCTTTAAATGGGTATTTGTTGTGATTTGCTTGAATGTGAATGCTACATTTATTTTAAAATAAGCGCTCGTTATTCGGTTTAGCCGGGAGAGGACCTTTGGGTCATGAATCTCATTCCAAATAGTGATACGTCGTAATGGATAGCATTTGAAGACCGGTGTTGAAGATAGGATATTTTCGTAAACAGAAGAATTACCCTCGAATGTCTCTGTGTCACGATCCAAATTCCAGCGTTCAAAAATCGACATCCGTACTCCACTGTACTTGAATGCCGCAGATTCAAACGTCGAAATTCGAGTCGTGCCGGAGCTTATAACACATTAAGTAAATAACACAGCGGAAGAAAAAGAATATGCATATCAATATACAACATTTGATACAATATCAGATATCATATGATACAACAGATGATACAATGAATATCAACATTATCAGAGATACAAAGAATAGCAGCGGAAATTAAAGATAACACTAGCAGCGGAACAAAACTCCAATATGGTCTTCAAGAAAGAACTCCAGTATCAGTAATCTCCATCTCTAAAGCACCAATCCAGAATAGCTCGAACTCCCAAATCAAGATGAAGAGAAGCAACTCGATCCAAATGCAATTGCCAAATCCTAAGGCTGAAAGCTATCGAATCTACACCTACTATAGATTATCTGAAAACCCCAACTCTAGACTGCCCGTGTGGGAAATAGTGGGCACCCAGAGTTTAGGAAAGGAACAATAAACTCCAGGTCAGTCGTGGGACTGGTATGAGCAAACAAAAACATTTGGTCTTTAAAACAAACAAAAGAATTTAAATTTGAAATCCGCAATGCTTTTTGAAAAATGAAACTACCATAAGGCTTCCCGGCACACACACAATGCAAACGCACACATGGGGGAGATTTCTCCTTATGATAGTCAAACATGCTTACTACGAGGAAAATTCTTTGATATTATTACTAGTGCATAGTGGAAAATCTTTCGAAAGTATAATATAAATCCTAGCCAGCATAGGTACCATGATACTATGCCTACTATAGCTGCCATGTTAAATGGCAGGTTCTACAACTAAAACCGTACAAGGCACGTATTGGATGAATGGGTTTCCAACAAATGGTCAGGCTAAGGAACTTCCTATTGCCACATGGGTACGCCTCTGGCGGGACGTCCCGAGAACTAACGTTACGGTTAGATCTCTGCCAACACAAGGCCGGGTTACCTCTGTAACTAGGTAACTACTACACGAATATGTCATCCCCCGGTCCTTTGGGACCTTTATCCGAGTGCGCGCACAACAACACCACACAGTAATAGGTATAGTGTATCAACATGAGTAAGTATCTGGGCTCCATACCATGATACCACCCTTTTCCAGAAGGAAATGACATACCCTAAAGGGCGCGACCCTCATAACCTTGCCGCATCTTTCCTGTTTCGACCATTTCCGGGGAGTGAGGTCCTGATGCAGTCTCGTCCACAAAGCTACGCTTTGTGCAACAAAGCCATGCTTTGGGTCAACAGATGGCCAAAGCAATGATCACAAAGATAAATGATCAAACAAATGATCATATCACAAATGATCAACCAATGATCATCACACAGCAGCACTCAGCATGCCACATTACCAAATTGGGAATATCACTGATAAATATCAACTACATAACCTCTGAGCTCGTACGTCTCAGAGAAGGGTGTTAAGCTAAGAGAATAAATTCTCCGCCACCAAGCAGAAATGTATTTGATAGAGATCAGATAACATCTCAAAGTGTAATGTCGGACATACAACCATACAAGTCTGTTCCGGGTTCGAACAGAACCGAAGGCACTTCCGAAGAAGCCCTTGCAAATCCGGGTATCCACAATCCCGATCGGACTTCCCATCACTAAGGGAATCTCTATACCGTAGCTACTCGGTGCAGAGACAATCGATAGGTTATCCTATCGTTCTCACAAATACCCGGTCTTCACCACCGGTCTTCAATTGCTATCCATAACGTCGTATCACTATTCGGAATGGGTTATATGACACAAGGTCCTCTCCCGGCTAAACCGAATAGTAAGCGCCATATTTTAAAACATATGGATATGGGATTTTAGTTAAGTCACAACTTATAAAAATCCAAAACTTTTCTTTCAAATGGTTAAACAAATTACCATTTTTAAATCTTTAAACAAAAAGATTTATTTCACAAAGTTTCACCCAGTTTCACAAAGATCTATCCATAGATTTCAAAAACAATTCCCATTCAATTTGGATTAACCCAATTTAAAATCTTTAAAATTAAAGATTTATAGCTTTCAAACCCATTTCCAAAGATTTATCTATAATTTGGAAACCATTTCATTTTAGACTTGAAGTCCTTTTAACACCAATTGGAAATTCATTTCTTATGTGAAAGCTTTATTATTTGAAAACAAATAGTTTTCGTTTCAGAAAAAATCCAATTTGTACAAGTTGAAATCTTGGGTTGAATTTAAATTCCAAAATATCACCTTTAAAAAATGGTTTAGAAACCCATATAAACCCATTAATAAGTTGAATAACTTTTTAAACCCCAGTTCCCAAATTATAGAATTCAATTTCAAATATTGAATTCAAATTTAAATCCAATTATTTAAATTTCGAAACTCAATCAAGTTATTTAAAAATAACCATTTTTCAAAAACTTCAATTCTAGTTCAAAAACTATTTTGGATTTAAAAATTTAATTTTAAAACAATTTCAAAATCTGCGACTTAACTAATTTCCACGTGCAATCCATATTTGTGTGTGTATAAGTGTGGTCCAGGGGTTTTACACAATAAGAGTGCCACATTATCAATCAGCACAGATTCAATTATTAGAATTCGATGTGGGTTTCGGATAACCAAATGGAATCCGACTCCCTGTCGCATCGAAATCCAAATGTCGTTCTAGAAGTAAAGAGGTTTGCATATTCATATAACAATATATACATCACAGATATAACAGCTCAGTATAAAGCATCACATAGCATCACATATCAAATATATCAATCCATCACACAACATTCATTAACAATCAAACATCTTTAATTAAGATGAATAAACCGTGTGGTTATAAATTTATTACCCACATAATTACTTCTATTTGTAATCTTTAAATCAATGATTAATTATCACTAACTATAATTTATTAAGTCTTAACCATCTTCATTTATAAATCATTTACTAAATTAATTATCTTAATTAATTATCCTTTAGTTGTGATTAATTAATCTTAATTACATATTCCTTAATTAATTACTTTAAATAATAAACTTTTAATTATTGATTAATTAAATCTTAGTTAAAATTAATTGTCCTTAATAAATAGATTTATTATTCCTTAATTAATTTCAACAATTAATTATACTTAACCAATTGCAATTAATTATATTCAATTAATTAATCTAGTCAATTATCAAAATTAATTGCATTAATTAATTACTAAATTATCCCTAGATAATTATCACCCATTATTAACAACATTCCATTAATTTTACACTTAAGAAAATTTGAATTTGATTAATAAATCATTTCTAATTAATATTAATCTAAATCATTATTTAAAAATCAAATAATTAAGTGAAATCCTTAATTATTCAAACTAATTTAATTACTTATTAATTGACCCATTTAAATTCAAAATGTATTAAAACAATACATTTCTAAATTTAAATTCAAATTCCATTTTAAAATTTTGATATTTTAAAATATTTAACCATTTAAACATAAATCTAAATTAACACTTCATATTTAATTCAATATTAATAGAAACTAAATTCTTCCTAGTTTTAAAACTTATTTGAAATCAAATCTTATTTTCAAATCTATGTTAAACATTGATATATGTTCATTCATTCTTCTATAAATTTATAAACTTGTTTGAAATCAAAACTGGGTTTCATAGTAAATTTGAAACTGTTTTTAATTTGATTTCAAACCAATTTAAATCTTATTTAAAAATGTTTAAATTTATTCAATGTTTAAAACTTACAAAACTTGTTTAAATCAAAATCTGGTTTTTAAAAAGTTAAACTTGAAAACTGTTTTAATTCTTGACTTAATTCCATATTTAAAACTTGTTTAAATTTTAAGAATTTCATTTTAAAAACTTTGAATTCAAAATTACATTTGAATTCAGATCCAAGTTACACTTGAATCAATTCCTGCAAAAATTTAATTTCATTCAATATTTTAAAACCTGTAAACAACTTTTCAGGTTTAAACCCTGAAACAGTTTTAAATTTGATTTAAAACTAAACTTTAAACTTGTTTTAAGATATTTCATTTTTGAAAACTTTGAATTCCAAACTCTATTAAATTCAGTTCCAACTTATACATGAATCAAACTCCTGCACTAGTATTTGATTCCCTTCAACATTTTTTTTTTAAAAAAAAAAAAAAAAAACTGCAACACAATTCTCAGGTTTAAAACCTGAACAGTTTTAAATTTTGATTAAAAATCAATTTTAAACTTGTTGAAGATATTTCATTTTTGAAAACTTTGGATTTCAAATTTTATTTGAATGCAGATCCAACTTCCACTTGAATCATATTGCAACTTAAAATATGAGTTTCATTCGAGAATCTAAAACTGCAAAAACTCTCTGGTTTAAAAACCTGAAACTGTTTTAATTTTGATTTAAAACTGAACTTAAATCTTGTTTAAATCTAAGATTCCCATTTTAAAACTTTTAATTTCAAACTGCATTTGAATTCAGTTTAATCTTACATTTGAATCAATTTATAATTTTTAAAATATGAGTTTTCATTCAAAGTTTAAAACTGTAAAATTACAGATTTACAACCTGCAACCAAACCCGAGTGACCCCTAATTTTACTTCGAGTTTCAAAACCCTCTGCTTCGAGAAAACATCACAAAATCCCGAAGATTACTTCGAGTAAAAACCCTGCATAATACAGAAGTCCACCAGGCCTTGAGAAACCACTGCAACCCTGTCAACATCACCCAATCTCACCTCCGACCATCATCAACCTTGAAACTCCGGCCAACCCTCCCTTGATTACTCCTCTGCAATCCCCCATATCCTCGAATCACTCGAAGCAACAGAGTAATCAAATATTCAAAAACCCCTACCTTCAGATACAATGCTTCAAACCTGGAAATCTCCATTTACAATCACCACCTCTCTGACATAAACTACTGACAATATTCCTCCACTCTCCCATCAATTCTTCCACCTCCAGAAAGAACACAACATCCCAATATCACTAGATCACCAGATAAATTCAAAAACTCCCATTCTGTTCCACTCATAAATGCTCATTCCTTATTTAACTAAAAGAAATATGATTTTTGTTTTAAAATTCATAATTCATACTTGCATTAAGTTATAAACTTGTTTTAATCATTTAAGAAGTTTGACCTATTTGCTTCTTGAAATATTGTCTGTTGTTAGTGTTTTCAGTGGTAACAGTTTCTTCTCTTTTTTTTTTTTTTTTTTTGTTTATAATTTGTAAACATAAATCTATACTAAACTAATACCTCAATTACATAACAGATTCTAACTGAGAATCAATTCAAGAGAAACAGGTGATCAGGTACCTGTAAACACACACATGTATATGTTTATATATATATATACAGTGACTATCTATCACAATAAAATCATACAAAGCAAATTCATTCCTATAATCCACATGCAACAAATAATTTAAAACAACTTTCAATTGTGAGGTTATTCACAAAGAAAAAAAAAAAAAAAAAAAGACAGAGCCATTTTCTTTTTTTTTCATAACAGTTTTGAATTTTTTTTTCTTTAAACAAGTTTGAATTAGAACTTGAGTTTTTCTGTAAAACTTGTTTAGCTTTGATTTTTCCTTTAAAAGAAAAGCTGTTTTTAAAATAGAAATTTACTCACCTTTTTAAATTTGAAGAATGCAGAGAACAATTTAGGTGCAGATTATCAATTCCCAGGACCCTGACTTGAAACTGCATTTTGAAATCTGGGTGCAAATTTGAAATTGAAGTTGCTTTACTTGTATTTTGATTGCTGAGTTTCTTGATGCAGATTTCAGGACCCTGCCTATTGAAGTGCATGATGATCCTGGCTTGCATTTGATTTCTATTTTCAGGTTGATGGTTTGCTTTGATTATTAACTTGCATACTTCTAGACTCTGGTTTCCAGATTTTGCAACCATCTTTAGATCCAAATGAAGCCATTAAAATGATGAGATGGTCTTGATTCGTACTGCCTTTGATTGTTTTCTTTCAAAACCCAGGCTTAAAATTTTTCTTTATATTGAAACTGGATTTGTTTTTATGTTGAAGCTTTACATTGCATTGATTCCAAATTGAAGCCTCCTCTGATTTCTTTTGTTTCTGAATTATCAGGTTGAAGATGTTTTTTTAAACTGAGATGCTTCTTGCCTTTTAATCTTATTTCTGTTTCCAGATCTGGTTTTGTTTCCTTTTTTTTTTCTTTTCTAAATGAAGATAAAACCAGGTTTGCATGCAGAGCCTTTTCCAGATTGAAATGGAAATGCTGACTTCCTTTTCATTTTGAAAATGATTTCAGGTAAATGGTTTGAAAATGTTTACTGGAATTTGTATTTCCTTGCACAGAGTTTCCAGATTTTAATTTTTTTTTTCCTTCAGATTTTGAAACAGCAACTTGATAATCTTTGAAATACTTTGAGTATGAATTTGGAAATCTGGTTTGTAGTTTGTTCATTCTCAGATTTTGATATATTTTTCAGTTTGAGAATGAATTGGAAAACAAGGTTTAAGTAGTAAAGAACAATAGCCTGGTTTCTATTTGTTTTCTTTTATTTCAGATTTGTTATTGTTTGTTTTTTTTTTTTCTTCTTCTTTTTTTTTAATGAAGATAAAATCAAGTTTGCCACTTGTAACATTCATTTACACTTGTTAATCTTTGTCTTATAGCTTACATTTGTTAAAATTTTGTATATTTATGTTTTTAACCTTGTCTTGAATTTATTTTATAAATTTTGTTTTGGTCCTTAAGTTCAATTAATTTTACAACTTAGTTCATATAAATTTTAAAAGAAAATGTATTATCAAATGAAATTTTATCTTGTTAATGTTTGTTTTAATTTTATTACAAGTCATGTTTATTTTCAAAAGATAATTTCAATCACTTCATAATTAAATTCACAATTTAATTTCAAAATTAAATATATTGTCAAATTAAACTCGTTCAAAATTCAGGAATGTTACAGACTTCCCCCCTTAAGAAATTTCGTCCTCGAAATTTGTAAGTAGGGGACGACAAAGAATGGATACACAAAGATAGAGGTACCGTTTCCAAATCAAACTGGGTATTTATTCTGCATTTGGCTTACCAAATCAGAACAGCAAGAACGAACAAAGATAGTCGAGTCACCAGAACTACGAATATACAGGTGATTGGTCAGTTCGAAGGATAACTAACCGTTTGTAGAATTTACCTGGACCCAATAGAATAAACAGATATATGGATGCAATCCAAATCTTTTAGTTTAAACAACCAAAATATAACTACCAACCATAGCAACCAAAGCAAACAATTCATCCATACAAACAATTCTGACCCGTCTGGAGTTTATGTCCCATGCAAATATATCAAAGCTTCTTCCTGGATCTACCAGGAATCATCAAATATTTGAGAAGACGAATCAAAGAAAATTGATAGAGAAAGTTATTTCCGCTATTGCAGGGTATTGACCATTTGAAGTCGTATTCCCTCGTCCCCTATCTCGTCCTCTTCTCGCACTCATACTCACTATCGATGAATAGTAAGAGAATTCACTGAGGCATTCGAACGGATATCTTAGGGATATACTCATTCTAGGGTATACTTCACCCTATCTCTAATGAGCTAATTAATATGTTATACTCCTGAGCTAAGGTTTTAACCATCAGCTTTGATACCAAAATGTCACGATCCAAATTCCAGCGTTCAAAAATCGACATCCGTACTCCACTGTACTTGAATGCCGCAGATTCAAACGTCGAAATTCGAGTCGTGCCGGAGCTTATAACACATTAAGTAAATAACACAGCGGAAGAAAAAGAATATGCATATCAATATACAACATTTGATACAATATCAGATATCATATGATACAACAGATGATACAATGAATATCAACATTATCAGAGATACAAAGAATAGCAGCGGAAATTAAAGATAACACTAGCAGCGGAACAAAACTCCAATATGGTCTTCAAGAAAGAACTCCAGTATCAGTAATCTCCATCTCTAAAGCACCAATCCAGAATAGCTCGAACTCCCAAATCAAGATGAAGAGAAGCAACTCGATCCAAATGCAATTGCCAAATCCTAAGGCTGAAAGCTATCGAATCTACACCTACTATAGATTATCTGAAAACCCCAACTCTAGACTGCCCGTGTGGGAAATAGTGGGCACCCAGAGTTTAGGAAAGGAACAATAAACTCCAGGTCAGTCGTGGGACTGGTATGAGCAAACAAAAACATTTGGTCTTTAAAACAAACAAAAGAATTTAAATTTGAAATCCGCAATGCTTTTTGAAAAATGAAACTACCATAAGGCCTCCCGGCACACACACAATGCAAACGCACACATGGGGGAGATTTCTCCTTATGATAGTCAAACATGCTTACTACGAGGAAAATTCTTTGATATTATTACTAGTGCATAGTGGAAAATCTTTCGAAAGTATAATATAAATCCTAGCCAGCATAGGTACCATGATACTATGCCTACTATAGCTGCCATGTTAAATGGCAGGTTCTACAACTAAAACCGTACAAGGCACGTATTGGATGAATGGGTTTCCAACAAATGGTCAGGCTAAGGAACTTCCTATTGCCACATGGGTACGCCTCTGGCGGGACGTCCCGAGAACTAACGTTACGGTTAGATCTCTGCCAACACAAGGCCGGGTTACCTCTGTAACTAGGTAACTACTACACGAATATGTCATCCCCCGGTCCTTTGGGACCTTTATCCGAGTGCGCGCACAACAACACCACACAGTAATAGGTATAGTGTATCAACATGAGTAAGTATCTGGGCTCCATACCATGATACCACCCTTTTCCAGAAGGAAATGACATACCCTAAAGGGCGCGACCCTCATAACCTTGCCGCATCTTTCCTGTTTCGACCATTTCCGGGGAGTGAGGTCCTGATGCAGTCTCGTCCACAAAGCTACGCTTTGTGCAACAAAGCCATGCTTTGGGTCAACAGATGGCCAAAGCAATGATCACAAAGATAAATGATCAAACAAATGATCATATCACAAATGATCAACCAATGATCATCACACAGCAGCACTCAGCATGCCACATTACCAAATTGGGAATATCACTGATAAATATCAACTACATAACCTCTGAGCTCGTACGTCTCAGAGAAGGGTGTTAAGCTAAGAGAATAAATTCTCCGCCACCAAGCAGAAATGTATTTGATAGAGATCAGATAACATCTCAAAGTGTAATGTCGGACATACAACCATACAAGTCTGTTCCGGGTTCGAACAGAACCGAAGGCACTTCCGAAGAAGCCCTTGCAAATCCGGGTATCCACAATCCCGATCGGACTTCCCATCACTAAGGGAATCTCTATACCGTAGCTACTCGGTGCAGAGACAATCGATAGGTTATCCTATCGTTCTCACAAATACCCGGTCTTCACCACCGGTCTTCAATTGCTATCCATAACGTCGTATCACTATTCGGAATGGGTTATATGACACAAGGTCCTCTCCCGGCTAAACCGAATAGTAAGCGCCATATTTTAAAACATATGGATATGGGATTTTAGTTAAGTCACAACTTATAAAAATCCAAAACTTTTCTTTCAAATGGTTAAACAAATTACCATTTTTAAATCTTTAAACAAAAAGATTTATTTCACAAAGTTTCACCCAGTTTCACAAAGATCTATCCATAGATTTCAAAAACAATTCCCATTCAATTTGGATTAACCCAATTTAAAATCTTTAAAATTAAAGATTTATAGCTTTCAAACCCATTTCCAAAGATTTATCTATAATTTGGAAACCATTTCATTTTAGACTTGAAGTCCTTTTAACACCAATTGGAAATTCATTTCTTATGTGAAAGCTTTATTATTTGAAAACAAATAGTTTTCGTTTCAGAAAAAATCCAATTTGTACAAGTTGAAATCTTGGGTTGAATTTAAATTCCAAAATATCACCTTTAAAAAATGGTTTAGAAACCCATATAAACCCATTAATAAGTTGAATAACTTTTTAAACCCCAGTTCCCAAATTATAGAATTCAATTTCAAATATTGAATTCAAATTTAAATCCAATTATTTAAATTTCGAAACTCAATCAAGTTATTTAAAAATAACCATTTTTCAAAAACTTCAATTCTAGTTCAAAAACTATTTTGGATTTAAAAATTTAATTTTAAAACAATTTCAAAATCTGCGACTTAACTAATTTCCACGTGCAATCCATATTTGTGTGTGTATAAGTGTGGTCCAGGGGTTTTACACAATAAGAGTGCCACATTATCAATCAGCACAGATTCAATTATTAGAATTCGATGTGGGTTTCGGATAACCAAATGGAATCCGACTCCCTGTCGCATCGAAATCTAAATGTCGTTCTAGAAGTAAAGAGGTTTGCATATTCATATAACAATATATACATCACAGATATAACAGCTCAGTATAAAGCATCACATAGCATCACATATCAAATATATCAATCCATCACACAACATTCATTAACAATCAAACATCTTTAATTAAGATGAATAAACCGTGTGGTTATAAATTTATTACCCACATAATTACTTCTATTTGTAATCTTTAAATCAATGATTAATTATCACTAACTATAATTTATTAAGTCTTAACCATCTTCATTTATTAATCATTTACTAAATTAATTATCTTAATTAATTATCCTTTAATTGTGATTAATTAATCTTAATTACATATTCCTTAATTAATTACTTTAAATAATAAACTTTTAATTATTGATTAATTAAATCTTAGTTAAAATTAATTGTCCTTAATAAATAGATTTATTATTCCTTAATTAATTTCAACAATTAATTATACTTAACCAATTGCAATTAATTATATTCAATTAATTAATCTAGTCAATTATCAAAATTAATTGCATTAATTAATTACTAAATTATCCCTAGATAATTATCACCCATTATTAACAACATTCCATTAATTTTACACTTAAGAAAATTTGAATTTGATTAATAAATCATTTCTAATTAATATTAATCTAAATCATTATTTAAAAATCAAATAATTAAGTGAAATCCTTAATTATTCAAACTAATTTAATTACTTATTAATTGACCCATTTAAATTCAAAATGTATTAAAACAATACATTTCTAAATTTAAATTCAAATTCCATTTTAAAATTTTGATATTTTAAAATATTTAACCATTTAAACATAAATCTAAATTAACACTTCATATTTAATTCAATATTAATAGAAACTAAATTCTTCCTAGTTTTAAAACTTATTTGAAATCAAATCTTATTTTCAAATCTATGTTAAACATTGATATATGTTCATTCATTCTTCTATAAATTTATAAACTTGTTTGAAATCAAAACTGGGTTTCATAGTAAATTTGAAACTGTTTTTAATTTGATTTCAAACCAATTTAAATCTTATTTAAAAATGTTTAAATTTATTCAATGTTTAAAACTTACAAAACTTGTTTAAATCAAAATCTGGTTTTTAAAAAGTTAAACTTGAAAACTGTTTTAATTCTTGACTTAATTCCATATTTAAAACTTGTTTAAATTTTAAGAATTTCATTTTAAAAACTTTGAATTCAAAATTACATTTGAATTCAGATCCAAGTTACACTTGAATCAATTCCTGCAAAAATTTAATTTCATTCAATATTTTAAAACCTGTAAACAACTTTTCAGGTTTAAACCCTGAAACAGTTTTAAATTTGATTTAAAACTAAACTTTAAACTTGTTTTAAGATATTTCATTTTTGAAAACTTTGAATTCCAAACTCTATTAAATTCAGTTCCAACTTATACATGAATCAAACTCCTGCACTAGTATTTGATTCCCTTCAACATTTTTTTTTTTTTAAAAAAAAAAAAAAAAAAACTGCAACACAATTCTCAGGTTTAAAACCTGAACAGTTTTAAATTTTGATTAAAAATCAATTTTAAACTTGTTGAAGATATTTCATTTTTGAAAACTTTGGATTTCAAATTTTATTTGAATGCAGATCCAACTTCCACTTGAATCATATTGCAACTTAAAATATGAGTTTCATTCGAGAATCTAAAACTGCAAAAACTCTCTGGTTTAAAAACCTGAAACTGTTTTAATTTTGATTTAAAACTGAACTTAAATCTTGTTTAAATCTAAGATTCCCATTTTAAAACTTTTAATTTCAAACTGCATTTGAATTCAGTTTAATCTTACATTTGAATCAATTTATAATTTTTAAAATATGAGTTTTCATTCAAAGTTTAAAACTGTAAAATTACAGATTTACAACCTGCAACCAAACCCGAGTGACCCCTAATTTTACTTCGAGTTTCAAAACCCTCTGCTTCGAGAAAACATCACAAAATCCCGAAGATTACTTCGAGTAAAAACCCTGCATAATACAGAAGTCCACCAGGCCTTGAGAAACCACTGCAACCCTGTCAACATCACCCAATCTCACCTCCGACCATCATCAACCTTGAAACTCCGGCCAACCCTCCCTTGATTACTCCTCTGCAATCCCCCATATCCTCGAATCACTCGAAGCAACAGAGTAATCAAATATTCAAAAACCCCTACCTTCAGATACAATGCTTCAAACCTGGAAATCTCCATTTACAATCACCACCTCTCTGACATAAACTACTAACAATATTCCTCCACTCTCCCATCAATTCTTCCACCTCCAGAAAGAACACAACATCCCAATATCACTAGATCACCAGATAAATTCAAAAACTCCCATTCTGTTCCACTCATAAATGCTCATTCCTTATTTAACTAAAAGAAATATGATTTTTGTTTTAAAATTCATAATTCATACTTGCATTAAGTTATAAACTTGTTTTAATCATTTAAGAAGTTTGACCTATTTGCTTCTTGAAATATTGTCTGTTGTTAGTGTTTTCAGTGGTAACAGTTTCTTCTCTTTTTTTTTTTTTTTTTTTTTTTGTTTATAATTTGTAAACATAAATCTATACTAAACTAATACCTCAATTACATAACAGATTCTAACTGAGAATCAATTCAAGAGAAACAGGTGATCAGGTACCTGTAAACACACACATGTATATGTTTATATATATATATATACAGTGACTATCTATCACAATAAAATCATACAAAGCAAATTCATTCCTATAATCCACATGCAACAAATAATTTAAAACAACTTTCAATTGTGAGGTTATTCACAAAGAAAAAAAAAAAAAAAAGACAGAGCCATTTTCTTTTTTTTTCATAGCAGTTTTGAATTTTTTTTTCTTTAAACAAGTTTGAATTAGAACTTGAGTTTTTCTGTAAAACTTGTTTAGCTTTGATTTTTCCTTTAAAAGAAAAGCTGTTTTTAAAATAGAAATTTACTCACCTTTTTAAATTTGAAGAATGCAGAGAACAATTTAGGTGCAGATTATCAATTCCCAGGACCCTGACTTGAAACTGCATTTTGAAATCTGGGTGCAAATTTGAAATTGAAGTTGCTTTACTTGTATTTTGATTGCTGAGTTTCTTGATGCAGATTTCAGGACCCTGCCTATTGAAGTGCATGATGATCCTGGCTTGCATTTGATTTCTATTTTCAGGTTGATGGTTTGCTTTGATTATTAACTTGCATACTTCTAGACTCTGGTTTCCAGATTTTGCAACCATCTTTAGATCCAAATGAAGCCATTAAAATGATGAGATGGTCTTGATTCGTACTGCTTTTGATTGTTTTCTTTCAAAACCCAGGCTTAAAATTTTTCTTTATATTGAAACTGGATTTGTTTTTATGTTGAAGCTTTACATTGCATTGATTCCAAATTGAAGCTTCCTCTGATTTCTTTTGTTTCTGAATTATCAGGTTGAAGATGTTTTTTTAAACTGAGATGCTTCTTGCCTTTTAATCTTATTTCTGTTTCCAGATCTGGTTTTGTTTCCTTTTTTTTTTCTTTTCTAAATGAAGATAAAACCAGGTTTGCATGCAGAGCCTTTTCCAGATTGAAATGGAAATGCTGACTTCCTTTTCATTTTGAAAATGATTTCAGGTAAATGGTTTGAAAATGTTTACTGGAATTTGTATTTCCTTGCACAGAGTTTCCAGATTTTAATTTTTTTTTTCCTTCAGATTTTGAAACAGCAACTTGATAATCTTTGAAATACTTTGAGTATGAATTTGGAAATCTGGTTTGTAGTTTGTTCATTCTCAGATTTTGATATATTTTTCAGTTTGAGAATGAATTGGAAAACAAGGTTTAAGTAGTAAAGAACAATAGCCTGGTTTCTATTTGTTTTCTTTTATTTCAGATTTGTTATTGTTTGTTTTTTTTTTCTTCTTCTTTTTTTTTAATGAAGATAAAATCAAGTTTGCCACTTGTAACATTCATTTACACTTGTTAATCTTTGTCTTATAGCTTACATTTGTTAAAATTTTGTATATTTATGTTTTTAACCTTGTCTTGAATTTATTTTATAAATTTTGTTTTGGTCCTTAAGTTCAATTAATTTTACAACTTAGTTCATATAAATTTTAAAAGAAAATGTATTATCAAATGAAATTTTATCTTGTTAATGTTTGTTTTAATTTTATTACAAGTCATGTTTATTTTCAAAAGATAATTTCAATCACTTCATAATTAAATTCACAATTTAATTTCAAAATTAAATATATTGTCAAATTAAACTCGTTCAAAATTCAGGAATGTTACACTCTGCATCGGCTGATCTCCGATATAGAGATTGTATCACCCTTTGTGATGGGAAGTCCGGTCGGGATTAGCGAATATCCGGATTGCAAGGGCTTCTTTGGAAGTGCCTTCGGTTCTGTTCGAACCCAGAACAGACTTGTATGGATTGTATGTCTGACATTACATTTTGAGATATAAATCAGATTTCTTTCAAATAAATTTCTGTTGGTAGCGGAGAATTTATTCTCTTAGCTTAACACCCTTCTCTGAGACGTACGAGCTTAGAGGTTATGTAGTTAAAGGTTATCGGTAATATATTCCCAACTTGGTAATGTGGCATGCTGAGTGCTGCTGATCATTTGTTGATCAAAGTTAGGCTTTTATGAAAAATCGTAGCTTTGTGAACGAGACTTCGTCGGACCTCACACCCCGGAAATGGTCAAAACAGGAAGAATGCAGCAAGGTTATTTGGGGATCGCACCCCCAAAGGGTATGTTCATTTCCTTTTGGATAGAGGTGGTATTATGGTATGGAGCCCAAATACTTAACCTATGTGGTTGCTGCAAATTTATTTGTTTGTGGTTGTTGGTGAATCCCAGGATTTAGGTCGGTTACAACCGGGGATGGCATACTCGTGTCAGTTGTTACCTAGCTAGAGGTAACCCGGCCTTGTGTTGGCAGAGATCCGGTTAGGTTCTCGCGCCGTCTCTCCAGAGGCCTACCCATGTGGCAATGGGAAGTTCCTTGGCCTGATCATTTGTTGGAAAATCCAAAGAAACAATACGATCCCTGTACGGTTTTAGTTGTATAACCTGCCATGGAATGTGGCGGTAACCTTCTATTGAACATGATAGCCATATTAGGCATACGATAATGGTCGTATGTTGGCTAAGATTTATATTATACTTTCGAAATGTTTTCCTACACTTTGCACTTAAAGTAATAATATCAAAGAAATTTGCGTATCAAGCATGTTTGACTATCATAAGGAGAAATCTTCTCCGATTCTGCATTTACATTGTATGTATGTGCAGGAGGCCTTATGTTAGTTTCATTTTCTAAAACCATTGCGGATCTATCTTAAAAATATTTCTTTGTTTGATTTTTTTTTAAGGTAAACTGTTTTAAGTTCTCACACTAGTCCCATGACTGACCTGGAGTTTATTTTTCCCTTCCTAAACTCTGGGTGTCCATAATTTTCTACACGGGCAGTCTAGAGTCAGGTTATTAGGTCATTCTGGAATTCAGGAGTTGCTGTGGAGATCAGGAGCAAGCTGGATGGCATGGCGTATCAACTTGTATATAGTATTTCTTTCCCGCTGTTTGTTGTTGTAAACTCTGATAATGTAATGTAATGTGATGTAATATATAAAATGTACAGTTCTTTTGATTTAAAGATTTTTTATTTATCTATTATATGTTGTTCCGCTCCGAATTGTGAGATTCTGATATTGTTTCTGTTGCTTCTTCTTTCTTCCTTCTTCTACCTCTTGTTATTTAACCCTAACAATTCGGTTTTCCAGCCTTCGATTGCTCGGCAGTTGATACATTGGACGTATTAATGTCCATTTTCGAAAGTCCAAAATCCCTATCGTTACATATTCATTATGAGTTATCTATTGATATTGATTGATTGATTTTGATGATTATTGTGATGGATATTTGATTGTTGATATTGGATGACTGGATGTTATAATTCATATTGTTATAACACTGCAAGTTCCCTATAGGTTGGAATGATACATACCCGAACGATGTATAGATTAGGGAAAAATCATTATAGGTTGAAATGATAGACTCGATCGATTTTATGGATTTTAAATTAATTTAGGATTGTCATTTGAAATGATATGTAACCGTAAATTTCAAATTGCGGATTGAAATGATAAATATCCGTACCACCTGACCTTAGTATAGAAAATTATATATGATCACTGAATTGGTTAAATTAAATGACTTTGAGTCTTTGAAATATTAAATTCAATTAATTGATATTTTGGAATAGAAATTGATTTATATAAACTAAATTATTTTCGAAGCCCAAACGTAAATATTGAAATTGGAATTAATTTAATGAATTGTTCAAAGGATTTAAATTAGAATTTCAAAGTTGAAGTGTCAAATATAAGTGAATTCATCGGAATTGAGTTACTGAAATGTTTGGGAATAAATATGAAATCTATTTTTAAATAACTATTTTAATCAATTTAAAACTATTTTAATTTATTTAATCTATTATAACCTATTTAAACCAATTTAATCTATTTTTACCTAATTTCAACTAATTAAATTTATTTAATCTATTTTAAATCTATTTAATATAATTTAAATCTATTTATTTTTTTAAATTTATTTAATCTATTTAAAATCTACTTAATATAAATTAAATCAATTTATCTATTTAAAACATTTTAAACATAATAAAATCTATTAAATCGATTTTAAATCTATTTAAATTATTTTAAATCAAATTAAATCAAATTTAAATCTGTTTAAACTATTTTAATCTACTTAAACTATTAAAATTATTTATGATTATCTAAACAATTTTCTAAAATTTTAGATTGTGTAAAGTTGAAGTAATTGTATTTAAATCCTTGGTGATGATACAAACTGTAATGACCCGTCTTTTTGGATTTTTTTAAGCATACACACATGTCAGACTCAAACTATTCAAAAGGGCAGATAGTTATTGGGTAAATAAAAAAAGAAATAAACAAGTGGAAAATATGTTTTAAAACTGTAATGTAAATAAATACCAAAGATTTAAAACCAGGCTACACTTTTTTCTTCACTCCTCAATCTTCTTCTTATCTTCCAAAAGAAAATGGAAACCTGAAACAAAAAAAAAATTAAACTTCAGCTTCAACCAGACTAAAGCAAATTCAAAGAAAATTACAAACCTGGAAAGTAAAACAGAAACCAGAAAATCAAGCAAAGAACTGAAATCAAACTCAAGTTCTTCAATCTGGAAAAGATGAACTCAAACTCAACATCAAAAACAAGTACAGATCAACATCAACAAGCCTAGTTCAAATTCAAATACAATTTCAAGATCATTTCCAGTTTTCAAAACCTGGAAGTTTAAATTCAAAATCCTGAAGCTAAAGTACAAAATCATCTCAGATCAAGCAAACAACAACTCCTCCACAAATAAGATTCAAACCATCTCAAATTCGAAAGCAAACCAGGAAATAAGACAACAAAATCAAAAGCAAGTTTAAATCAAAACCATTTTCCAATTTTTAAAAACAAATACAGATCATCTTCAAACTAGATTCAAGTTCAAACAATAATCAGATAAAATGCAACTCAATTTCAATCAACTATCAACTTCAGTTTCAACACAAGTAGATTCAAATCAAAGTAGCAGATCAAAATCTATTCTTGCTTTCAAATCTATTTTTAGGCTTTATTTTTTAAAATAGGTGAGTAAACTCCTTTAATGTGGTATAGAATTTGTTGTTTGGTGAAGGGAAGCTGTGAAAATTATTATAGTATACGTAAATATGTCTGTATACATACAAAGATGTATGTATTTGGTTGTGAATGTCTGCTTGTACAAGCATACATCTCTGTTTCCAAATTTACAAGAATTAAACCTGTTCAAAATCTAAAAACTCTCCCTCAAAATCTTTTTAGGCTTCAAAGTAAAAAACAAAATTTGTTTGAAAAATCAAGATTGAAGTTTTGAAACCGATCTTAAGTTGAAACTAAAAGTAATTTTTGTCAAGCAGGAAGATAAACAGTAAACCCAAATACATGTCGAAATTCAAGTATCTTAATTACTTGGTTTACTTATATAATATGTTTTGCTTCTTGAAACTATGATTTTTAAAAGAAAAATCATGAATTTTAGTTTAGTAAATTGCGAGAATTTGCAAGATGATTGAGAATTGGGTTTTGACAAATTTCAGGCGATTGGTGAATTGTTAGGGGTCGGGGTTGCTTTTGGAGTTGCCTGGGTGGCTGTCGAGATAGGGAAAAATAATCGGAGATTTTTTCGATCATCGTGGCAATGGAATGATGAGGTTTTAGGGTTTAAAACCAGATTTTGGTCAATTGTGTTCTTGAGGCAAGTGCGTCGTCAACGTCGAATCAGTCTCGACCGGGTCTGGTGGAATCGAAGCATAGGAGTTCGACAAAACTCTAGCTAGAATTGCATGGCCTCTGGTGGCCTGAGGTGGCGGGGAAAATCGTTTATGTTGATCAGAGTTTTGTATCAGGATGTGTTGGGTAGCTCGATTTCGAGTTCGACGTTGTTAAGGGGATATGGGTGGTCGATGGCTTAGGGGAGGTTGTCGTCAAATTGTCGATGGTCGCGGCATCGACCGGAGGCGGCTGGAGTCTTGCTGCACGTGCATGAGCAAATATTTGTATCTAGAAACATTGTTTTATCAAGGAAGAAAGTTTACTCGGAGTCGAAATCGAAGTCGAACAGGGTTTGACTCGAAGAAAATAGGGAAGCAGGCTGCTTGGGGACATACTCGGGGAATTTAGGTTTTGGCTTGGGTTTTTGTGATGATATCAAGTTTTAAAGAAAAAATATATAACAGGTATTAAAATTGTAAAACAAATTAAGTTTACTCAAATAATTTTCTCAAAAAAACTTCTCTTTTCTAAATAATAAAAGTTGTTTATGTTTGAGATTAATTAAAGGTTTTAAAATAAAATTATTTTAAAATTAACTAAGTTTAAATGTGTTTACTATATATATATATATATATATATATATAACCTTTGTTTTTGAAAGTTTATTTTAAATAAACTTAATACTGAAATTAAGTAAATGATAAAAAGGGATGAGATGTTTTAATCCTTAATTTAACTTAAAGGTTTAAGTTAAGTGGTTAATGATAATTAATTACAAGATTTTTTAAACAAGGTTTAAATGATAATTGAAGTAATTAGTTAAGATAAAATTTTTATATTTTAATTAATTAATGATTAAAGGTGGATTAATTAAAAAATAATTACTTGAATGTAATCAAAGGTTGGTTAATTAATGTAATTAATTAAGGATAATTGATTACTTAAAGGTTGATTACTTAATGAAAGTAATTAAAAGATAATTTGTAATTAAAGGTTAAGTAATTAACGGATAATTTAGGATTAATTATTTAATAATTAAAGATTAACTAATTTATTAAAAGATGATTAATTAATATAATTAATTAAGGGTTAGTTAATTAATTAATGTAATTAATTAAGGATAAATTAATTAAAGAATAATTAAAGGTTAACTAATTATTCATTAAAGGTTAATTAATTAATGATTAAGATTGATTAATGAATGATTAAAGATTAGTTAATTAATAATTGAGGGTTAATTATTAAATAATTAAAGGATAAATTAATTAGTTAAAGGTTAATTAATGAATGAATAAAGATGAATTAATTAATGATTAAAGGTTAAATTAATTTATGTGATTAATTAAGGATAATTAATTAATTAAGGATAATTAATTAAGATGGGTAATTAAGGTTGATTAATTAATTTCATTAATTAAAATAATAGCCAATGGTTTGTAATTAATTAAAGTTAATTAACCAGGATTAGTAATTTATTCTTATGTAATTAATCTGGTATATTATAATCAGGTGATTAATTAATTTACTTATGGATGATTGGATTGTATTAAGTGCTTTGAATTACTTTATATCTCTGATATGTATGATTATTTTGAATTGAGCTGTAAACTGTGATTTATTTATCTACGATGATATTACTTGCTTATCTGTGAATGAAAGATAAGCGTTATAGGATTATACCACTTATCGATATTGTTGTGCTTGAATTGATGTTGGTTGTGATATTCTATTGTTGAGTAAAAAACCCCTGGACTACACCACATATACAAAAATATGGATTTCATGAGGAATTGATTAAGCCGCATATATTTGAATTTAATATTATTTTATTCAAAACGATAATATGGTTTTACAAAGTTGAATTTTAAATCCAAATGGTTTGGAAGTGAAATTGAGTTGAATATGAAAAGTTTTTGGAAAGAAAGTTTTGAAATTGAAATTTAGTTTTAATATGTCTCGTTGAAGTTTTGAAATCATTTTGGAAATTATGGTTTGAAAAGGTTATACAAGTTATACAATATATATATATGGATTTCAAACCATTTTGAAGTGTACTGAATGAATTATTTTAGGAATTTTAGTTTAATTTAAATAGAACATGCCGAGGATATGGCAGTTCGTTGATTTTCTGATTTTACTTTAAAAGGCTATAACTTGAAAAAATTTAATCAGATTTTCCCAAAATGAAAAGCATTTGTTTTCAAATGATAATGGCGTTCATATAATGAAAGAATTCCCAGTTTTTGTTGAAAGGATTTCAAGTTGAAATGGGAATTGTTTTGAAAGTTATGAATGAATCTTTGATTAAATATTAGTGAACTTTGTTTCAAATTGAAGAGGACCTTCAAGGGTGAATCTTTTGTTTAAATGATTAAAAGCAAAAATTTTGGTTAACCATTCAAAAAGAAAGGTTTTGGGCTAAAAGTTTTGAATTAACTAAGGTCTCAATATATCCATATGTTTTTAAAACAAGCGCTCATTATTCGGTTTAGCTAGGAGGGGACTCTATGTCATCAAACCCATTTCGAATAGTGATACGACAAAATAGATACCATTTGAAGACGGTGGTGAAGACCGGGTGTTTTCGAGAACGATAGGATTACCCATCGAATGTTACTGCACTGAGTTGCTCCTGCATAGAGATCTCCATATGTGATGGGGAGTCCGATCGGGATTGTGAATACCTGGATTTTCAAGGGCTTCTTTTGAAGTGCCTTCGATTCCATTCAAACCTAGGATGAACTTGTATGGATGTATGTCTTACGTTACACTTTGAGATGTAAAACTGGTTTCTATCAAATACATTTTTGTTTGGTGGTGGAGAATTTATTCTCTTAGTTTAACATTCTTCTCTAAGACGTACGAGCTCATAGGTTATGTAGTTGATATTTACTAGTGATACATTCCCAATTTGGTAATGTGGCATGCTAAGTGTTGCTAATCATTTGTTCATCGAAGCATGGCTTTTGTGAAAAGCGTAGCTTTGTAGACGAGACTTTGTCAAACCTCACAAGCCAAAAATGGTCGAAATAGGAAGAATGCGGCAAGGTTATGAGGGTCGCGCCCTTTAGGGTATGTGCATTTCCTTCTTGATAAAAAGTGATATCATGGTATGGAGCTCAGATAATTAACTTATGTGGTTGTTGAAATTTCTTGGTGTTGAGCGCTCGAAAAAGGTTGGTTATGACCGGGGGATGGCATACTCGTGTCAGTAGTTACCTAGTTACAGTGGTAGCTCGGCCTTGTATTGGCACAGAGCCGGTTAGATTATACGGGTGTCCCTCCAGAGGGGTACCCATTCGATGAAGGAAGTTCCTTAGCCTTGACCATTTGTTAAAAATCCAATCACCCAATATGCGCCCTGTATGGTTTTAGTTGTAGAACCTGCCATTTAACATGGTAGCTATAGTAGGTATACTATAATGGTACGTATGCTAGCTAAGATTAATATTATACTTGCAAATGTTTTCTGGATTATGCACTAATAATAATATCAAAAGGATTTTTCGTATCAAGTATGTTTGACTATCATAAAGAGAAACTTCTCCAATTGTGTGATTGCATTGTGTTGTGGCGGGAGACCTTATGGTAGTTTCATTTTCCAAAAAACATAGCGAATTTCTTTGATTTCTTTTGTTGTTTCTTTTTGTTCAAAACAACTGTTTTTGTTTGCTCACACCAGTCCCATGACTGACCTGGAGTTTATTGTTCCCTTTCTAAACTCTACGTGTCCACAATTTTCCACACGGGCAGCCTAGGGTCAGGTTATTAATAGATAGTAGATGAGGGCCTAGTAGACTTTGGTTTAGCAAATGCATCGAATTTGCTACAAGTTCGGCATGATGGTGGTTCGAGTTTCTTGGTTTGGCATCTTTGGAGCTTTAGCATTGGAAGTGAAATCTGTTGGATTTTCTTTCTCTCTTGAAGATCATGATAAAGACTTCTTTCCGTTGTTGTATTTTGGCTCTGATATTGATAATCATTTGTATTAGTGTAACGACCCTATTTTTACGGATCGAAGAATCGTAAAACTATTGTTATTAGGTTGATAGTGTTGTTAAGTCATTTAGAATTTAATTCGTTTGGAGCTTAAGTCGTCCAGAGAAGAGTCGTCCAGGGTTGGGTCGAGTTGTAGCATGAGTCGGTGGAGCGACTTAGAGGATGGAGCGACTTAAGGAAGGTGACCGACTTAAAGAGTAAGCGACTTAAGAGATGGCCGGTTTAAAATAGTGAATGACCTATAGGATTTGACCGACGTAAGGTTTGAGACCGGTTTAAGGGGTAGTGACTTAAGAAAGTTAGGACGTGTTGAGGCTTAAGTCGTGTGATAGTTTAAGTCGGTGGAACGACCTAAGGAGGGTAAGTCGTTCGAGCGACTTAAGGGTGATAGTATAGGTCGGTTTAATGACTTAAGAGAATCGGCGACTTAGGAGTTAACGGCTTAAGCTAGTAAATGACCTAAGGGATAGTGGTATAGGAGATAGGTCGGTGAAGCGACTTAAGGTATTTAGCGGCTTAGGTCGCATGAAGGAAAGGGTGTTAGGTCGCTGGGTTGCAAAGCCGTGTGTGTTGTTGAGTCGTTGAGTCGTAAGTCGTTGAGTCGCCCAAACGACTTAGGACTTAGGAAGAAATGCGGTAGTGTTTTAGGTCGTGCATAGGCTTGAGTCGTTGGGTCGGCTTCTCGGTTAGGTCGTAGGTCGTGGGGTCGGCAATGTTGTTAAGCCGCGAGTTGATGAGTCGTAGGTCGGGGATTTTTAAGTCGTGAACGACTCATGGGGGTGAACGACTCATAGGTTTGGCCTATAAATAGAAGTGCTTATCTCTCTTTTTGGGATCCGGATTTTGAAGCGACGAAGTTCTGCCTTTTTGAGAGCTCGACTACAACACTTCTTCACTTCTTTTCTCCACTCTAATCTTGTGCTTCCGTCCATCTAAATTGAAGGCCAAATCGAAGATCCAAGAGCTTAGGTTGAAGATCTCCATCCATTGAAGAGGGATTTCATCGTTTGAAGCCGAGTTTTGGCGGATCGAGCTAGATCCTTCGCTGTCCAAATCTGAAGTTAGTTGCTTTTTAAATGTTTAGGTGATTCGGTGAGTGGTGGTTATCTCTCACATGGACCCAAAGGAGTATATTGGATCGGTGGATTGTCTGTGTGTTAAAGATAGTGATTTCATGCATTTTTCTTAAGTCTGCATGTAGATCCATCGTTCATAAAGTTTTGATATCCATCTTACTACATGTTAACCTATGCTAGTTCATTCATCACGATATTACTTAAAATTCATGCTTGCTAGATTTGGACTCTTTATTTACGAAATTTCCATTATTGTTATAACTGTTTATTTAGATCTTGTTTGAATGATTGATTACTTGGATTAATGATTGATTTGATTAATTGGTAGAAGTTAGTTGATTGATGATTTGATTTGGACAAGTTGGTCGAAGATGATTCAAAAGCTAAGTGGAAAGGCTCTTGAATAAGGAAAGCTGCCTGTGGCATATGAAGCGGATGATAAAGCTCATATGGATAGATTTGATGATGATTTTAAGATGGGACTTTGCTGTGATGCGATGAGGCAAAGAATGATGTTTAGATGGGACTTTGCTGTGATGCGATGAGGCAAAGAATGATGTTTAGATGGGACTTTGCTGTTATGCGATAAGGCAAAGCATGATGTTTAGATGGGACTTTGTTGTTATGCGATAAGGCAAAGCATGATGTGAGATAGCCTTGGTTTAATCCAGACGGGATCATTCCAAGCATGTCGATAACTCGGTGATATGGTTCGAGTTTGTGGATAATGGTTGGCTCGAGAGGCGCTTGAGCTAGTATGAGAATAGTCGTCGAGGAGGATGACTAGAAGGCTAAGATTTCACTGTTGTTGAAGGTTCTAGCATGCTCAAAGCAAGAGTAAGCCGGGCAGATTCGATAGTCCCAAGATGAATAGTTGATGGTCTAATACTCTGGGCAGATTCGATAGTCCTAGGCAAGGGTCACGATGACGTGCGGAGTTATGTCTAGAAGCGGGGTTACCATTAGCCCTTGACGGACGGATGAAATAATGAGCCGGTCATTCAATTAACGGTGATATCGAGGCAATGATAACAGTGATAGCCAGATTCATGGATGTTTGGATGCTTTGGTTGTATCGTCGCTCGTTCTCAAGAGCGATGTTTTGTGGGTGCTTATCTGATCTTGGTTTAGGCCTTGGGGGTTTGCGCTTGGAAAACTTCGACCTTGACTCGATTGATAATTGTTTTACTTTAAATGTGTGCTTTGCTATGTTTGTTTCTGCTTAGTGGGTCTGGGGGCTATCATTGTAGAAAGAGGTGGAGTGGGATGGTTGGGTTCCTATTCCTTTTTACCCCTTTATGCTCTTTTGGTATGTTTGATAGTTGATTTACCGCTCACTAGGACTTTTGTCAGACTCAAGGTTTTATGTTCAACTCTTATTACCTTGGGTTGTTCATCCGCTTTGGGATGGGCAGACTAGGTAGCAGGTGACAGGTGCTGTTCTTAGTGACCAACGCTGTTGATGACAAAGACGAGCTGGAGGCTTTTGCATATTGTTTTCTTACTATATGTACTGGATGTTCCGCTGTTTGTATCTACTCTGAGTGATATGTAGTGAGGCTTGCTGTATTGACTTTTCAGATTTGTTGTACTAAACTATTATGAGTTTTTATGATGAGATTCTGTTCTATGGAGCTTCACTATGTATACTTTTCTATTGTATTTTATCCATGCGCTGTGAGTGATACGATAGACTATTCCGTGTTTACCTTACCTTGATGATCGTCCAGGGCGGCCTGACACACTTTTCAGCGCACTGTTCCCTTGTTTAGTGCAGGAGTCATGGACGGTCGTCACATTTGGTATCAGAGCTTTGGTTAATCGATTTTAGCCAACGCTCGCTGACGTAACTACGTATGAGAGACGTAATTGTAATTTTGATGGATGATTACTATATATAATATAGTAGCTTAGAAGGATTTGAACCCTTATTGCAGTTGTTCTTAAGGTGTACTAATCATTTCTTTTAGATATTAGGAATGAGTCGAAGAGGGATACCAGCTGCTAGGGAAGGCCGTGATTCTGAGGGGGCTGCTGATTATGCTTCTATGTTCGAGGCTATGATGACTTCGATCATGAGAAGAATACCAGCTCCAGGGCAATCGGTAGATGTTGGAGTTCAAGTTCAAGCCCCAAAACCAGTGGATTTTGCTAAGTTGTGCAAAGACTATACTGCTCTTGGAGGAAAGGTTTTCTTGGGGACAGAGTCAACTATTGAAGTTCAGAGATGGATTGATGCTTGTAGAAGGATTTTTGGTGACTTTGGAATTGAGGATGCAACTAAGAGAAAGCTTGCATCAAGACAGCTTCAAGGGAGAGCTTCTGATTGGTGGAACTCTATCACCATTGATTGATCTTTTGTTTGTGATTGTTTTGTTCTGAACTTTGTGGGGTTTGGAATTATTTTGGGTATGGACTGGCTTAGGAAGTATGCGGCAAGGGTTGATTGTAAGAGGCTGGAGGTAACAGTCGAGAATGTGGAGGGGCGAAAGGTTGTGATACGATGTAAGCATGAAGAAGGCGTCTTCATGAGCTTCATGTATTCGCTAGTTGTTCCACGGGATGGACTGTCATCGGTGCCTATTGTGAATGGATTTGAGGATGTCTTTGACGAGGTCAAAGGGTTACTGCCGCATAGAGAGATCGAGTTTCGCATCGATCTAGTTGAAGGAGCCAGACCTGTTGTGATGCCTCTTAGGCGAATGGCGCCTAGGGAACAGGAAGAGTTGAAGGTGCAAGTTGATGACCTTTTTCAGAAAGGATTCATTCGGCGTAGTGTGTCTGAATGGGGTGCACTAGTTATGTTTGCAACCAAAGTGGATGGATCGTTGATGTTGTGTGTGGATTATCGTGAGCTGAATAAAGTGACGAAGAAGAATAAGTATCCATTGCCGAGAATAGATGACTTGTTTGATCAGCTTCACGAAGCTAAGGTGTTTTCTCAGATGGATTTGGCAATGGGATTTCACCAGTTGAGAGTGGCAAAGGATAGTGTGCCGAAGACTGCTTTTAGGACACCATCCGATTTCTATGAGTGGTTAGTAATGCCGTTTGGATTAACCAATGCACAAGCATATTTTGTGGATCTTATGAATAGAGTGTTCATAGATCAGTTGAACAAGTTCGTACTTGTGTTCGTGGATGATTTTTTGATTTATTCCAAAACTGAAGAAGAATACAAGACGCACTTGTGTATTGTGTTGGAAATCTTGCGAAAACAACAGCCGAGGGCTAAGTTTTCGAAGTGTCACTTCTGGAAGAGTGAAGTGAGGTTCTTAGGCCATATTATCTCTGGAAATGGAATAGCGGTTGATCCCGCCAAAGTGGCAGCAATCCAGGATTAGGTTAGACCTAAGAATGCATCTGATGTGAGAAGTTTCCTTGGATTAGCAGGATATTATCGTCGGTTTATCAAAGACTTTTCCAAGATAGCTACACCATTAACAGGATTGACGAAAAAGAACCAAGTGTTCAGATGGGATGCTAAGTGTGAACAAGCTTTCGGAATCCTGAAAGAGCGATTGACAAGTGCTCCTGTTTTGACAATTCCAAGTGGAAATGATGAGATGATGGTTTGCACCGATGCATGGCGTACTGGACTTGGAGCAGTGCTAATGCAGAAGGATAAAGTTGTTGCGTATGCAAGTCGACAACTGAAGCCGCATGAAAGGAATTATCCGACTCATAATTTGGAGTTAGCGGCGATTATATTTGCTCTGAAGATGTGGAGGCATTATCTTTTGGGAGTTCGATTCGAGTTGTTTACAGATCATAAGTCGTTGAAGTATCTTTTCTCCCAAAAAGATTTGATTCTTCAGCCGCAACGACGGCTAGAGTTTTTAGCATCATATGATTTTGGTATAGCCTATACTCCGGGAAAAGGTAACGCAGTGGCAGATGCGTTAAGTCGAAGACATGCAGGATTGGGAGCCATGTTTTCGGAATGGAAGAGTCTCGAGTATTTGGCTGGATTTGACTTCTGGCCCAGATGTGAATTGGAACCTGAGATGTTGGCAAGCTTATAGATAAGGCCTACTCCGGTGGAAAGAATTGGCGAGAGCCAAAAGCGAGACGATAAGCTTGTCAAGATTACCCATGATTTGGAATCTGGATTGGACCCAGAGAAGGATAAAGGATTCGAGGTCGATCGAGAGGGTTGGCTTCAGAAACAAGGACGACTAGTTATTCCCGATATAGATGAATTGAGAGATGAAGTTCTGAAGGAAAGTCATCACTCGAATTTGACAATTCATCCAGGTGGAAATAAGATGTATTGGGATATGAAGAGAACCTATTATTGGGAAGGTATGAAGAAGGATGTTGGAAATTTTATTTCCAAATGTATGAACTACCAGTTGGTTAAAGCCGAACAGAAGAAGCCCAGTGGATTGCTTCAGCCATTAGAAGTTCCTACATGGAAGTGGGAGCAAATATCGATGGATTTTATCGATGGTCTACCTAGAACCAGAGCAGGAAATGAAGGGATTTGGGTCATCGTAGATCGATTGACTAAGAGTGCAAGATTTATTCCTGTTCGATCAACCAGGACTGCATCGAAATTGGCTGAGCTATATGTTAAGTGGATAGTTCGATTCCATGGTATTCCGAAAAGTATAGTGAGCGATCGAGAGCTATTGTTCACTAGCGGATTTTGGAAGAGCTTCCAGGAGGTTTTGGGAACCGAGTTGTGTTTGAGTACAGCTTATCACCCTCAAACAGATGGTCAGACAGAGAGAGTCAACCGAGTTTTGGAAGATCTCCTCAGAGCATGTGTTTTGGACGTCGGAGGATCATGGGAAGATCATCTTCATTTGGTGGAATTTTCATACAATAACAGTTACCAGTCCAGTATTGGTATGGCACCGTATGAGGCATTGTATGGAAGACCGTGTAACTCTTCGACGTGTTGGTTGGAAACAGGAGAAAAGTTGATACTTGGGCCAGAAATGATTCAACAGACTACGGATTGTATAGAGATCATTCGGCAACGAATGAAGGCAGCCCAAGACCATCAGAAAAGTTATGCCGATAAGCGTCGCAAGGATTTGGAATTCGACGTAGGTGATATGGTTTTTGTGAAGATTTCTCCACTGAAGAATGTTATTCGATTCGGGAAGAAAGGGAAATTGACTCCGAGATTTGTTGGACCATTCCCGATCATCGAGCGAATTGGAAAGCTCGCTTATAAATTGGAATTACCAGAAAAGATGTCGGGTGTGCACAATGTTTTTCATGTATCATATCTACGGAAGTATGTGCACGACCCAAGTACAGTGGTTTCTGCTGATAGCTATGAAGATTTTGAGGTTGATCCAGTTGTTAGAAGACCTCGTAAGCCACTTCGTGTTGTGGAAACGGACACGAAACAGCTTAGGAGGAAGGTAGTCAGGTTGCTCAAGGTACAATGGAGTGATGATGTTAACGACTATACATGGGAGGAGGAAGAGAGGATGAAGGCAGCTCATCCTGAACTCTTCGAGGTATGTCCCTAAGATGTCGTGACATCTCATGAATTTGTAACTTGTTCGAGTCTTAGAATTCTGCATGCTAGGCTAGTAATTGGATGCATGGTTGGTTGATTGCTATGGATGGTAGGCATGCAGAATAGTTTTGGTTGCTCTTGTTTGTTTGGAATTTCGAGGGCGAAATTCCTAAAGGGGAGAGAATTTAACGACCCGTATTTTTACGGATCGAAGAATCATAGAACTGTTGTCATTAGGTTGATAGTGTTGTTAAGTCGTTTAGAATTTAAGTCGTTTGGAGCTTAAGTCGTCTAGAGAAGAGTCGTCCAGGGTTGGGTCGAGTTGTAGCATGAGTCGGTGGAGCGACTTAGAGGATGAAGCGACTTAAGGAAGGTGACCGACTTAAAGAGTAAGCGAGTTAAGAGATTGCCAGTTTAAAATAGTGAATGACCTATAGGATTTGACCGACTTAAGGTTTGAGACTGGTTTAAGGGGTAGCGACTTAAGAAAGTTAGGACGTGTTGAGGCTTAAGTCGTGTGATAGTTTAAGTCGGTGGAACGACCTAAGGAGGGTAAGCCGTTCGAGCGACTTAAGGGTGATAGTATAGGTCGGTTGAATGACTTAAGAGAATCGGCGACTTAGGAGTTAACGGCTTAAGCTAGTAAATGACCTAAGGGATAGTGGTATAGGAGATAGGTCGGTGAAGCGACTTAAGGTAGTTAGCGGCTTAGGTCAAATGAAGGCAAGGGTGTTAGGTCGCTGGGTTGCTAAGCTGTGTGTGTTGTTGAGTCGTTGAGTCGTAAGTCGTCCAAACGACTTAGGACTTAGGAAGAAATGCGGCAGTGTTTTAGGTCGTGCATAGGCTTGATTCGTTGGGTCGGCTTCTCGGTTCGGTCGTAGGTCGTGGGGTCGGCAATGTTGTTAAGCCGTGAGTTGATGAGTCGTAGGTCGGGGATTTTTAAGTCGTGAACGACTCATAGGGGCAAACGACTCATAGGTTTGGCCTATAAATAGAAGTGCTTATCTCTCTTTTTGGGATCCTGATTTTGAAGCGACGAAGTTCTGCCTTTTTGAGAGCTCGACTAAAACACTTCTTCACTTCTTTTCTCCACTCTAATCTTGTGCTTCCATCCATCTAAATTGAAGATCAAATCGAAGATCCAAGAGCTTAGGTTGAAGATCTCCATCCATTGAAGAGGGATTTCATCGTTTGAAGCGGAGTTTTGGCGGATCGAGCTAGATCCTTCGCTGTCCAGATCTGAAGTTAGTTGCTTTTGAAGTGTTTAGGTGATTCGGTGAGTAGTGGTTATCTCTCACACGGACCCAAAGGAGTATATTGGATCGGTTGCTTGTCTGTGTGTTAAAGATAGTGATTTCATACATTTTTCTTAAGTCTGCATGTAGATCCATCGTTCATAAAGTTTTTATATCCATCTTACTACATGTTAACCTATGCTAGTTCATTCATCACGATATTACTTAAAATTCATGCTTGTTAGATTTGGACTCTTTATTTATGAAATTGCCATTATTGTTATAACTGTTTATTTAGATCTTGTTTGAATGATTGATTACTTGGATTAATGATTGATTTGATTGATTGATAGAAGTTAGTTGATTGATGATTTGATTTGGACAAGTTGGTCGAAGATGATTCAAAAGCTAAGTGGAAAGGCTCTTGAATAAGGAAAGCTGCCCGTGGCATATGAAGCGGATGATAAAGCTCATATGGATAGATTTGATGATGATGTTAAGATGGGACTTTGCTGTGATGCGATGAGGCAAAGCATGATGTTTAGATGGGACTTTGCTGTGATGCGATAAGGCAAAGCATGATGTTTAGATGGGACTTTGCTGTGATGCGATAAGGCAAAGCAAGATGTGAGATAGCCTTGGTTTAATCCAGACGGGATCATCCCAAGCATGTCGATAACTCGGTGATATGGTTCGAGTTTGTGGATAATGGTTGGATCGATAGGCGCTTGAGCTAGTATGAGAATAGTCATCGAGGAGGATGACTAGAAGGCTAAGATTTCACCAGTGTTGAAGGTTCTAGCATGCTCAAAGCAAGAGTACGCTGGGCAGATTCGATAGTCCCAAGATGAATAGTTGATGGTCTAATACTCTGGGCAGATTCGATAGTCCTAGGCAAGGGTCACGATGACGTGCGGAGTTATGTCTAGAAGCGGGGTTACCATTAGCCCTTGACGGACGGATGAAATAATGAGCCGGTCATTCAATTAACGGTGATATCGAGGCAATGATAACAGTGATAGCCAGAGTCATGGATGTTTGGATGCTTTGGTTGTATCGTCACTCGTTCTCAAGAGCGATGTTTTGTGGGTGCTTATCTGATCTTGGTTTAGGCCTTGGGGGTTTGCGCTTGGAAAACTTCGACCTTGACTCGAGTGATAATTGTTTTACTTTAAATGTCTGCTTTGCTATGTTTATTTCTGCTTAGTGGGTCTGGGGGCTATCACTGTAGAAAGAGGTGGAGTGGGATGGTTGGGTTCCTATTCCTTTTTACCCCTTTATGCTCTTTTGGTATGTTTGATAGTTGATTTACTGCTCACTAGGACTTTTGTCAGACTCAAGGTTTTATGTTCAACTCTTATTACCTTGGGCTGTTCATCCGCTTTGGGATGGGCAGACTAGGTAGCAGGTGACGGGTGCTGTTCTTAGTGACCAACGCTGTTGATGACGAAGACGAGCTGGAGGCTTTTGCATATTGTTTTCTTACTATATGTACTGGATGTTCCGCTGTTTGTATCTACTCTGAGTGATATGTAGTGAGGCTTGCTGTATTGACTTTTCAGATTTGTTGTACCAAACTATTATGAGTTTTTATGATGAGATTCTTTCTATGGAGCTTCACTATGTATACTTTTCTATTGTATTTTATCCATGCGTTGTGAGCAATACGATAGACTATTCCATGTTTACCTTACCTTGATGATCGTCCATGGCGGCATGGCACACTTTTCAGCGCACTATTCCCTTGTTTAGTACAGGAGTCATGGGCGGTCGTCACAATTAGATTATTGTATCCATTTGTATAACAATAAAATTTATTCTTTTTTCGCTATGTCGTTATCACCTAATGTTGTTATAAGCTCCGACGAACCAGACTCAATGTTTGAATCTGCGACATTCGAATACAGGTGATGTATTTGGTTGTCGATTTTCGAAAGTCGAGTCAGGGTCGTTAACCAAAGATCGATAGAAATTGGCAAATCGGATGACCAATCTAACGAATGAGTAGTATGGCCGAGACCTACACGCCTCCTCTCCCAGTCGCCACTCCCCGTTCATCAATCAGACGACGATTCACCGCCGGATCGTCAAAATTTCATACGGACGTTCGAAAATGTTTCAGTGATTTCTAGGCGTACAATAAACCCGATTGGAAAACGAATCATACCAAGGAATTACACTCATCAAGAGCTTCAAAACGGTATAAAATTCGACATAGTTTGGAGGAGTTTTATTTTGGAGTTGAATTTGAAATTAACAATTTTTAATTATCGAAAATTTACGGGTCGTTACACTCTCGCCCACTCAAAACTTTTCGTTCCCAAATAGGAAAAAGAAAGGAAAATAAAGAATTAAGTAATCAATATATCTTATTCAAAATATTAAATTTTTAAACAAATAAATTTACAAAATTAAATAATTTGAATAAAATATATCAATTTATAAAACCATAATACGAGAACGTACCTATTTGTCGGGCAAACAACGCTAAATTTTATGAAACCAAAAGCAGTAGCAATTGCTTCCATAAACTTGTATTTCACTTATATAATCTAAACAAAATTAGCAAATTATATAAAGAGAAATATTTAATTTTTTTCAGTAAATAACAAACAAAACATCACCACATAACAACAATTTCATTTGCAACAAACAACTATACAACATCGTTTCAACATAGAGAGCAATCATCCATCCATAGCAACCAAACAAATGATTTGTTCGGGTTCAGAGCATCTAATCATATAAAATGATAAATAACTATGAAGTAAACCATACACTCAACAGTCGTAGATAAAAGGTTATCTATACATCTCTACACAAAATAGAAGTATCATTCCCCCAACTAATCCATAACCCAATACAAACAATGATATCCAAGTATTATTTAAGTATTCTTATAAATTTTCTTTTATAATATTCACTGTTCATAATTTTTCGTTCATCCCATGGTATTTTCTTTAATTTACACTTATTTCTTACCAAAATTAAATTTCCATTCATTCATATAATACTTAATTCCCTTAATTTACATTCATTTATTTTCATATGTTATTTACATTTTCTTACATATGTTCCTCCTACATAATTATTTAAATATATGTAAATCAATTCTTAAAGTACTATGTAGCTTTCTTTGCAAATGAATTCACATACATTTATTCAGTGTTTATTTTCATTTATTTTCATTCATTACTAACAAAAATTCATTTTTCCACTTATTCATATAATGTCAATTTCTTTTCATTTCATTATATTCATTTCCTACATAAATTATTTACATTCAATTTCTTATAATAACCAATGAATTTACTATTCAAGTATTACATGCATTTTATTGCAGCTTAGTTCACATTTGTTCATTTATATACTTGATTTCTATTAGATATTAATATTCATTAGTGCATAAGTTCATACCTAAGTTTCTTACTTTTAATTCACCTTCATTTCTTTACAAAGTGTCATTGAATATTGAATTCATTTCCTAAATCATTTCAATTTTCCGAAGTTATAATCATAAGCTCAATATAGTACTCATTTTATTATTTATTTTAATTATAAGTAGCTCCAACATTAACATAAGTTTATAGTAATTTACTAGCAGTACTCACTTTTCTCTTTCTTTTTATTTAGTAGTATTTCAATTATAACTTAAGTTTGTAACAACTATAATGTCAAAATTCTTATTTATAAAAATAATTCTACCAAACACTTTTATTACTTAGGTTTTACTTGTATAATTATGTAATGACCCTGACTTGACCTTAGAAAATCGACATCCAATACATCACCCATATTCGAATGCCGCAGATTAAAACGTTGAGTCTGCTTCATCGGAGCTTTTAACAAAATTAGGTGATAACAACACAACGGAAACAGAAGAATAATTTTATTGATATACAATAAGGGTACAACAATCTGATACAAATTAAGTAATAAACATTATCAGAGATAGATACAACAGCGGAAAAATAAAGCAACAGAAAGATAACATCTCCATTGCCAAAGCTCCAAAACTCCAAACCAGAAGCGAGAACCTCCAATCATGCCGAAGTGAAGCAAATGCGATGTAGAATGCGTTTTCCAATTCCAAAGGCTCCGAAGACTGCCAAAGGCTACATCTACTAGATGACTATCTGATAACCTGACTCTAGGCTACCTATGTGGAAAATTGTGGGCACCCATAGTTTAGAAAGGGAACAATAAACTCCAGGTCAGTTATGGGACTGGTATGAGCAAACAAAAACAGTTTATTTTGAAGAAAAAGAAATAAAAAGAAATCTGCTATGCCTTTTGGAAAATGAAACTACCATAAGGCCTCCCGCTGCGCACACACAATGCAATCGTGCACTTGGAGGAGATTTCTCCTTATGATAGTCAAACATGCTTGATACGTGAAAATCCTTTTGATATTATTATTAGTGCATAGTGGAAAACATTTCGAAAGTATAATATTAATCTTACCTAGCATTGGTACCATTATATTATGCCTGCTATAGCTACCATTTAAGAATAGCATGTTATACAACTGCAATCGTAAATGGCTTGTATTGGGTGATTGGATTTCCAACAAATGGCCAAGGCTAAGGAACTTCTTTTCCGAATGCGCACGCCTCTTGAAGGACGCCCCGTGATCTTAACCAGCTCTCTGCCAACACTAGGTCGGGTTACCTTTGTAACTAGGTAACTAACTTTCACGAGTATGCCATCCATTGGTCGTCACCGACCTTTATCCCGGTATTCACCAACAAATTCCAACAATCACATAAGTAAAATATCATGGCTCCATACCATGATACCACTTTTTATTCAGAAGGAAATGCATATATCCTAAGGGGCGTGACACCCGTAACCTTGCTGCATCCTTTCCTGTTTCGACCATTTCCGGGGTGTGAGGTTCGATGAAATCTCGTCCCACAAAGCTACGCTTTTCGCAAAATCCATGCTTCGATCAACCAATGATCAGCACTCAGCATGCCACATTACTCAAATGGGAATGTATCACTAGTAGCTATCAACTACACAACCTCTGAGCTCGTACGTCTCAGAGAAGGGTGTTAAGCTAAGAGAACAAATTCTCCGCCACCAAACAGAAATGTATTTAATAGAAACCAGCTTTATATCTCAAAGTGTAACATCAGACATACATCCATACAAGTCCATCCTGGGTCTGAACGGAATCGAAGGCACTTCAAAGAAGTCCTTGCAAATCTGGATATCCCCAATCGCGTTTAGACTCCCCATCACGTAGGGTAATCAAAACCTCTACACCAGGGTCATTCGGTGCAGAGACATTTTACAGGTAATCCTTCCGTTCTCGAAAATACCAGTCTTCACCATCGTCTTCAAATGCTATCCATTTCGTCGTATGATTAATTCGAAATGGCTATTTTGACATACTCTCCCGGTTAAACCGAATAATGAGCGCTAATTTTAAAAGCATATGGATATATTAGGATCTTAGTTCAGTCACAACTTTTATCCCAAAACCTTTCCTTTTGAATGGTTTAAAAAAATTTCCACTTTAATCTTTTAAACAAAAGATTCACCTTTAAGATCCTCTTTAATTTGAAAACAAGGTTCACCATCTTTAACAAAGATTTATTCATAGCCTTCAAAACTATTTCCAATTCAAACTTGATTTACTCACAACTCGAAAACTTTTCAACAAAACTGGAAATTCTTCCTTTATATGAAAGCTATTATATTAGAAAACAAAAAATTTTGGTTTTGGAAAAATCCGATCAAATATGCACAAGTTATAGCCTTTTGAAGTATAAATCGGGAAATTAGCAAACTGCCGTACACCCGGCAAGTTCTATTTGATTTAAATTTTAAACTTCCAAATAATTCATACAAATATTTTTAAAATGGTGTAAAATCCTGTATAATCCTTTTTAAACCATAGTTTCCAAAATTTCAAACTTACATATATAATTCAACATCAAATCTTGAATTCAAATTCAAATTAAATTATTTTAATTTCAAAACTTTAACAAGCCATATTATAAGATAATTTTAATTTCAAAACTTCCTTTTCAAAACCCAATTTCACTTCCAAACTATTTTGGATTCAAAATTCAATTTTGAAATTCTTTCACCATTTTGAATAAAATGGTATTAAATTCAAAAACCCATGACTTAACCAATTTCCCATGAAATCCATATTTGTGTGTATGTGTTGTCCAGGGGTTTTGCACACAACAATAAAATATCACAACCATCATCAATTCAAGCACAACAATATCGATAAGCAGTATAATCGTATAACGCTTATCTTCCATTCACAGATAAATATGTAAATTCACCACAGATGAATAATTTATATTCATCAAAGCTCAATCCAAAGCGATTCATATCACAGAATATCAGACATCAGAGATATCAAACAATTCAAGGCATTTAATAAAATTCAATCAACCATAAGCAAGATTAATTAGTCACCTGATTATAATTAATTTAAACCAGATTAAATTACATATGAATAAATTTCTAACCTTGGTTAATTAACATTAATTAATTACAAACCATTGGCTATTATTTTAATTAATTAATGAAATTAATCAATGAAATTAATCAATCATTCTTAATTATCCAACTTAATCAATTTATCCTTAATTAATTACCCTTAATTAATCACATAAATTAATCAACCTTAAGTTAATTATATTAATTAATTAACCCTTAATTAGTTACATTAATTAATCATCCTCTAATTAATTAACTAACCTTAAATTACAAATTATCTTTTAATTACTTATATTAAGTAATTATCCTTTAATCACTTGATTAATCAAACTTTAATCATTAATTAATTATCCTTAATTACTTTCATTAAGTAATTAATCTTTGAGTAATTAATTACTCTTAATTTCTCACATTAATTAAGCTCAATTAATTAATTATCCTTTAATGTAATTACACTAAGTAGTTATCCCTTAATTATATTAAGTAATAATCTTTTATTAATTAAAGTAAGTAATTATACTTGATAAATTTTCATTAAGTGTTTGACCTTTAAATAATTATCCATAATTAATCAAGATAACATCAATTTAAATTTTATTTGAAAAACACTCAGGGATTTAAATCGAATAATTAACTAAAAAATTATTTTAAATCAAAACAAATTTAAAAACATTATTCTTTAAAATTTCGATCTTTGAAATTTTCTTGAAAACCTTGTTCCATGTTTATATTTTGGAACTTATTTAATAATTTATTATTAACAAAAATTAAAATATTTTTATCTTCATCATTTAAATTTAAGTTTAAATAAACTAAAAAAATTACCTTAATTCTTGGTTAATCAAATTATACAACTTTTCTTTAACCAAACATTTAAAAACATTTATTATATATGAAAATAGTTTGAACTAGATTTTGATTTTTTTTTAATTTAAAACTAACTCAACATGAACGTGAGACGACTTCGGGTATCGACCCGAGTCATTTGCAGAATTACCCAAGTAAACCCCCAAGCCACCGATTTTTTTTCCAACTATTTTTTGTTTTCAAATTTCAATACTTGTTACAACCCATTCGAACACCAAGGAACAATACTCGAGCCAAAATCCATTCTTCCCGATACCATCCCCGGGGCACATCTTTCTTCTCAAAACCCAAATCTACTTGTACACGTGCACAGGTGATCGGATCACCTCTAACCAAGGCCGAAATCTTCAATATGTCGCCCATGACTTTGCCTACGAACCCGACCACCTAGTTCTGACGAATTCATTCGGATCCAAATCGAGCACTCGAGCACTAATTGGAACAAAACCCAATCATCCAAAACCACCTTAAATCGCCTGACTCCGATCGCCATAGACCACTTTGTCATGGCCATACCTTCACCACATGATCACCTTACTTTTTCCCTCATTGCTGTCAAGTCGATACATCGTCTCGTCGCACGAGCTCGAATACCAACATCGAACAAAACATGTTCTTAAACCCTATTTCTTCCCCATCCGGCCACCATGATGAGCACTTGACCACCATTCCATTTTTCCTTCGCTTCTAGACCAAGAAGCTACCTTCCGTCTGAAACACGACACCCAACCCTTTGTCGATCGCCAGAAATTGGCGAAAGTCCCACAATTGTTCAACTCACAATATCTCGTTAACCACAATACTAAAAATCGTGAAGTCTATGTCAAAAATCATGATTTCTAAGTTCGAATCCAGGTATGAAATCAAAACTTAAAATTTAGATGATAAAAACTTTGACTTTAATTTGATTTTCACTGTAATTTCCATTTTTTGAAATAATTGCTTGATACAAACACTTGAAACCATTTTGAAAATTAATATCTTATTGATAGATACAAATTTTGTTTAAATATCAAATCCTAAAAGAATCAAGGGAAGAGGATTCATATTTTTAAACAGGTTTTATAACCTATATACTTATAACAAAGAGATATATACTTGTTTAACAAACATGCACAGATATATGTATACATACTTGTATACATGCAAACCTATTTACAAATATTCAAACATTTTCAATAGCTTCACTTTCACAATCATCAAGTTATAAATCGATATAGAGTTAGTTTACGCACCTAGATTGGGACAGAGCAGCCTGAGAAAGACAAAGCCTGGAATGTTTGAATTTTTGAAAATTTGGAAATGTTTTGATTTCTTGATCTGATCTCTACTTTGATTAATGAAAATCTGGAAAAGGATCTCTTTTTTTAACTTGCATTTGTTTGTTTCAGGCTTTTTGAGATGCTTCAGGTTGAAAATGCTCTGATTTTGTAAACCTGAGATGATCTTGTTCTCAGGTTTAAAATTGGAAGCGGTGTTTACTTTTGTTTGTTTGATCTTGAATTTGAATAGAGGTCATTGTGTGCTTCAGATCTGGCTTCAGTTTTTTGTTTCTCTAGTTTTAGTTTTGAAATGTATGGAAAAAAATGGGAAGAGAGGAAGTAGATGTATTTATAACTTGTTCACCTTACTTTTATAAAAATAAAAGACAATTAAAAGTATAGCACTTTTTTAATCAACTTACAAATGTTTAATTGCATGTTAAAAATGATTACACTTGTTCAATCTTATGTCATATAGTTTACATTTATTCATTTACATGTTTAAAATATTTACACATGTCTTCTTTATTCATGTATTAATAATAAATATGTTTTAATATAATTATATATTATATTTATTATTTAGTTTTATATACATTTCTTTTTATTCATGTATTTATATATATATATGTATGTATATATAAAAACCAAATTTATATTTGTATAAATTTAAAAGAAAAGAATATAAACCTTTTTATCAAATCTTATTTAAATTAAAACTATTATACCTTTAAATAAATAAATCTTAATCTATATACATTTCCTTTTATAAATATTTATATAACCTTAATAAAATGATTTTAAAACTAAAAATATATATTATATAAAAGTTTTTAATATAGAATTTAACTTTAAACAACTTTTGAAAATTACTTATATCAAATTCAAAATATAACTTTCAAATCACAATGTGTGTGCATATATATGTATATATTACAATTAAAAAAAATTATTAATTTTAAAATATAAATTTAAATCCAATTTATTTCCAAGATGTTTATTTTTAATTTCAAATTGAAATTCTATTTACACTATATATATATATATATATATATATATATATATATATATATAAACAACATATATTATTTATTTTGGAAAATTTTAAATTATTTCACAAATTATCCAAAAATTTATATTAGTTGCTAAATTAAATTTTGACTTAAAAACGGGATTGTTACAGATTACATGTTCTATTCAACATTACAACCTTTTAGTACTTTGGTAAGTTATATATATATATATATATATGTTCTATAGAATGTAATTGAATGTTACATAAGTTTATCTTATTTAGTTAACAAAATGTTTAATAGTTACCATCTCTTATTTTTATTTTCCTTTTTATTTACAGTTTCAAAAGTTTAGGTTCTTATCTATTTCATTGATCATTTTAACATCAAATATCTTATTTTCATTTTAGAAGTTCAAATTATTGAATAGTCAAATCTCATTTTGTTACAATAATTGAAATCTCTAATTTATAGGAATTTAAGAACTAAATGTCGGGTTCCATTTTAATTATTTTGAAATAATAATATATATATATAATCACATCTTTTATAATCAAATCATATTTGAAAATTAAAATCAAGATTTACTTATCAACCAAATTTATAGTTAACTACTACTACGATCTTCCCACCTTGAAACTCGAAAATGAACGTCGATGATGCATGCACTCATCACTGAAATTATTTTCCAGCGACAGAGGGAAGCACAGAACTTATTTCCTTCCAAAATTTCTTTAAAACTTTTCTTCAAATTATATTGAAATATTTATATCAGAAAATACTTACAAATACTACTAAAAATATATTCCAAAATCCTTTGAAATAAATTTACAAAATCTCGGAACCAAAGTTCTAAAATTTCCAATTTATATTTACTTTACTTGTAAATCCTATTTTCAATCAATATTTAAAATTCACTATCTAACAACCAATTTATTACATCCAATTACTTCATTTATAAAATCTATTATTTTACATACAAAAATATATAATAGGTTAAAAAAATTCATTTACCTATATTTCAAAACAAATATTAAGTCGGTGAGTCATATCGAGTGTTTAGAAATCCTCGTCAATGCCATAGCGCCCCATGTATCGACTAGAATTTGTAAATACTAAACAAAACAAATTAACATAATATGAAAACCTATTATAGTACTAACAAATACGCTCTCTCATATATATATATATAAACACACACACACACACTAAGCGACTCATTCTAGGGTATTACTACTATAGTCTATATGAGTTAGACCGCACAAAGCTATGGTTATCGCTATACCATAGCTCTGATACCAACCGTAGCGACCCGCCTTTTTGGATGTTTTAAGCAGACACATGACAGACCCAAAACATTCAAAAAAGAAGATAGTTATAGGGTAAATAAGAAAAAGAGAAAGAAATAAAACAAAGTAGAATCTCGCATCAGAACGACAAAATATAATAATCAAATAACTGTTCATGAAGTTGTTTTATATATACATTTGGTTATTCTTTTACAACACAAATCAGAGTTACATAAGTCAGAATAAACAAAAAAATAAATGTAGTGGAACAACATGATGCAGTGGAATATAATAAATAATACTAGTACAAAGCTTCATCTTCGTCCTCTAGAAATAAGGTCTTCAACCCTGAAATACTTAGGCTGAACCGAGCGAATTGAAAATACAAAAAACTCGAGTTAGAACTAAAAGATCTTTTATAAGTTAAATCAACAATAAATACGAGTGTAATAGCGTCAAAGATGTTTACAAGGTTTGACATCTCCTATATAGTGTCCAACGTGAGTGCAATAACTTAAGAGATGTTCAGGATTCACATCTCCTAAGGATCCGTTAAACTATCTACCATGTTGTAAAATACGTTATTATAATATGTCTATAGTAAAGTAAAAATATTAAAATAGCATTAAGGCATTACTCATATCCCCCTTAACACATTTTATACATTCTCATAGTCTATACAGTACCGTACGCTCCTCCGTAAACTGGAGGTTTACACATAGGGCACCCTATAGGTATGGTACAAAACAAACTCGTAGAAGGCGCTTTAGGGCATGTAAATACGACACTCGTGGCAATGCCATGGTAGATATACCAATTGCAGATCTGGATTGGTGGTAATGAATAGCAGCTACTACTGCCCACCTCGGAACACACTACCAAATCAAAATCAATGGTGGCCACCAAATTAATCACAAAGCAACAGAAATGGTATCGAAGAAATGTGTTTGATCGGAGATGCGACCTTACTTGGACCGGCATGGCTTCTGTTTTAGTCCCATCTAAGCTGACTCATGGGAGTCAGGGTCACGTTATACCTTATCCAAAAATCATTCACGAAACCATCCTACTTCATTTCTGGAATCTCCACCACGTACACAGTTGTTAAAGTGGTTTTCGGTATTGGTAGAGAGCATGACAATATCCAATCCCGGTCTCTTTAACAACCAGTCGCTTATTACACAACAGATGGTTCCTTTAAATTTCCAAAACCATTTTATAATTGATATCAAATTATCATAATCAATTCAACCCATATCACTTTAGATATTATATTCATTCTGAAATCATATTCACCTTTGAAATCATATCGTTTCTAAAATCATAATTTCTTCCACAAATATATTTCCAAATTAGTTGAATCTTTACTTCACAATCATCATATTCAATTAAGTATAACCTTTAAATCCAAACATAGGTTATAACATTATTTAACCATACTTACTTTTAAATCAATAAATTGGAATATAAACACATCAACATTACTTCTTTTGAATTTTAGAAAAGTAGTTTAGGTAGTTATAAATAGTTTTACATAGTTGTAAACAATTAAAATATTCTAAATAGTTAAATTAAATATTTAAGATACTTTAAATTGATTTAAGATAGTTAAATAGATTTAACATAGATTAAATATGATTAAAATTGATTAAATGGCTTTAAAATAGATTAATTAGATTTAAAATAAGTTAAAATGGGTGAATTAGTTTTAAAATAAATTAAATAGTTTAAAATAGGTAGAAATGATTTAATATAGTTAATATGGGTTGAAAATAATTTTAAAATTTGAAAATCTTAATGATTAGAATTTTTAAAATAATTTATATTTAAATAGTATACATTAAAATATGAATTTGGAATTAATATCAATCTAAACTATTTATTTTATTTCAACACATCTAGACCATTTCAATTTCCAAATCAACAAAACCAAATTTTAAATCTTTCAATTCAAATTTTAAATAAACTATTAAATTCTATATCGATTTCAATCCATGTTTGAAATATCAACTTAAATTGTTTCCCAATTTCAATACATTTCAATGTTATATTTCAAACAATTCAAATAACAAAATACTGATAAATTTCACTTATATTTCAAACTCAACTTTAAAATTTCAATTTATATCCTTTAACAATTCTTTAAAACAATTCCAAATCTTACAAAAAACTCGAAATTTGATAATGATTCAATTTACATAAATTAAATTTTATTTCAAAATAACATTTAACTTAATTAAAAAATTAAGGATTTAAAATCATTTAATTTAACCATTCCGGTGTCCGTACATAATTCTCTACCCTAAGGTCAAGTGATATAGATATTTATCATTTCAATCCGCAATTTAAAATTTTATGGTTATATATTATTCCAAATCGCAATCTCGAATTAAATAAAATCCATAAAATCGCTCGATTCTATTATTTCAACCCTTAACAATTTTTCCACTATCTACAGATCGTTCAGGTATTATCATTTCAAACATAGTGATTTTCCTAGACAATAACTATGAGAACTTGTAGAGTGATGAAAGTACACAATTTAAACATAACATCCAATCATCTAATATTAATAAATCAAACATCTGCCATAATCATCATCCAATTCAACCAATAATTTACAATAATAACAGATTATCATTTATAAGTAATTAACTGGCAATTTAAATTCAACAATAATATAAATAACAATTTAATTCACAAATAAATTCAAATTAACTGGAATGACGATTTAAATATACCAAATGGCAATAAATAAATTCCTAATCACATCACAAATTTAACTTAACTAACATAATAAATTTTAGAAGTTGTGAGTGGTTTATATCACCCACCTTCGATTTTAAATCGAATAAAAATCCAATTTAAGCCTAAAATTAAAATAGTCTCAGAATTTGTTTGAACCAACGTCATAATGTCTGAAATTCTGAAATGATCCCAGTGAAGCAAACCGCACATATATCCGAGTTCATATGCAAAAGTTATTATCATTAGAAGTTCAACGGTTTTAAATTAAAATAAATGAATGTACCACGTCAGCAGGCACCATTCGAAACTCTCGTTGCTTTCGAACCAAATTTGACCGCCCCACCAATTACCGTTAACCATGCTATGCCACCACCTATGCACGTTAGAACCGAGATCGATCAACGTAGGAAGTCCCACCATGCAAGGCCGCCCACGTCGACACCTCACGGTCGCATATGGCCTCTAGCGCAGCCTCCATCGCTGCAAGCAAAGATCGTCAGAAATTGGCAAATCCAATGACTAATTCAATGAATTAGTAGTATGGTCGAGACCTGTACAGGCTCCTCTCCCCGTCGCCCTTTCCCGTTCATCAATCAGACGACGATCCACCGTCGCATAGTCAAAAGTTCATATGAACGGTCGAAAATCTTTCAGCGATTTCTGGGAGAACAATGAAACTGATTGGAAAACAAATCACATCAGGGAATTACACTCGTCAAGAGCTTCAAAACGGTATAAAATCAATATAGTTTGGGCTATGTATGTACGAACAAATGAAAATAAGAAGTTTGCTGGGGTTAGGCTATTTATAGGTAAAGCTGAAAATAGAAAGGATAGACCAGATTGATTTACACAGTGAATGATAAACGACCCGAAAATCCCGTTTTGTCTCTAGAAAGAAAATAGGCCATCTTATTTATCAAAATAAATGTTTTCAATATTTTTAAACTCAATGGAATAGGTTTCAAGTCCTAATTCTATCGTATGAAGAACTTATGTTAAAATCGGCTTATTTCAAATTGATTTCAATTGAATTAATTTCTAGGCATTTCAGTTCGAACAATCAAGCGACAAGTCCAATCGCTACGAAACTTCAAACCTTAAAATAATTCACCGTTACGTATCCGATAAAACTAGTTTTTTCGAATTCCACGACAGTGGCCAAAATGGCTATTTTCACATTAATTAAATAAATTAATACTAAATTAAATAAATTCACTTTTTAATATTTATTAACTAGTAAATTTCATCATTTTTTATTACTTAGACATTTATAATAATTCAAAACAAGTTTACACATCAATTTAGTGTTTAAATTTTTACTAATTAAAGTGTTAAATTACAATTGTAACTAAATCCTATTAATTATAATTTAATTCTAATAAATTGTTTTAAATTTGACTTCAGGTTTTATATTCAATCAATTATTACTCAAATAACATAGTTAATATTTTTTACACCTTATTTCAATTATGTGCTCCAAATTCCATCTTGTTGAATATGCGCTTATATGATTTTTGTTTGATGATAATAAACATATATACATTCGTTTAAATGTATTTGTTAATGTACTATTTTATTTTTCATAGGTTAAATAAATATTTGCTGAATAAAATTAAATACACAGAATTTGAATTCAAACAGAAATTTTATTCAAACAAATATTTATTACATTTTTGAATAGTACAAATTCAAGCTCTCACTATACATATACAATTTTGTTTACAATACATCACAATTTCATATTTACATAAATTCCTCACTACATATCACTCACACTCATAGTTCATCTTCAACTTCATTCCAGTTAGAATCCAGCATCTGAGCAATCTGCAAAAATATTCACTAACACAGTAAAATTGAAAAAGAAATATTTTTGCAATATAAAATAAAATGTGAATTTTGAAAATATTATTTGCCTCAGTTATTTGGGTTGTTCGTCATCATTTATATTTGAATTCATCACACACGAACAATGTGACATGCACAGTGTATCACTGTACATGCCACAAGGCCGTGCATACCGATATACACTTGATAATGTTACAGGGACAGGTGAGCACAAGGTCAAACCCAAATAAAAAGACGGGTTCAACTCAGGTGCAACATAAATAAAATATCGACTTTAGCACAAGGTCAAACCCGAGTTTTAAAACTGGATTCAACACAGGTGAAAAATCAAATGAAATGGTCAAGATACATAATTCATAGGGTCAACCAAAATTCAAATGTACAAATACACACAACAGTGGTGCTGCATATACATGTATAGTGAAGTACAACATCATCAGCTATAACTCTTATGCAAAACTCAAACCTGACCGAAAACTGATCAAAACGACAATATGAATGGACAAGTGATACCAGTAGAATGAACAACAGCAGACAACAAGACTCAAGTATGCTCAAGTCCAACTGCATCAGGTTGGAATATTTCAGAGCCAGGTACAAAGCATAACCAGAGTTGTACAAGTTCGACACAGCATGGTACAATGCAAATACAACAAGACCCGACGATGTTCACAAATGCAACTCACTAACCAGATGCAAACTCAAAATGGAAGTGAGACACCAAACCAGCTCAGTACAAACTAATTCACTAAGCAACTGAAACAAGCCAGAAGTTCAAATAAGTGCACAACAAAATGATGCAGCAACCCATATATACAGTGAACAGAGCATTCATGCACGCATCAGGTCGAGCACTAAGGAATGCAACACTGCTTCACACACATGTACCAGTGAAACATAACAGTACAAAACCAAATTAACAAACAAATGCCAAAGCTCAGTGAAACCCAAGAAAGTGCACATCCATACCAGCATGAATGCAGTAACAACCACCGAGCTAAATGCAATTCAATTAAAGATACCAACTACACAAAAGTTCAAGTGAATCGAGTTTAGGTCAGACCAACCAGAATGGATGCAAAGACCAGTGATGCAATGCATATATCATAATTATCGACCAGGCCACAGCAATGAAGACTACAGCAAAATCCATTGCCAACATGAACAGAGACCAGTAGTGCGCAACAATAACCTTGCATCAGTGTACAAAGAAGATAGTGGCAACTACACAAAGCAACCAGACTGTGATGCAAGCACTGACCAGAACACAAAGACAGGATTAAACAGAAGTGCTTTAAAACATCACATTAACTAAGTCAAAGAAATTCGAATGTACAAGTCAAAGCCAGAAATTCATGTTTAAAAAGTCAAGTGCCAAAGTCCAGGTGTAATGAAGGTGATGCCAGAGAAATCGAATTCGTGAATGTATACTGTATAAAAATTCAAGTGCGTATCTTTGAAATAGTCAAAGCAAATCAAAAGAGGAAAGATTGTTGCCGTAGGACTCAAGAAAAATCAAATGCTGCAAAATCAAAGCCGTGCGCATCAAGTCGTAAAGATATCAGGAAAGCAAGAATTAGGAAAGTGTTGAATTGATATAAATTCAAACCCAAATATTCATCATTGACGTGTGCTTAGAAATAGAAATCAAGCTATCAATCGGAAAATCAACAACATACCATAGATCGAAAATTCCAGTAGCCCAAATCTCGAAAACCCCAGGTGCAAGCGAAGAGAAGAACGCAAACATCTGATTTTCTCTCAAGATCATCATAGGAATTGAAGGCAACTCAGAGATCCAATCGAATTGTGGTTGAGACAAAGCCGCCATTTTTTTCAGAACCCTAAAATTGCATCAGAAAACAAAAGAGGGAAGTGGCCGTGCTTTGTTTATTTTTGGGCTAGGTTGTTTTGCTTAAGGGAAAAATGTGTACTCAAGCTTTTACTAATTTTTGCTCTTAATTTTTTTTGAAGTCTGTACTTTTCGAATCAATTCTTATATTATCAACTCAATGCAACCATAACATTCAAATCACACAACAACATTTATCTCATAACTGAGATCTCGACCATTCAGGGTAATAAATATTAATCATCATTCATAAGCAATGACTTATTAAATCACCATCCTATAATTAATTTAAAATGAATTAAATTAATTACTTCTTCCTTAATTAATTTAAAATAAATTAAATTAATTTCTCATCCATTTAATTCTTGCTTACACGTTCCTTAATTAATTATAAATCAATCAATTAATTATTCCCAACAAATTACCCTAATTAATCATCTTGATTAATTATTCTTTAATTACATTCAAGTAGTTAACCTCTAATTAATTTCACAAATTAATAAATCCAAACCAAACCTTGTAATTAACCTGTAATTACTTCATTAATTAATTAATTATAATTAATTAATTTCATTGTTAATTAATTACAATAATTAATACCTTCATTGATTAATTGTTCTTAATTAATCAATCCTTAATTATTTCATTAATTATTTAAATTAATGATCTCAAATTATTTTATTTTAAATAACTCCATTGAATTAATTATCAATTATCTCTATTGATTAATCATTCTTGATTAATCATATTAAGTAATTAACTTAAATTAATTACATCTCTTAACCATTCTCAAGTAACTTAATTATCAAAACCTAAATTAATTACACTAAGTAATTAATTATTAATTACTTACTTAAGTAATTATTCAACATACAAATTACATATTAATTACACTAAGTAATTAATTTCCAAAACTCCTTCAATTAAATTACATCTAGTAATTTATTTCTTAATTACTTCATTAAGTAATTGTTCATTTTTAATTACATTTGTAATTACTTCTCAAATCAACTAGTGATTAAATTAAATTAATTAAACTTAAAAACAACTTGGACCTAAAAGACACGCTTTGGATTTCGATGAGACCGGGATCGGGTTTCCATATATGGATATCCGAAAACCACATCGATCCAAATAACGTTAGGTCGTGAATAAAAATGGAGCTTTGTGAAGACTCGAGGTGTAAGGGCTATACGTCAGTATAACTCTGTGGGTGATTCCGTAATGAGTTGACGGAATAGTGCTTATAGACTCGAGACGGTGGTTTAGAGTGCAAGGGTTATCGTCATTAACTCTGAGGGTGATTCCAAAATGAGTGTAACGAGATAATGCCTTCGGTTTCGTTCAAACCTGGAACAAACTTGTATGGATTGAATGCTTTCAGAACATCGTCAGGCGTACGATGAGCATTCTAAGATGATATGTCCTATAAAGGTAATCGTAGCCTCAAGCCTCATCAACCGGGAATGGCTAAAACAGGGGAGGTGCAGCAAGGCTTCGTGGGTAGCCCCCACTTGAGAGTGAGATTGATCCCTGTCTAGAGGTCCCTTTATATTCGGTTGTGTGGGCGGTTGATTGCAACAATTGTCGGGGTTGTCTTGTTTGGAACTATTCAGTAAGGAATGGGTCCGGCCTTGTGTTGCAGGGGATCGGGAGTGATCCTCGGTACGGTGATCTAGGCCCGTACTGTGACGGGCGGTACCCCAGTAGCCCTGCCATTGATGGAAACCCATTTTCCCTACGAGACCCTACGGTTTTGATTGTATTACCCACCTTCGTGGCCAGTAGCTGGAATTTAATCATGTAACAATTTCGGTTATTTTCTATTTTACTTGAAAACCCTAGACCCTATTATAATATCACTGAATTGCCTATCAAATTTTTGGTTAGCGTAAGGTAAAAACTTACCCGTGTTTATTTGTGAGAAGTCTTACGTGATACCTTTTGTTTCAAATGATTTTTAAAAGTTAAACAACTTTAACTGATTTACTCACACCAGACCCATGTCTGACCCGGAGTTTATTTTGTTTTTCATTAACTCTTGGGTACTCAAATTTTTATGAGTAGCCAAGTGATTAGGTTTGGATTAGCATACGGTTTGGAAGCTGGAGCTGGAGTCCAGACGTACTATCTATCTATATTCACTGTAGTGACATTTTGGTGTTATGTTTTGAGTTGTATGGGTTGGGAAAACTCTTATGAATGGCTGATGTAATGGAGTAGTATTATTTTGTGAACTCTGATATGTAAATTATGTAAGGGATATATGTAATATTATATTTTGTTCGTTTCCGCTGTGAGATTCTAATGATTGTTGTTTCTTTTCTTTCTATCTTTCTATTTCTATCTCTTTCTTTTCTTATTGATGATACGTTTTTCTGTGGAATGAAAGAAGGGTCGTCACAGTAACCAAGAATTGAACCAGCAACCTTATTATCAAGGAAGGTAAACCTAACCACTACACCAACTGAGATCCAGCCTATCTCCCAGAAAATCGAGAAAAAACAGTTTCTACTTCGGGTTTCATACAGCCTTACTTCGAGTTTCACATTTACCTGTTCAGGTTTTCCAACATAAGTTATCAAGGAAGGTTTATTAATTAATAATTGAAGATAATTAATCTGTTAATTGAAGATTAATTTGGTTAATGAGTAATTAAGGAATGAATTACTCAATTTTGTTTATGAGATGAGTTTGATCAAGTTAATTAATTAATTTTTTAATTAATTAAGAATAGTCACATGATAAATGATTAAGTATTATTACTAAATAAGTTTTGGTAAAGCTAATTACTTAAGATAAGTAATTGATAATTACAGGAGTAATTGAGATAGGGTAAATTACTGATTTGGAAGTAATTTTAAATGAATAATTACTTGTTAAAGTAATTAAAGGTTTATTACTTGGTGTAATAAATCAAAGAATTTATAAGTATTTAAAAGTGATTAAGAATAATTAATTACTGATTATAGTTGATTTATTTAAGTAATTAAATCAACATGATTAATTAATATAATTAATTTAGCCATAATGTAATTAATTAAAGTTAATTTATTAATAGGAGTAATTAATTAGGATTCATTAATTGTTATGATTAATGAAAATAAATAAGGATTAATTACTTGATTAAGAGTTAATTAATCATGGTTGATTATTTAGGATGGTGATTTAGTAATTGGTTTAACTAATGTTTATTTAAGCAAGATTTATTGTGATGAAGGTAATTAATTTAATTAATTTTAAATTAATTAAGAAGTAATTAATTTAATTCACTTTAAATTAATTAGAGATAGTTAATTTAATTCAGTTTAAATTAATTATATTGTGGTTTGAGTTAATCACTGCTTATGTATGAATGGATGACATTGATTGTCTTGAATGCTTTGTGATCTCAGTAATGAGATAAGTATGGTTGTATGATATGAATGCTTGATTTCATTGTGATGATTACGTAGATTATCAATTGGGATGTTGATGTATGGATTATCTGTTATGATATTGATAATGTAGATCACCTGTTATTTGATAATGTTGATTATCAATTATGATTTGTGAATTATCTATTCTGTGTGTATATAGATAGTTGAATTGATTTGTTTAAACCTTTAAAACAACTTGAACCTAAAAGACACGCTTTGGATTTCGATGAGACCGGGATCGGGTTTCCATATTTGGATATCCGAAAGCCACATCGATTCCAAATAACGTTAGGTCGTGAGTCAAAGTGGAGCAAGTGAAGACTCGAGGTGTAAGGGCTATACGTCAGTATAACTCTGTGGGTGATTCCATAATGAGTTGACGGAATAGATCTTATAGATTCGAGATGGTGAATTAGAGTGCAAGGGTTATTGTCGTTAACTCTGAGGGTGATTCCAAAATGAGTGTAACGAGATAATGCCTTCGGTTTCGTTCGAACCCGGAACGAACTTGTATGGATTGAATGCTTTCAGAACATCGTCAGGCGGACAATGAGCATTCTAAGATGATATGTCCTATAAAGGTAATCGTAACCTCAAGCCTCATCAACCAGGAATGGCTAAAAAAGGGAAGGTGCAGCAAGGCTTCGTGGGTAGCCCCCACTGGAGAGTAAGATTTACCCCTGTCCAGAGGTCCCTTTTATTTTGGTTGTGTGGACGGTTGAATAGCTACAACCGTCGGGGTTGTCTTATTCGGAACTGTTCAGTAAGGAACGGGACCGGCTTTGTGTTGCAGGGGATTGGGAGTAATCCTCGGTACGGTGATCTAGGCCACGTACTGTGACGGGCGGTACCCCAGTAGCCCTGCCATTGTATGAAATCCAAAATCAAATAAGTGCCAACGGTTTTGATTGTATTACCCACTTTTGTGGCTAGTAGCTGGAATTTAATATATGTAACAATTTCGGCTATTTCATATTTATTTGAAAGCCCTAGACACTATTATAATATCATCGGATTTCCTATCAAATGTTTTGGTCAACGTAAGGTAAAAACTTTTCCATGTTTATGTGTGGGAAGTCTTACGTGATACCTTTTCTTTCAAAGGTTTTTAAAGTTAAGCAACTTTAACCCATTTAGTCACACCAGACCCATGTCTGACCCGGAGTTTATTCTGTTTTTCTTAAACTCTTGGGTACTCAAATTTTTACGAGTAGCCAAGGGATTCAGGTTAGGATTTTAGGTTGGCTTTGACGAATTGTGGAGGAGCAATGGAGCAGGAGGCTTCTGCATATAGCTATGGAGTATTCCGCTGTGTGTTCTTTGAGTTGTTGTCTCTGAGTTGTTGTATTGAGTTGTTTAACTAGACAGGTGTTTATAACTGTCTAGTATGAGTTGATTTTGATGTGTATCTCTGATGTATATGATACTATGTAAAGTATTATGTGATTAATATAATTTATTCGTTCCGCTGTTTAGATTCTGATGTTGTTTTCTTTCTTCTTCTCTATCTTTTCTTTTTTTTTTCTATCCCTTTCTTTCTTAAAGATGATGCGATTTTCTGGTGGTAGAAAGTCGGGTCGTCGCAGTTGGTATCAGAGCATTAGGCTGAGTGAATACCTAGGCTCTGAAGTGTGTCTTTCTTAGGGAGCATTAGGCTGAGTGAATACCTAGGCTCTGAAGTGTGTCTTTCTTTGGGAGCATTAGGCTGAGTGAATACCTAGGCTCTGAAGTGTGTCTTTCTTAGGGAGCATTAGGTTGAGTGAATACCTAGGCTCTGTAATGGTGTCTTTCTTGAGAGAGCGTATTTGTAATTTTTAATATATATATATATATATATATATATATATTTCTACCTATCTGTTGGGTTACCTTTTCAGGTTTTCCAATAAAAGTTATAAAGGTAGATGGGGTAGTAGTGTGTGTAACATGACTACCATTGGTTGGAGTTTGAATGTTTGAGGTTGGAAGAGTATTTGTCGAGACTGTAGACCTAATACCGTCTCGAGTGAGTTCTGTAGTGATGAAGAACTTCATTAATCTCTGAAGGTAACCTACGAAGGTTCGGAGTTCATTTCTGAAGTTGGATGAGTAGTGTTTGGATCTGTTGGTTGGCAGAAGCGAGTGATGGTATTTTGAATACCTAAGGGAGTAGTAGCTACGTAATGAGATGCAGTGACTATGGATGTTCCCGAAGAAGTTTCCTTTGGAACAAGTTTAAGAAGGTGAGCCTGCTTCAGTGTTGTGGCTATGGTAAGCTTGAGTTTCTATTTGGTTTGAAGTCCGAGTTTCTCGGAGAGCTTTGTTTTGGATTTTTTTGGCATCTATAGCAGCAGTGCAGCTTGGAATGTTCTCAGTGTTGGCAAGAGATCTTCTGGCTTAGCAGTTTTCTGAAGTGGAGTTCAGAAGCAGTTTAGTGGACCCGTTTCTTCGATGGGTTGGCTAGTGAAGGGTATGCTGTTCTATTTGGTTAAGGGAGAACAATTTTCCTTTGATTTGGTTAGGGTGGATCGCAAAAGTGACTTGCGATTGTTTGAGTCTACTTCACAAGTAAGACGACCCGACTTCCTATCTCCCAGAAAATCGCATCATCTTGAAGAAAGAAAGGGATAGAAGAAGAAAAGAAAGAGAAAGAAGAACACAAACAACATCAGAGAACTCACAGCGAAACGAATAAAATATAATAATTAACATAAAATATTACATAGTATCTCATTTCATCAGAGTACACAACTTAAACAACAGATAATAGACAGTTATAAACTTCTGTCTAACTATACAACTCAAGATACAAGAGAAACAGAAACAACAAACACAGCGGAATCAATATATATATCTACACGTCGAAGTCTCCTGCTCCATATCTCCTCCAGAATTCGTCAAGGAAACCTGAACCACTTGACTACTCATACATAATATGAGTACCCAAGAGTTTATATTTAAACTATGAATTCAAATAAATTTGAATTCCAGATTTTAATAAATTTGCAGAATAGAATAAAGTATTTAAATAAAATTTGAAACCTGCACTTGCAACTCTGGAAATTTCTGTAAATCAAAAGCTTTAAGGTGCAGCAAGGCTTCATGGGTACCCCCACTTGAGAGCGAGATTGATCCCTGTCTAGAGGTCCCTTTATATTCGGTTGTGTGGGCGGTTGATTGCAACAACTGCCGGGGTTGTCTTGTTTGGAACTATTCAGTAAGGAATGGTTCCGGCCTTGTGTTGCAGGGGAGTGGGAGTACTCCTCGGTACGGTGATCTAGGTCACGTACTGTGACGGGCGGTACCCCAGTAGCCCTGCCATTGTATGGAATCCAAAATCCGATAAGTGCCAACGGTTTTGATTGTATTACCCACTTTTGTGGCTAGTAGCTGGAATTTAATCATGTAACAATTTCGGCTATTTCTTATTTATTTGAAAACCCTAGACACTATTATAATATCATCGGATTTCCTATCAAATGTTTTGGTTAGCGTAAGGTAAAAACTTTTCCATGTTTATGTGTGGGAAGTCCTACGTGATACCTTTCTTTTCAAAAGGTTTTTAAAGTTAAGCAACCTTAACCTGTTACTCACACCAGACCCATGTCTGACCCGGAGTTTATCTTTTGTTTTCATAAACTCTTGGGTACTCAAACTTTTACGAGTAGCCAAGGGATTCAGGTTGGCTTTGACGAATAATGGAGGAGCAATGGAGCAGGAGGCTTCTGCGTTGTAGATATATAGTTCCGCTGTGTGTTCTCTGCGTTGTGATTGTATTGAATTGTAAATACTAGACAGGTGTTTATAACTGTCTAGTATATGTGATGTGTATGCTGTGTATCTCTGATTGATAATGTATATTATGTAAATACTTATGTTATTAATATAATTTATTCATTCCGCTGTTGAGATTCTAGTGTTGTTTCTTCTTTCTCTTCTTTCTTTTCTTCTTCTATCCCTTTCTTTCTTAATTGATGGTGCGATTTTCTGGGAGTGGAAAGTCGGGTCGTCACAGTTGGGAGATAGGAAGTCGGGTCGTTTCACTTGGTATTCTCAGATTATATAAACAAATTCTCAAAAATCCGCTCACACGAGCGCAATCAAACTTACATTTCAAAGATGAACTCCGAACCTTAACAGGTTTCCTTCAGAGATCAAATGAAATCCTTACTCCAAATACAAAGATTACTCGAGACGGTATTAGGTCTACAGTTCTCGAAAAATATACTTCCAACCTCAAACATTCAAACTTCAACCATTGGTAGTCGTGTTACACACACTACTACCCCATCTACCTTTATATCTTATATTGGAAAACCCGAACAGGAAATCCAACAGATAGGTAGAAATATATACATAGTAATATATAAAAATTGCAAGTACGCTCTCTCAAGAAAGACACCTCTACAGAGCCTAGGTATTCATTCAACCTAATGCTCTGATACCAACTGCGACGACCCGACTTTCTACTACCAGAAAATCGCATCATCTTTAAGAAAGAAAGGGATAGAAAAGAGAAAATATAGAGAAGAAGAAAGAAACAACATCAGAATCCAAACAGCGGAACGAATAAATTATATTACTCACATAATTCTTTACATAATATCATATACAACAGAGATACACAGCATAATCAACTCATACTAGACAGTTATAAACACCTGTCTAGTTATACAACTCAATACAACAACATCTCAGAGATCACACAGTGGAAAACATATATACATCTACACGTTGAAGCCTCCTGCTCCATTGCTCCTCCATAAATCGTCAAGCCAACTTAAAATCCTAACCTGAATCCCTTGGCTACTCGTAAAAATTTGAGTACCCAAGAGAAAAATAGAATAAACTCCGGGTCAGACATGGGTCTGGTGTGAGTAAACGGTTAAAGTTGCTTAACTTTTAAAACCATTTGAAAGAAAAGGTATCACGTAAGACTTCCCACACATAAACATGGAAATTTTTTTACCTTACGCTAACCAAAACATTTGATAGGACATTCTGTGATATTGATGCAACACGATCTACAGAAGTTCAGAGGTTAGGTCATTCACAAGATAATGAAGCTTCGGTTCTAACTCTTAAGTCGTGCACGAGTCAAGAAGTTTCGGTTTTAACTCGTAAGTCGTGCACGAGTCAGCCTAAGGATTCATATAGGAAAGAGCTACGACCTAACCAAGGAAGTGAAAAAAAGTTACGACTTAAGGGCTTAAGTCGTTCGAGTTTGATGAGTCGTACATGACTCAACGACTCATCTATAAGTCGTCTACGACCTAACAATTCAAATGAAGAGGAAATACGACTCGATGGGAGTCTAAATCGTTCTGGATTGATGAGTCGTACACGACCTAACTGCATGGCTATAAGTCGTCCAAGGCTCGTCAAGAAACAAAGAGAAGTTCCAGTAATTGAAGGCCATAAGTCGGAGATGGGTTACGACTTAGATAAGTCGCTCGGAGATAAGCCGCAGGGAGATGAATCGTTCGGAGATAAGTCGTTGGAGATGAGTCGCTCAGATTTAGGTCGTTGGACCTTGAGTGGTGATGCATATGAGATGAGTCGCTTGATCCATGAGTCGTTAAGCCTTTGTGCTGAAGGGTTAAGTCGTGACTGGCTTAAGTCGTAAGTCGTCCAGGGTCATTATGTCTTAAGTCGTATGAGTCTTAGGTCGTAAGCCAGGTCATGCTAAGTCGCGAGTCTTGAGTCGTGTACATATGCGTGTGTTGTAATAAAGGAGTCTAGTACCTGTTAGGTCGGCAACGACCTAGATGCGTCGTAATTCGGTCTGGTGAGTATGTTGTGATGTAGTTACTATGAGTCGTTGTATCTATGCTATTGTGATGAGTCGGCAGCGACTTAGTTATGTCGTAAGTCGTATACGACTTAAGGTTCAGGGTCAAAAACTCTATAAATAGCGAGTGTGTTGTACATTTCAAGGGGTCGATTTTTGAATAAAATTTCCTGTTGCTTGCTGTGTGCTTTCTTCTAAAATTGGTAGTTGAGTGTAATCTCCTATCTCCTCTTTCGGTTAATCGAGTGCGCTCGATTCAACGATCGTAGAAGCCGATTCACGGTATCTAGTGCACTAGATCAACGTACGAAGAATCGTAGATCTTTGAACACGGTATAGTGCGCTATCAACGTGTTTGAGATAGCTAGAATTCGGTATCTTCGGATCAACGAATTTGGGCATCTTGGTATTCATCAATCCACCGATTGCTACTTTCACCGATTGAAGTTTATTTTGATTAATCCGCTGCGTCAGTTTTTGGTATCAGGGCTAGACTTGGCCAATCATAGCTAAGCCAAGACTTGGAGCCAATTTTTGAAGTTGAAGTTTGAAGTTGGAGTTCATCGTGTTCATCTTGAAGTGGCAACGAGTTTGAAGATTTTGATCCATTTCATTTTGGATCAAACTTGGAGAAGTGTTTGAATTTGAAGTTGCTTGGAGACCTTGAGCCGAGCCAAGTTAAGCCGTGAGGTGTTTGAAGTATTGAGGCTGAGCTAGTGATTGGAGCCGTGCCTTGTTGTAGTTTGAATTGAAGGGTTGCAAGTGAGGCCGAGTCAAGTTGGAAGGAGGCCGTGACTTGTTGATCTTGTGCTGAAGTTTTGTGTTCAAGTTGTTGAAATATTTGAGAAGTTGTGAAGTGTTTGTGAAGAGTTTCCAATCATACCTCCAAGGAGAGCTAACCGTCATCAAAATGTTGAAGCTTTGTATAGAAGAGAAGAAGCCGAGCTTATGGAGCAACGTATTAATGAGAAATTTGATGAAGGCATTGGAAAGTCAGAGAAGTTGATGAATGATTTGAATCAAACTCAAAGGAGGAGATCACCAAACTCGAACCATGGAGGAAACCGAGTTTCGCCATCGGTTACGGAAGCGAGGAGGGTATCACCGCATTCTTTTAGAGATAGAAGAGAAACATCAATTTCATCACGAAGAGATCATCATGACTATGGACATGAAGAGAGAAGAAGTCAACGTGAATTTGACAATGAGGCATATAGAGATGAAGAGAGACATAGTCGAAGAAGCATGCATGAACGAAGGGATGATAATGGTCGAGATCGATGTAGGCGTACTTTTGATTTTGATGAAGAGGGTGATAGAGCTAGCATTCATTATCGAGATCGAGACCAAGTTCGAAATTCTTATCGGGATGTAGAGGATGATCGCCGATGGGAATCGGGTATGAAGATGGAAATTCCAGAGTTCAAGGGTGGAATGGTAGCTGAAGAATTTCTTGATTGGTTGTCTAATGTAGAAGAAATCTTTATTTCAAGGAGGTTCCGTAGAATCGAAGGGTGAAGTTAGTTGCTACAAGGTTGAGGGGGAGAGCTTTGGCATGGTGGCAGCAAACTAAACTTACAAGGGAGAGAATGGGCAAGTCAAAGATTGAATCATGGGAGAAGATGAAGAAGTTGATGCGAGCTACATTTTTGCCTTACAACTACCAATCGCTTATGTACCAGAGGTTACAGAATCTGAGGCAAGGGACGAAGTCTGTTAGTGATTTTGCTGATGAATTTTACCAACTCATTGCCAGGAATGATATTATGGAAACGGAAGAACAGCTAACTGCTAGATTCATTGGGGGATTGAGAATGCAGATCCAGGATATGGTTAATATGTTTGATCCTAGATCGGTAGCAGAGGCACATCAGAAAGCGTTGGCTTGGGAGAAGCAGGGAAGGCTTGGAGGTGGTGTGTTTACTAATTCCAATAATCAAGCGAAGGGTGTTAGTGGAAGTTCTAATGTTCCTAAACCTGTTACAAAACCAGTGGTGAAGGAGGCTGAGAGGACGAAGGTCAGCAGTGGTTTCAAATGTTACAATTGTCAGGAGTTGGGTCATAAAAGCAATGAATGTCCGAAGCCAAAGAAGAGAACCATGGTTGTAGAAGTTGAGGAGGATGATGGTGAGGAGGCAGAATGTTCAAATGCACCTTATGTTGAGGAGGAAGACTTATTGTTCGGGGATGAAGGTTGTAATCTTATGATGAGGAGGTCATGTCTTACACCAAAGCAAGAAGAGGATTCTAGTTGGTTGAGAAGCAATATTTTTCGGTCGACATGCACTATACTAGGGAAAGTTTGCAAGTTCGTTATTGATGTTGGAAGCTGTGACAATATTATTTCTACAGAAGCAGTAAGGAAGTTGAACCTGAAAACTGAGAAGCATCCTAAACCGTACAAGCTAGCATGGTTAAGGAAGGGTGGTGAAGTGAAGGTATGTCGAAGGGCTTGTGTAAATTTTTCTATTGGGAAGAAGTACAAAGATGAAATTTGGTGTGACGTTGTAGACATGGATGTGTGTCGTCTGTTGTTGGGGAGACCATGGCAGTTTGATAGAGCAGTACAACATGACGATCGTGCTAATAGCTATAGTTTCATGTTTGAAGGTACTAAAATCACTTTAGTTCCTAAGAAGCAACAACAGAAGGAGAGCAAGTTGGAGGAGATCGAAGAAATGAAAACTTTGCTATCTTTGAAGGAGTTTGTCAAGGAGGTTGAAGAGGAGCCTGAAGTCTATTTTTTGATTGGGCGAGAGTGTAGTGAAGAAGTTGAAATTCCAGAAGAAGCAAAGCCAGTTTTGAAAGAATTTGAAGACGTATTTCCAGAAGAGTTGCCTAAGGAGTTACCGCCACTGAGGGACATTCAACATCAAATTGATCTTGTTCCGGGAGCAGTGTTACCACATCGACCACATTACCGAATGAGTCCGAAGGAACATGAAGAGTTGTGAAGGCAAGTGGAAGAGTTGTTAGAACAGGGACGTGTTCAGGAAAGCTTGAGTCCTTGTGCAGTACCAGCATTGTTGGTGCCGAAGAAGGATGGAACATGGAGGATGTGTACCGATAGTAGAGCTTTGAACAAGATTACTGTTCGTTACAGATTTCCTATGCCGAGGTTGGATGACTTGCTAGATCAGTTGAGTGGGGCTACTATCTTTTCGAAGATTGATTTGAAGAGTGGTTATCATCAAATTCGGATTATACCTGGAGACGAATGGAAGACAGCCTTCAAGACGAGAGAGGGGTTGTACGAATGGTTGGTTATGCCATTTGGTTTATCAAATGCACCTAGTACATTCATGCGGGTGATGAATCAAATCTTTAGACCATTCATTGGGAAGTTCGTGGTAGTTTACTTTGATGATATTCTGATTTATAGTACGAGTACAGAGGAGCATGTAGAGCATTTGAGAAAGGTGTTAATTGTCCTTCGTGAGGAACAATTTTATGCAGCTACGAAGAAATGTGTGTTCATGACTCGAAGTGTGTTATTTTTGGGATATGTTGTATCTGAGAAGGGAATCCAAGTGGACCAGAGTAAAGTTGAAGCTATTAGAAATTGGCCACAACCGAGAACTATCACTGAAGTTAGAAGTTTTCATGGATTGGCATCATTCTACCGAAGATTCATTCCAAACTTCAGTAGCGTGATGGCACCGGTTACTGATTGTATGAAAGGGAAGCAGTTTTCTTGGTCGGAGGAAGCGGGGGTTGCTTTCGAACGAATCAAAGAACTTTTGACGACAGCACCAATTCTTGTATTACCAGATTTTCAGTTGTTGTTTGAGCTACACACTGATGCATCAAAGGTTGGGATTGGAGGAGTGTTGAGTCAGAGTGGGAGGCCAATTGCTTATTTCAGTGAGAAGTTATCAGGAGCAAAGATGAGATATAGTACATACGATGTTGAGTTTTATGCTGTTGTGCAAGCTGTTAAAATTTGGAGGCATTATCTATTTCAGAAAGAGTTTGTTCTTTACACTGATCATGAAGCTTTGAAACATTTACAGGGGCAGGATAAGATTTCCGCGAGACATGCATCGTGGATTGCATATTTGCAGCAGTTTACTTTTGTCATGAAACATAAATCTGGAGTGACGAACCATGTAGCTGATGCTTTGAGTAGGAGGAGTCATTTGTTGACTACAATGAAAGTTGAGGTGATGGGGTTTGAATTATTGCCAGAATTGATTGACGAAGATCCTTACTTTGCAAAGTTTGTTGAGAAAGTTAAGGATGGGAGTACTGATGAATTTATGTTAGTTAATGGTTTCTTATTCAAGGGGAATCGATTATGTATACCAGAGAGCAGTTTGAAATTGAAGATTATCAAAGAGTTGCACGAGGAAGGACATGTGGGCCGTAATCGTACGTTGCATTTGATTTCTCAATCTTATTTTTGGCCGTCAATGAGGAAGGAAGTTGAAAGGTTTGTTCAGAGATGCTATATATGTCAGGTTTCGAAGGGAACAGCGACAAATGCAGGATTGTATATGCCGCTACCTGTACCAACTAAACCGTGGGTTGATATCAGCATGGATTTCGTTTTGGGTTTGCCTAGAACTCAAAGGGGAAATGATTCTATATTTGTTGTGGTGGATAGATTTTCGAAAATGGCACATTTTATTGCTGCAAGAAGACAGCGGACGCAGTTCGAGTGGCACAATTATTCTTTAAGGAGGTGTATCGATTGCATGGGTTACCAGAATCTATTGTTTCTGATCGGGATACTAGATTTTTGAGCCATTTTTGGTTAAGTTTGTGGAAGATGGTTGGAACGAAGCTGAAATTTAGTAGCGCTTATCATCCGCAAACTGATGGACAGACAGAAGTTGTTAACAGATCGTTGGGAAATTTGTTACGATGTCTTGTACAGGACAATCTGAAGAGTTGGGACATGAAGTTATGCCAGGCAGAGTTTGCTCATAATCATGCAGTGAATCGTAGTACAGGATTCAGTCCATTTCAGATTGTATATTCAAGTTTACCCAGGGGACCATTGGACTTAACGGTAGTACCACAACCGAGGGGGACAGTTAAACGAGCTGTTGATTTTGTTGATGAATTAACTGAATGTCATAAGATCGTTCAGGAACGATTGGAAAAGTCAAATGAGAAATATAAGAAATTTGCAGACTTGAAGCGAAGAAATGTTGAATTTAACGAAGGAGATTTGGTGTATGCTGTGTTAACCAAGGATCGTTTTCCAGTAGGCGCTTATAACAAGTTGAAAGCCAGAAAAATTGGTCCAGTAGAAGTTGTGAAACAGATCAATGAGAATGCTTATAAGTTGAAACTGCCGGAGGATGTATACACTTCTGACGTATTCAATGTTAAGCATCTTGTGCCGTATTATGGAGATGGACAATCTGATGGGGAAGAATTTACAAATTAGAGGACGAATTTTCCTCAACCAGGGGAGGATGATGCAACACGATCTATAGAAGTTCAGAGGTTAGGTCATTCACAAGATAATGAAGCTTCGGTTCTAACTCTTAAGTCGTGCACGAGTCAAGAAGTTTCGGTTTTAACTCGTAAGTCGTGCACGAGTCAGCCTAAGGAGTCATATGGGAAAGAGCTACGACCTAACCAAGGAAGTGAAAAAAAGTTACGACTTAAGGGCTTAAGTCGTTCGAGTTTGATGAGTCGTACACGACCCAACGACTCATCTATAAGTCGTCTACGACCTAACAATTCAAATGAAGAGGAAATACGACTCGATGGGAGTCTAAATCGTTCTGGATTGATGAGTCGTACACGACCTAACTGCACGGCTATAAGTCATCCACGACTCATCAAGAAACAAAGAGAAGTTCCAGTAATTGAAGGCCATAAGTCGGAGACGGGTTACGACTTAGATAAGTCGCTCGGAGATAAGCCGCAGGGAGATGAATCGTTCGGAGATAAGTCGTTGGAGATGAGTCGCTCAGATTTAGGTCGTTGGACCTTGAGTGGTGATGCATATGAGATGAGTCGCTTGATCCATGAGTTGTTAAGCCTTTGTGCTGAAGGGTTAAGTCGTGACTGGCTTAAGTCGTAAGTCGTCCAGGGTCATTATGTCTTAAGTCGTATGAGTCTTAGGTCGTAAGCCAGGTCATGCTAAGTCGCGAGTCTTGAGTCGTGTACATATGCGTGTGTTGTAATAAAGGAGTCTAGCACCTGTTAGGTCGGCAACGACCTAGATGAGTCGTAAGTCGGTCTGGTGAGTATGTTGTGATGTAGTTACTATGAGTCGTTGTATCTATGCTATTGTGATGAGTCGGCAGCGACTTAGTTATTTCGTAAGTCGTATACGACTTAAGGGTCAGGGTCAAAAACTCTATAAATAGCGAGTGTGTTGTACATTTCAAGGGGTCGATTTTTGAATAAAATTTCTTGTTGATTGATGTGTGCTTTCTTCTAAAATTGGTAGTTGAGTGTAATCTCCTATCTCCTCTTTCGGTAAATCGAGTGCGCTCGATTCAACGATCGTAGAAGCCGATTCACGGTATCTAGTGCGCTAGATCAACGCACGAAGAATCGTAGATCTTTGAACATGGTATAGTGCGCTATCAGCGTGTTTGAGATAGCTAGAATTCGGTATCTTCGGATCAACAAATTTGGGCATCTTGGTATTCATCAATCCACCAATTGCTACTTTTACCGATTGAAGTTTATTTTGATTAATCCGCTGTGTCAGATATTATAATAGTGTCTAGGGTTTTCAAATAAATATGAAATAGCCGAAATTGTTACATTTATTAAATTCCAGCTACTAGCCACAAAAGTGGGTAATACAATCATAACCGTTGGCACTTATTGGATTTTGGATTCCATACAATGGCAGGGCTACTAGGGTACCGCCCGTCACAGTACGTGGCCTAGATCACTGTACCGAGGATTATTCCCAATCCCCTGCAACACAAAGCCGGATCCATTCCTTACTGAACAGTTCCGAATAAGACAACCCCGACGGTTGTAGCTATTCAACCGTCCACACAGCCGAAATAAAAGGGACCTCTAGACAGGGGTAAATCTTACTCTCCAGTGGGTGCGACCCACGAAGCCTTGCTGCACCTCCCCTGTTTTAGCCATTCCCGGTTGATGAGGCTTGATGTTACGATTACCTTTATAGAACACATTTCTTAGAATGCTCATCGTCCACCTGACGATGTTCTGAAAGCATTCAATCCATACAAGTTCATTCCGGGTTCGAACGAAACCGAAGGCATTATCTCGTTACACTCATTTTGGAATCACCCTCAGAGTCAACGACAATAACCCTTGCACTCTAATTCTCCATCTCGAATCTATAAGTACTATTCCGTCAACTCATTACGGAATCACCCACAGAGTTATACTGACGTATAGCCCTTACACCTCGAGTCTTCACAAAGCTCCACTTTGACTAACGACCTAACGTTATTTGGAATCGATGTGGTTTTCGGATATCCAAATATGGAAACCCGATCCCGGTCTCATCGAAATCCAAAGCGTGTCTTTTAAGTCCAAGCTGTTTTAAAGGTTTTAAAACAATTCAATACAGTATCTATATTCATACAGATAGATAACTCACATATCAATAATTGATAATCAGCATTATCAAATAACAGGTAATCCACATAATCAATATCATAATAGATAATCTATATATCATCATCCCAATTGATAATCTATGTAATCATCACAATGCAACCAAGCATTCATATCATACAAACATACTTATCTCATTTCTGAGATCACACAACATTCAAGACAATCAATGTCATCCATTCATACATAAGCAATGATTTACTCATATCATAACATTATTAATTTAAAATGAATTTAATTAACTATCTCTATCTCTAATTAATTTAAAGTGAATTAAATTAATTACTTCATCTCTTAATTAATTTAAAATAAATTAAATTAATTACTTCATCCAAATATATCTTACTTACTTATTCTTCAATTAAACAAATTAATTAATCATCCTAATAATTAACTTTAATTAATTAACTCTTAATCAAATAATTAATCCTTAATTATTCTCATTAATTATATCAATTAATGAACCTTAATTAATTAATCATTATTAGATTAATTGCTTTTAATTAATCAACTTAAATACAGTAATTAATTATTCTTAATTTCTTCTTAATTACTTTATAAATCCTTTGATTTATTACCCAAGTAATAAACCTTTAATTACTTTAACAAGTAATTTACCCATTAAAAATTACTTTCCAATCAGTAATTTACCTGACTCAATTACCTCTGTAATTAATCAATTACTTATCTTAAGTAATTAACCTTATCAAAACTTTATTAAGTAATAATACTTAATCATTTATCAAGTGACTATTCTTAATTAATTAACAAATTAATTAATTAACTTGATCAAACTCATCTCATAAACAAAATTGCGTAATTCATTCCTTAATTACTCATTAACCAAATTAATCTTCAATTAACAGATTAATTATCTTCAATTATTAATTAATAAACCTTAATTATTAATTAATCCTTTAATACAAAGTAATTAATCACTAATTACTTTTATAATTAATTAATTAAACTTAATTAACTAATTAATTAACTCTTAATCATTAATTAATAAACTTAATTATTAATTAACAATCTTAATTACAAATTAATTAATTCCATAAATAAAATTAATTAATTCTTAATTACAATTAATTAACCTTAATTAAAAATAGTTAATTAACTCTTAATTAACTAGCATTATCCTTTAATTGTTAATTAAGAAAACCCATTTAAAACTTAAATAAACCTTTATTAATTAATTACTATTTTCATTAACTCTTAATTACTTAGTTAATTAAGTAATTACAATTTATCTAATCATTTGTCATTAATTAAATCATCATCTTAGTTAATAGTTACTTAAATAATTAATTATACTTAATTAATTACTTAACTAACCCCTTTAAAATAATGATTAAATAAATTAATTATCTTAAAATTTCTTAATTAACTATCTAATTACAAATTATTAATACTTAATTATTATTTAAGATAAAATATTATCTTAAATAAATCTTGAAATCTTAACTAAATCTTAATTCATTAATTAAATTAAGATATAAAATAATCATTAATTACTTTCTTTAATTATTAATTAACAATTCTAATTTCAAGTTCATAAATTATCTTAATCTTAAATTGTAAATTAATCAATCATTTTCCTCTAATTAATTTAAATAAAAAGTTTACTTAAAATTCTCTTTATATTTCAAAATAAGATTTGAAATAATATTAAGATTTTTACTTAAGTTATTTAAAACATTATACAAGCTTATCCATAAAATAATTCAATTTCAAAAACAATAAATTTTAATTTAACTTAAACTTTTTAAAGTTTAAAACTTATTTATTTTAAATTTGGAATTTTTATTAACACTTTAGTTTGGATTCAACCTATGTTTACTGGAAACTAAGAAACAAAGTGCATCTTCCCTTCTTCTTCTTTTTTTTTTTTTTAAAAAAAACTTTTTTAATTTAAATTTTTAAAACTGTTAAGCTCAACAGTAAAATACAGCACAACAATGCCCAGATCAACATGGGTATAAACCTGAGCCATAACCAAAAATGCTTCGAGTTTCCACCGAGTCTTCTCCCCTCCTACCCCGAGCTAACATCCAGAAATACAAACAAAACTAACCCAAAACAACTGACAACACCCACTCCACCGTGCACCCTGCACCGTTGTCGGACCTCCTCTGGCCAACGTCGAACTCACCGCCGAGTCACTCCACCACCCTACAAGCTTCCACAACCCACCAAAACTCAAAATTTATCCCAATTCAAAATCGAGCATTCCAGGTGAATCTGAACCCAACACTAACACCAGAACTTCCCAAAATCATCACCTCCAGTCGATGATATCCACTACAACTCCGGCCATTGCTCGCGTATCTACCATGCTTCCTTCACCAGAAATCATATCAAGCTCGATGCAGTATAGACGATGCAGTGATCGATTTACAGTAAGCTTCCTAAACTAGGTTTAAAATTTAATTTGAGCAAAATCAAACTTCTCGGTGATTTAAAAATCCATCAACTATTTTTACTATACTCTCTGATGCAAATACTTGCTCCAGTAAGAATCTTAAGCAATCCATATTCACATGTTAACAGAAATTTGCATAAACCCAAATTTCAGTAAATACCCAATTACATGTTCAATGCTTAACTAAAAATTTGATTTTGATTTTAAAAATCATAACTTCCAGAGACAATTTTGTTTATATAATTGTTCAATCCAATTATGACATTTGAATTTAACCATGGGGTTAGATTTACTGCTGAATCCCTAAATTTCCAAAGTATCTTCTCTCTTTTTTTTCTTTGTTAATTTATACTTAAACTAACTTGTTTGATTTAAATCTATGACTTAACAATTGTTTAAATAAAATAGCTTAAAAATTTGATTTTCTTTTCTCAGATTCTAAAGTTAAGTACAGAGATGAAAATGGAACCAGCATACACAATTTCAACATAACAAAATCCCAGATGAGTTGTTAAATATATTTTTTCTATTCCTATTCTTTGTAGTTTAAAACAGAGAAGATCATCAAATCATACATGCACAGTTGGTTCACATCCATACACATAGATTATACATTTATATACACACATGCAAACTTCAATTATTTCCAGAAATTTGTCAAGCAAAGGATAATTAACCACTTAAATTATAGTTAAAATGTTTACTCACCTCATTTAGAAGAAATGCAGAGGTTTGAAAAAGAACAGGAAGCCTCCAAACAGAAATTGCTTTTCAGATTTGCATTTTTGAAAAAATTGCTATGCCTCTTTTAAAACCTTGAAATGCTTTGAAACATCATGTTTTGACCCAGATTTGTTTAACTGCATTGCTTCAGGTTTTCTTTCAACAAATTTACTTGCATGCATATGGAAATGATGCAGACATGGATTGAAGATTTTCTGTGATTTTGTTTTGAGGAAAACTACAGGCTTTGATCACAGAAAAGGGTTTGAGGGGATTTCAGGTTTTATGATTTAAATTTTGAGGATTTTTTTTTTGATTTTTGAAGAATGAAAATTTGGCATGGATAATCAAGTTTCTCTTTTTAGACATGAACACAAAATGTTTAAAAAAAATGGAGGAAGATTGTGATTATATAAACAATTTCAGATTTTATAAATTAAAAAGAAAATTAGAATAAAAATGGACACTTGTCTCTATTTACACAAAGTTTGTAACACTTGTTATCAAAGTGTTTAAGAAATGAACATTTGTCAATATAGAGTTTGTTTTAATTTAAAAGAAAATTTAAAAGCTTTTTAAAATTATTTTTCCTAATTACTAAATGTGTTTTCTAAATTTTAAAAATGCTTTTCTTATTAAATATCAAATAAACAAATACACTTACATATTTATAAATGTATGCTAGTTTATATAAAATACAATCTTTTAAAAAGAAATGCAACTAAATATAATTTAAATAAAATTATACAACATTTCAACCTTACTTTAAAATGCTATTTTAAAAAACCCTTTGTATTTATTCTTTATTAAATAAACACAAATCAAATTTGTATAAAAGAAATAAAACAAATCTTATTTTAATTAAAAAAAACATTACTTATGTAATTTAAAACCAAACCATATTATCATTTATTTAAATATGATTGTATACCTTTAAATTCAAATTTATATTCATTTTCAAAGTCCAATTTAAAAATCCAAATCTAAAAAAAAAAAAAAATATAAACAACTATTTTAAAATAAGCTCATTATTATTTACAAATAATTTATCCTATTTTAAAATCAATTTAAAATACACAGATTTAAATACATTTTAAACGTACTTATAAATTTTGAAAACAATATACCAATTTAGAATTTATTTACACAATAAAATAATTATTCTTATTATAAAACCAATTTATAACCAAAATTAAAATATTACTTGGTTAATTATCTGTGAAAATAACAGTTTTATCAATTTCAAATAATTAAATTAAGCAATTATCAGCATTTTAAACTCTTGGAAATTCTGGGATATTAAGATTTGAAATGAATTAATTAAGGTTAATTAAATTTGTAATTAATATTAATTAATTTAAGTTAATTGCTTAAGAAAGGTAATTAAGAATTTGTTAATAAGTTAATAAAGGTCATTAACTTGTGATTATTTATTAATTAATTAATATAATTAATTTTGATAATTAATTGGATTAGTTAATTTAGATAATCAATTATAAAACTTAATTAAGTATGATTACTTTATGGAAATAATTAAAGATATTAATTACTCTTTGTAATAATTTATTAATTAGATTAGTTTAAATTAATTAATTAAGTTTAATTAATTTAGAATAATCATTGTATGAGTTGATAAGTAATCAATGAGGAATAGTTACTTAGAGAAGTAATTAAGTTAAGCAAATTACTGGAGGTAATTGATTAAAGTAGTGAAGAATTTTGGGAAATAATTACTTTGTGTGATTAAAGATAATTTCTTTATGAAGTAATTAACAATTAATTACTTTGTGTAATTTATTTAAGCATTGATCAATTAAGTCTTTTTGAAATAATTAAGTGATGTAATTAATTAAGGGTAATTAATTACTAATGAGATTAATCAAGATTGATTAATAAATATAATTAATTATTAAATGTAATTAATTTGGGAGTAATTAAGAAGTAATTAAGAGTAGTTAATTACTAAATGTAATTAATCAAGTATGATTAATAATTTTGGTTTAATTAAGGTTAATTACTTAATAAGTAATTAATTTAAATTTAATAACGGATCATTAATTAATATGATTAATGATTTAATTAAGGATTAATTAATTAAGATTAATTAATCAATGATAAGTGATTAATAAATTAATTAATTAATGTAATTAATTAAGGACTAATGTAATTAATTATAATTAATTAATTAATAAAGTAATTAAAGGTTAATTACTGATTTTGGTTAAGGATAGTTAATTTGTAAAATTAATTAAGGATAATTACTTGAATGTAATTAAGGGATAATTAATCAAGGGTGATTAATTAAGGTAATTAGTTTGAGAATAATTGATTGATTGATTTGAAATCAATTAATGGTTAAGTAAGCAAGATTTAAAATGAGGAAGTAATTAATTTAATTCATTTTAAATTAATTAAAGATAGGTAATTAATTTAATTCACTTTAAATTAATTAGAGTTAGAAGTAATTAATTTATTTCATTTTAAATTAATTATAGGTGGTGTGTTTATAGATCTTTGCTTATGTATGGATGATATAGTACCCTGAATGGTTTGAATCTCAGACATGAGATAAATAGTGTTGTGTGTTATGGATGCATTGGTTGCATTGTGATGATGATATAAGTATCTATTGATGATGATAATATAGATTATCAATTTGTGATGATTACCTGTTTATGATAATATTGTTGATTATCTATTATGATGATGTGAAGTATCTATCTGTGTGTATATAGATAATTAGATTTAATTGTTTTAAACTTAAAACAACTTGGACCTACAAGACACGCTTTGGATTTCGATGAGACCGGGATCGGGTTTCCATATTTGGAATCCGAAAACCACGTCGATTCCAATTAAATGTTTGGTCGTTAATCCAAGTGGAGCTAGTGAAGACTCGAGGTGTAGGGGCTATACGTCAGTATAACTCTATGGGAGATTCCGTAATGAGTTTGACGGAACAGTACTTATAGATTCGAGATGGTGAATCAGAGTGCAAGGGCTATGGTCGTTGACTCTGAGGGTGATTCCAATAATGAGTGCAACGAGATAGTGCCTTCGGTTTCGTTCGAATCCGGAACGAACTTGTATGGATTGAATGCTTTCAGAACATCGTCAGGTGGACGATGAGCATTCTAGGATTTGATGTCCTATAAAGGTAATCGTAGCCTTAAGCCTCATCAACCGGGAATGGCTAAAACAGGGGAGGTGCAGCAAGGCTTCGTGGGTAGCTCCCACTGGAGAGCAAGATTGATCCCTGTGTAGAAGTCCCTTTATATTCGGCTGTGTGGGCGGTTGGTTCGTGACAACTGCCGGGGTTGTCTTGTTCGGAACTGTTCAGTAAGGAACGGGTCCGTCCTTGTGTTGCAGGGGAGTGGGAGTACTCCTCGGTACGGTGATCTAGGCCACGTACTGTGACGGGAGGCACCCAGTAGCCCTGCCATTGTATGGAATCCAAAATTCAATAAGTGCCAACGGTTTTGATTGTATTACCCACTTTTGTGGCTAGTTGCTGGAATTTAATAATGTAACAATTTCAGCTATTTCATATTTCTTTGAAAACCCTAGACACTATTATAATATCATCGGATTTCCTATCAAATGTTTTGGTTAGCGTAAGGTAAAAACTTTTCCATGTTTATGTGTGGGAAGTCTTACATGATACCTTTCTTTTAAAGGATTTTTGAAAGTTAAGCAACTTTAACCTGTTACTCACACCAGACCCATGTCTGACCCGGAGTTTATTTTTATTTTCATAAACTCTTGGGTACTCAAATTTTACGAGTAGCCAAGGGATTCAGGTTAGGATTCGGGTTAGCTTTGACGAATATTGGAGGAGCAATGGAGCAGGAGGCTTCTGCGTTAGATATTAGTATTCCGTTGTGTGCTCTGTGATTGTCTCTGAGATTGTATTATGTTGTAAATACTAGACAGGTGTTTATAACTGTCTAGTATGTGTTGTATATCTATGTACTCTGATAATGTTGTATACTATGTAATACTTATGTCGTTAGTATAATTTATTCGTTCCGCTGTTTAGATTCTGATGTGTTGTTTCTTCTTTCTTCTCTTTCTTTCTATTCTCTATCCCTTTCTTTCTTATTAGCGATGCGACTTCCTGGAGATAGGAAGTTGGGTCGTTACAATCTAAGTTTACTTTTAAAAATAAAACATTTCTTATTCATGATTACTTTATCATTAATAAAGTAACTCAAAACAATTTAACTCAAAATTGTTTCCAAATTACATTTTAAATTTAAAATGTAAAAAGAAATCAAACTTAACTTAAACAAAGTTTTAAAACATTCAAAACCTTTAAATCTTATGCTAAAGATTCCTTATTTTATAAAGGAAGTTAAAATAAATTTAAACCCCAAATTCATTTCAAAATACAAATCATATATATATGTTTTAAAGTTGTTTAAAACATTTAAAATATTTAAAACTTGTTTTCTTTCAAAACCTGATTCAAATTTGATTCTTGTTTCCAGATTTGAATTTATGTTTAAATCTTCTATTTTAAATTAAAGTTTTAACTTTAAATTTAATCATTTAAACCCTTTTAAATGCTGCTTAAACATTTAATTTAAATAGTTTAAATTAAATTTAAAACTTGAATTTAAATCTAGTTTTGAAATTCATACTTTGAATTTTAAGTTTATATTCCTGTTTAAAAACCCTGCTGAACTCAGCCACAACAAAAAAAAGACACACTTTGGATTTCGATGAGACCGGGATCGGGTTTCCATATTTGGAATCCGAAAACCACATCGATTCCAATTAAACGTTAGGTCGTGAATCTAAGTGGAGCAAGTGAAGACTCGAGGTGTAAGGGCTATACGTCAGTATAACTCTGTGGGTGATTCCGTAATGAGTTTGACGGAATAGTATTTATAGATTCGAGATGGTGAATCTGAGTGCAAGGGCTATGGTCGTTGACTCTGAGGGTGATTCCAATAATGAGTGCAACGAGATAGTGCCTTCGGTTTCGTTCGAACCCGGAACGAACTTGTATGGATTGAATGCTTTCAGCACATCGTCAGGTGGACGATGAGCATTCTAAGTGATGTGTCCTACAAAGCTAATCGTAGACTCAAGCCTCATCAACCGGGAATGGCTAAAACAGGGAAGGTGCAGCAAGGCTTCGTGGGTAGCCCCCACTGGAGAGCAAGATTTACTCCTGTCTAGAGGTCCCTTTATATTCGGCTGTGTGGGCGGTTGATTCGCGACAACTGCCAGGGTTGTCTTGTTCGGAACTGTTCAGTAAGGAACGGGTCCGGCCTTGTGTTGCAGGGGAGTGGGAGTACTCCTCGGTATGGTGATCTAGGCCACGTATTGTGACGGGAGGTACCCCAGTAGCCCTGCCATTGTATGGAATCCAAAATCCAATAAGTGATGTACGTACTAGTTGTGCCCAACTATGTTGGAACGTGAGATGTAAGCATTCCAGCTATTTCTGTATTTTACTTGAAAACCATAGACACTATTATAATATCATCGGATTTCCTATCAAATGTTTTGGTTAGCGTAAGGTAAAAACTTTTCCATGTTTATGTGTGGGAAGTCTTACGTGATACCTTTCTTTTAAAGGATTTTTGAAAGTTAAGCAACTTTAACCTGTTACTCACACCAGACCCATGTCTGACCCGGAGTTTATTTTTGTTTTTCATAGTCTCTTGGGTACTCAAAGTTTTACGAGTAGCCAAGGGATTCAGGTTAGGATTCAGGTTAGCTTTGACGAATTGTGGAGGAGCAATGGAGTAGGAGGCTTCTGCGTGTAGATATATATAGTAGTCCGCTATGTTTGGTATCTCTGAGTTATGTGTGATGTTGTATTGAGTTGTATAACTAGAAAGGTGTTTATAACTGTCTAGTATGTGTTGTAATTATCTGTGTAACTCTGATAGTGGTTGTAAACTATGTAATATTATGTGAGCAATATAATTTATTCGTTCCGCTGTTAGATTCTGATGTGTTGTTTCTTTCTTCTCTTCTTTCTATTCTCTTTTCTATCCCTTTCTTTCATATTAGCGATGCGACTTCCTGGAGTTTGGAAGTTGGGTCGTGATAGTGGAATCCTGTGACGACCCGACTTTCCACTCCCAGAAAGTCGCATCATCAATTAAGAAAGAAAGGGATAGAAGAAGAAAAGAAAGAAGAGAAAGAAGAAACAACACTAGAATCTCAACAGCGGAACGAATAAATTATATTAATAACATAAGTATTTACATAATATACAATATCAATCAGAGATACACAGCATACACATCACATATACTAGACATTTATAAACACCTGTCTAGTATTTACAACTCAATACAATCACAACACAGAGAACACACAGCGGAAATATATATCTACAACGCAGAAGCCTCCTGCTCCATTGCTCCTCCATTATTCGTCAAAGCCAACCTGAATCCCTTGGCTACTCGTAAAAATTTGAGTACCCAAGAGTTTATGAAAACAAAAGATAAACTCCGGGTCAGACATAGGTCTGGTGTGAGTAACAGGTTAAGGTTGCTTAACTTTAAAAACCTTTTGAAAAGAATGGTATCACATAAGACTTCCCACACATAAACATGGAAAAGTTTTTACCTCACGCTAACCAAAACATTTGATAGAAAATCCGATGATATTATAATAGTGCCTAGGATTTTCAAATAAATAAGAAATAGCCGAAATTGTTACATGATTAAATTCCAGCTACTAGCCACAAAAGTGGGTAATACAATCAAAACCGTTGGCACTTATTGGATTTTGGATTCCATACAATGGCTGGGCTACTGGGGTACCGTCCGTCACAGTACGTGGCCTAGATCACCGTACCGAGGAGTACTCCCACTCTCCTGCAACACAAGGCCGGAACCATTCCTTACTGAATAGTTCCAAATAAGACAACCCCGGCAGTTGTTGCAATCAACCGCCCACACAACCGAATATAAAGGGACCTCTAGACAGCGATCAATCTCGCTCTCAAGTGGGGGCTACCCACGAAGCCTTGCTGCACCTCCCCTGTTTTAGCCATTCCCGGTTGATGAGGCTTGAGGCTATGATTACCTTTATAGGACATATCACTTAGAATGCTCATCGTCCACCTGACGATGTTCTGAAAGCATTCAATCCATACAAGTTCATTCCGGGTTCGAAAGAAACCGAAGGCATTATCTCGTTACACTCATTTTGGAATCACCCTCAGAGTTAACGACGATAACCCTTGCACTTTAAACCACCATCTCGAATCTATAAGCACTATTCCGTCAACTCATTACGGAATAACCCACAGAGTTATACTGACGTATAGCCCTTACACCTCGATTTTTCACAAAGCTCCATTTTGATTCACGACATAACGTTATTTGGATCGATGTGGTTTCGGATATCCAAATATGGAAATCCGTTCCCGGTCTCATCGAAATCCAAAGCGTGTCTTTTAGGTCCAAGTTGTTTTTAAGTTTAAAACAATTCAATTCATTATCTAAATATACACAGATTGATAATTCACAACACAATAGATAATCAATATTATCATCACATAAGATAATCTATATTATCAACTCAAACAGATAAATCATATTATCAACTCAATGCAACCGTAACATCCAAATCACACAACAACATTTATCTCATAACTGAGATCTCAACCATTCAAGGTAATAAATATCAATCATCATTCATAAGCAATGACTTATTAAATCACCATCCTATAATTAATTTAAAATGAATTAAATTAATTACTTCTTCCTTAATTAATTAAAATAAATTAAATTAATTTCTCATCCATTTAAATCTTGCTTACACATTCCTTAATTAATTATAAATCAATCAATTAATTATTCTCAACAAATTACCCTAATTAATCATCTTGATTAATTATTCTTTAATTACATTCAAGTAATTAACCTCTAATTAATTTCACAAATTAATAAATCCAAACCAAACCTTGTAATTAACCTGTAATTACTTCATTAATTAATTAGTTATAATTAATTACATTCATTCTTAATTAATTACAATAATTAATACCTTCATTGATTAATTGTTCTTAATTAATCAATCCTTAATTATTTCATTAATTATTTAAATTAATGATCTAAAATTATTTTATTTTAAATAACTCCATTGAATTAATTATCAGTTATCTCTATTCATTAATCATTCTTGATTAATCATATTAAGTAATTAACTTAAATTAATTACATCTCTTAACCATTCCCAAGTAACTTAATTATCAAAACCTAAATTAATTACACTAAGTAATTAATTATTAATTACTTACTTAAGTAATTATCCAACATACAAATTACATATTAATTACACTAAGTAATTAATTTCCAAAACTCCTTCAATTAAATTACATCTAGTAATTTATTTTTTAATTACTTCATTAAGTAATTATTCATTTTTAATTACATTTGTAATTACTTCTCAAATCAACCAGTGATTAAATTAAATTAATTAAACTTAATTAATTAACTTAATAAATCAAAAATTAATTACAATTTAGTAATTAATTTCCTTAATTACTTCACTAAGCAATTATACTCAAATAATTCTCAAATGATTATCTTAAATTAATTAATCAAATTAATTATTAAAATTAATTACATTAATTAATTATAAAATAATACTATGTTAATGACCTTCATTAACCAATAACAAATCTTTAATTACTTTCTAAATTAATTAACTGAATTAATCAATATTAATTCTTAATTTATTTAAAGAAACTCATTAATTAATCTTAAATTAATCAAGTGATAATTAAAACTTAATTAATTATTAATTACTTGATTAATGTAATTCAATTCATTAATTAAATTAAATTAATCAAATCTTATTTAATTAATTCCTAAATCATACTTTAATCAAGTTTAATTAACTTACTTAAACTTTTAATTAATTAAATAAATCCTTAATTATTATTTAATTAACCTAATTATTAATTAAATTAATTAATTAAAATTTTAATTACCTTGATAAAATAATTAAGTTTTCAAAACAATGAAATCATTTATCTCATTATTGATTAAATTATCATTATTAAAGTCATTTTAAAACAAATTACTTTTAAATTTTCTAAATTCCATTTTAAATAAAAATTTAAAATAAAATCAAACTTAAACAAGATTTAAATATTTAAAACTCTTAAAATTTCATTTTAAAGGATCACTTATCTTTTGGAGTATTTTTAAAGGAATAGTTTAACTTATCCCATATTCAAATTTTAACAAGTTTAAAATACTTTAAATAATTCAAATGATATTGAACATATAATTTCAAATTTTATTTATATTACAACCAAAGTCCAAATCATGTTTTCAGGTTTAAATTCAAAGGTTAAAATTAAACCCTGTTTTAAATTTCATTACAGAATTTATAAAACACATTTTAAACATACTTAAAATATTCAAACTAAAATATATCATTTGAATTTATCAACCTAATTTCTCTTTGAAACATTCAGATTCAAATTCAAATTTGAATCCAGGATTTCAAATTCAGATTTAACTTAGAATTTAAATCTTGTTTTTTTTTAAAAAAAACTTACTTTCATATTTAAAAATCACACAATATCAAAACTGTGCAGGTTTCAAATTTTATTTAAATACTTTATTCTATTCTGCAAATTTATTAAAATCTGGAATTCAAATTTATTTGAATTCATAGTTTAAATCTTACTTTACGTTTATATTTAAACTTGCTTTACAATTTTTAAATTTGGTTTTAAAATTCAAAAACCTGAAACTGTTCAGGCTACAAGAACAAAACTGCAAATCTTGTTTATTCAAAACCTGATATTCAAAATCTACTTGAATTCATGTTTTAATCTTGTTTAAAGTTTAGATTTAAACTTGCTTAGTTTTCTTTTTAGATTTAATTAAGTTTTAAAATTTGAAAACCTAAAACAGTTCAGGTTTCAGAGATCAACCTGAAAACAAAATGTACCCGAGTTCAACACAATATCACTTCGAGTCATTCCTGCCTTAACTCCGAGCAAAAATTTGAATTACTCGAGACATACTCGAGCATACCACACCACTGCTAAAACCTGGAAACTACTGTTTTAACCCAAACAAAAACCTGTCAACGGCATGTTCACCTCCCTCCGACCATCGTTAGGGCTACAATTCCAGCTAGTACCTCCTCTTAAACCCAGCAACCAAATCCCAGAGTTGCAAAACACTCGATCAATCCCAGTGGCTATGTGATCGAATTCTTACTTTATTAAAAACTTAGGGCTGCAGACAATTCCTCACTCCTATTGCTAATTCAATAATCAATTTACAGATTTGAATATTTTGATGATGAGCCTGATCATATTACTATATACAGAAGCAATATCAAAACTTCAGAACACTAAAATCATCAGTGTTTGAATTTTTAACAATAACATGGTTTTTACCCCTAAACTTGATTTACAGAGAAGGTTACAGTACCTATTTAAATAAATCAAATTTTTATAACTTAGTTCATAACTTTAAACAAACAATATTCCCTAAATCCTAAGTTAAAATATTAATGTCACAATCTAAATTCAACAAACTAAGGAATTTACATTTTAAACACAACCATGTTTCAGGACATATTGATTTACAGAGAAGTTCTTGTTTCAATCTACCTTATTTCAAATGCTCATGATTCAGATTTATTTTTAACAAACAAATTTGTTTGAAATTCATTCCTGAATAATGGTTAAGTTATGAAACTTCTAAAAGTTTGAATTTAAAGTTCTAAGTCAGGTACACCAGCAATCACTGGTACAAACCAAAACATACATACTTATATAAGTATAAAGTAATTCCTAGAAATTTATCTACAAACAATCTGCTGCAAATTTTCATCATGCATATCAATTCATTCCAAAGATAATAACATGCAACCAGATTTTGTTAAAGAAAAATTTAGAAGTTACTCACCTTGAAAATTATGAGCAGAGCATAATTCCCAAATTGAAACTTCAATGCATTAGCTTCCTATCCAATGATTGTATGCATGCAAACTTCCAGGCTTTAAAAGGAATGCAGGCTCTTTGAAAATGCAGACTTCACTATGCAGAAATTCATTTTGATTTGCTCAAGTTTGCAGTGATCTTTAGGTACAACTGCAGACTCCAATATGAATTTGCAGATTGATTTTGCAGGAATTGATTTCCAGGTAGAAAAGAAATGCAGTTTGCATTTGTAACTTATCCCAAAATTAGATGCATGCAGGTGAAATTCCAGAGATGAATTGCAAAGAAATATTCAGGTTGTAAAATGCAGACACCTTAAAGCTTTTGATTTACAGAAATTTCCAGAGTTGCAAGTGCAGGTTTTGATTTGAGAAGATTGATATTATTTTTGAATGAGGAGTTTCAAATGTTAGAATTTCTTTTGAAATGAATTTGCAAATATGTTTTTGAGGGGTTTCAGATTTTTGAATGAAGTGTTTTCTTAGATTTAGAAAAGAGGATGAATGAAAGAATAGTAAAAATGGTTAAGGCTGAAAATGTTTTAATTAAAATAAAGAGAAGATCAAGTGACACTTGTCACATTTCTTGATTTACAACTAACACATGTTGCTTAGATTGCTAATTTGATTACACTTGTTTTAATTAAATTAAGTTATATATTTAAATGTGTATAAAGGGTTTTCTTAATTTGTTTTATGTTTATGTAAATATAAATGAATTTCTTATTAAAAGTAAATGTAAATAAAACAATTAATAAATTAAAATTTTACACAAATGTTTTAAAGAATCAATTAATTTGAGTTTCAAAATAAAACTTCAAATCAATTAAACCTTTGAAACCAAAATAAAAAAATCAATTTATTAAAATGAAGATTCCATTTTCCTTATTTTAATCCTTCTTTATATTTAAGAAAATAAAATATTTATTAATGTAGTTTGTTTGGTAAATCACCACCTAGGATTTAGGTTGTGTCAGATTGCCTAGTTAGGATTAGTTCAGTAAGCAGGATTTGCGAGTTTGCAGAACTCTATAGGCGGTAGCAGGGTTTGCGAGTCTATTAGAGTGTTTGTAAGCGGAAGACTGTTTAATTCTAATAGAAATCTGGGAATGCAGCAGTAGGCAGGGGTTGCCGAAACTGGGTAAATTTTGCGTGTGATTTACTTTTCAGCATATTTACTTTTCTGCAGTTTGTTTTTGTAATATCCCAGAATTTTTAACAATATCAATTTAATAATCTATAGTTAAAATTAAATTGATATTGATAATCTGTTAATAATTATTCAAATAAATTTAATAATCATCTTCAATAAATATTTAAATTGGTTATTTTATCTTTTAAATGATATAAATTAATTTCTACTTATAAATAAATATTTGGTTATATTTTAAATAAATTGGTTTTGTTTTAATTTTAATAAATTAAGCATATTTTCTAGTTTAATATTTGTAGTAATTTAGGAAAATTTGTTTTATTTAATATTTAAGCTTTTCAAAGTTAAATAAATGATTTTGGTTTAAATTTAATAAATGAATCATGTTTTAAAATTCTAATATATACATTTTAATTTGGGAAATTTTGATTTTAATTAGTATTGAGTTTTAAAACTATTTCATAAATAAATATATGATTGATAAGAAAATATTTAAATGTTTAAAATTAAATTGGATTGAGTTTTAAATTTAGAATAAATTCAATAAAATGTTTTATGACTTAATAAAATGGATATTTTATTGATAAAAATATAATCTCTTGTAAAATGATTTTAATTTAATAATATGAGAGTTATAAAAATAATATTAATATTGTATTGACTTTTTAAATAGGTTTTAAATAGATTTGTAATTTTTATTTCAAATTGAATTTATATTTATAACTTGATTTGGAAAAATAATTGATTTTGAATTTAGTTTGAATTTAAGTTCAAAAGTATAAAATTTTAATTGTTTTAATTTTTAATATGCATAAGTTCATTTATAAACATAATTTTTATTTCTTTTATAATTTATACACATATTCAAATTTAAATTAACATATGAAACTAAGCTAATATATGCATTAGCTTGTAAATGAATACTAATTACCTTTAAAAGATAACATGTGTTAAATTCATATGCATTCTATTGACAAGTGTTGTAAAAATAGACAAGTGTTAAAATTTAGTTTTAAATTTTCTTTTCTTTTATTAAAATCTGAGAATACATTTGTATAGTTTACAATCTTCATTAATGCATATATTTTTCATTCTCCCTAATCAAAACTTATAAGATCAAAACTCCTCATCAAATTCAAATAAACCTGCATATTCAAATCTTCCATCTACATACACAAATTTATCAAAACCCTGTACAAATCCTTCAATCTGCATTTCCTTAAAAAGAAATCCACAAATCCGCATAATCAAAACCATATTCAAATCTGCATTCTCAAAATCCTTCATCTGCAAATCTCAAATGAAGTCTGCAAAATCAAAAAGGAAGCCTGCATTGTTGTTTCTCTGCATTCTGTTTTTAAAATCTAGGTTGAATGAACATCTGCATGCTAGCATTTGGGTCAAGCTTGCATTTTTATGTCTTCTGTGTAGAGGAAAAACAGGGACTCTGCATATCAATTCAAACTCAGATTTCAACAAAGGGTCAAGCCTGCACATGTTTGTTTTCTGCAAATTTCAAATAAACAACAGTGGTCTGCATTGAAAAGGTGAGTAACAGTTTATTTTAAAAACTAAATTAAAATGATATAGTTGCTTGAATTGTTTACCGATGAGTATGATGAAATGTCTGTATACATGTATGAGTTTGAATGCCTGCTTGATAGTGATGAATTCTTTCCTGATATTGATTTCAGACTTAAAGATGTAATTTAAAATTCATGAACTCAACATCTAATCTATGTTTAGATGCAAATTTTCAAACAGAACTTGTAGTATATCCTAAATAAAGTGTTAGATTTTATTCAGGATAATAAACTTGTTTTTCATGACTTTGTAAATTTTTAAAACATAATTCATGTTCAATTTTATTCATAACCAATCTAATTAATATGATAATTCAGTAATACTAATCAAAAATATAAACTGGAACTTGATTTTTAAATCAAGTGTTGATATTTTTAGGTGCATGTTTCATTTGCAGTTGGTTCTTGAACCAAAAATATGAATTTGAGTAATACTTGAAATCTGATACTTGAGGAATCATAAAATTCTTCTGAGTTATAGTAAAAGGAATATAGATCCTTGGAAAAATCTGAGAAGTAAATAAAATTTGCTAGATTGATTGCAGTTTGGATTTTTAGAATAAAACCCTAGTTTTGAATGGGTTTGTGCTATGAGTCAATTTGAAGTGTAGGGTTGACCGAGTAATCTGGTACTTGGGGAGTGTGTAGTAGGCAAATTAAGGAGCTCGAGGTTGGAATGGGTGGACCTCTGATGGTCGGAGCAGCTTGAATTGGATGTTGACAGGTTTTGAGTTGAAACCTGTAAAAAAAATTCGAGGTTTTAAAATTTGGGGTTATTTTGAATTCTTTGATTTATGTTTGATCTGGGTTGATGTTAGAGTAGTAATGGGTTTCATGTAGTTGTTGGATCATCACTGATGATCGCCAGGGGGCGGTGATCGCCGTGCATATGCACGGCGACATGTTTTCTGGTGATCTATTTTGGGTTGGGTGTGTTGCAGGGAAATCTGTGAAGATGGCTTGAAGTAAGTTGATGTGGAACTCGGAGTAAATGAGGGGAAAAACCCGAAGAAAAATTTTGTTTTCTCAGGTCAACCTGTAGTTTACAGGTTTCACAGTAAACCGGTGTTTTTTTTTAAAAAATATGGATTTTAAACTTTTAAAATCTGGGTTTTTTTGAGAATTTAAAATCTGTAGTTTTTGTTTAAAGAAAAGTTTAAGTTTAAAATCAAATTCAAGTTGAATTTTTAATTGGATTCAAATTCTAGGTTTTGAAACCTGATTTATTGTTTTTTTTAAAAAAATCCGAGTTTTCTTTTTTAAATCTGCAGTTTTATGTTTAGAGTAAAGTTTAAGTTTAAATTCAAATGCAAGTTTAAGTTTCTAATTAAATTCAAATTCCAGTTTTTAAATAGAAATTTAAGTTTAAACATTTATCTTAATTAACTATATCATGATGATAAAATAGTTCAAACTTTTTAATAATGAGATTTTAAATATATGAATAGATTTAAGGTTAATTTAAATCTGGAATTTAAAAGTTGAATTTGAATTTCAGTTTTAAATTTTAAAGAAGGTTTTAAATTGAAGTTTTAAATTAAAATGAAATTTAAGTTATTAAAAGTTTTCAAATGAATTTAACTTTAGAAATTTTCATAGCATTTGTTAGATTTGCAATTTAAAAAGTTTTAAATTATTCAAAACTTTGACAAGTTTAAAATTATTCTATTTTAAACTTGAATTTAAATTGGAATTTAAAGGTATTTTCATAAGTAATTAGTTTTGAATTAAATTGTTTTAAACATAATTAAGTTATGTTTTAACTTGAAATTTAAATTAAGATTAATATTTCAGGATTAATTTAATTAACAAGGTAATTAAGATTTATTAATTTATTTATTTAATTAATTGAATTCTGAATTAATAATTGATTAATGATTAATCAATTTGCAATAAAGATCATTAATTATATTATTAATTAATGATAAATGAATATTAATTATGTAATTAAGTTTTTTTATTAAGGTTAATTAATTTAATAATTAACTTTAATTAATGAATGATTAAAGATAATTTAATTGGTAATTAATTTAAGTTAATTACCTTATAAAATAACTAGAGGATGGTTAATGAAGGTCATTAACCATGATTATTTAACAATTAATTAATGTAGTTAATTTTTATAATTAATTAGATTAATTAATTTAATAATAATCAATTGTAAATTATTTGAGTATAATTACTAAAAGTAATTAAGGAATTAATTATTTAATGTAATTAATGCAGTTTAATATGATTGTTTATTTTTAGTTAATTAAGTTTAATTAATTTTATACACTTGAGTTTTAAAAATAATTACTTTATGTAATTAATGATTTGGAAATTACTTAGTTAAGTAATTGTTTAATAATTACAGATTGTAATTAAGGAGATGTTTAAGAATGAGTAATTTGGATTAATAATTTAGTAATTAATCAAGGTATTAATTAAGAAATTAATTTAAGGATAATTAATTTGGTTTAATATAGTAATTAAGTTAGTTAATTACTTTGAGTAATTAATTTAAAAGATAATTAAGGATCATTAATTATTTTAATTAATGATGTAATTAAAGTTGATTAATTACGATTAATTAACCAATAATAGGTAATTAAAGGTAATTAATTAATGTAATTAATTAAGGATTAATGTAATTAATTATGATTAATTAATTAGTTGAAGTAATTAAAGGTTAATTACTGTTGGTTGTGAATAATTAATTTTGTGAAATTAATTAAGAATAATTATATAAAGGTAATTAAAGGTAATTAATCAAGAGTGATTAATTAAAGTAATTTATGATTGATTAATTGATTGTAATCAATTAAATAGTTGGGTAAGCAAGTTATAATTTGATGTAGTAATTAATTTAATTTATTTTAAATTAACTAAAGGTGAAGTAATTAATTTAATTCATTTTAAATTAATTAGAAACAGAGATAGTTAGTTTAATTCATTTTAAATTAATTATATTATGATGAGTTAATCTTTGCTTATGTATGAATGGATGTCATTGATTGACTTGGATGTTTTGAAATCTCAGTAATGAGATAAATGATATTGTATGGTATGGAATGTTTGGTTGTATTATGATGATAACATAGGTTATCTTTTGTGATGTTGATTTATGGATTATCTATTTTGATATTGATATTATGGATTACCTGTTATGTGATAATGTTGATTATCAGTTGTGATTTATGAGTTATCTATCTGAGTGTATATAGATATTGTAATTGAATTGTTTTAAACCTTTAAAACAACTTGGACCCTAAAAGACACGCTTTGGTTTTCGATGAGACCGGGATCGAGTTTCCATATTTGGATATCCGAAAACCACATCGATTCCAAATAACGTTAGGTCATGCATCAAGTGGAGCTTTGTGAAGACTCGAGGTGTAAGGACTATGAGTCAGTATAACTCTGTGGGTGATTCCGTAATGAGTTGACGGAATTAGTTATTATAGATTCGAGATGGTGGTTTAGAGTGCAAGGGTTATTGTCGTTAACTCTAAGGGTGATTCCAATATGAGTGTAACAAGATAATGCCTTCGGTTTCGTTCGAACCTGGAACGAACTTGTATGGATTGAATGCTTTCAGAACATCGTCAGGTGACGATGAGCATTCTATGTGATGTGTCCTATAAAGGTAATCGTAACCTCAAGCCTCATCAACCGGGAATGGCTAAAACAGGGGAAGTGCAGCAAAGCTTCGTGGGTCGCACCCACTGGAGAGCAAGATTGATCCCTGTCTAGAAGTACCTTTATATTCGGCTGTGTGGGTGGTTGCTAGCTGCAACCACGGGGTTGTCTTGTTCGGAACTATTCAGTAAGGAATGGGTCCAGCTATGTGTTGCAGGGGGTCGGGAGTGATCCTCGGTACGTTGATCTAGGCCACGTACTGTGACGGGCGGTACCCCAGTAGCCCTGCCATTGTATGGAATCCAAAATTCAATAAGTTCCAACGGTTTTGATTGTATTACCCACTTTTGTGGCTAGTAGCTGGAATTTAATAAAAGTAACAATTTCGGCTAATTCTTATTTATTTGAAAACCCTAGACACTATTATAATATCACCGGATTTCCTATCAAATGTTTTGGTTAGCGTAAGGAAAAAACTTTTCCATGTTCATGTGTGGGAAGTCTTACGTGATACCTTTCTTTTCAAAAGGTTTTTGAAAGTTAAGCAACTTTAACCTGTTACTCGCACCAGACCCATGTCTGACCCGGAGTTTATCTTTTGTTTTTCATAAACTCTTGGGTACTCAAATTTTTATGAGTAGTCAAGGGAATTCAGGTTAGGATTCAGGTTAGCTTTGATGAATTATGGAGGAGCAATGGAGCAGGAGGCTTCTGCGAGTAGATATATATATAGAGTTTTCCGCTGTGTATTCACTGAGTTGTTGTATTGAGTTGTATAACTAGACAGGTGTCTGTAACTATCTAGTATGTGTTGTATATCTGTATACTCTGATATGGTTGTAAACTATGTAATATTTATGTTATTAATATAATTTATTCGTTCCACTGTGTAGATTCTGATGTTGGTTCTTTCTTCTCTTCTTTCTATTCTCTTTTCTATCCCTTTCTTTCTTAAAAGATGATGCGATTTTCCGGGAGTGGAAAGTCGGGTCGTCTCACTTGGTATCAGAGCATTAGGTTGAGTGAATACCTAGGCTCTGTAGTGGTGTCTTTCTTGAGAGAGCGTATTTGTAATTTTTAATATATATATATATATATATTTATATTTATGTCTACCTATCTATTGGGTTACCTGTTCAGGTTTTCCAATATAAGTTATAAAGGTAGATGGGGTAGTAGTGTGTGTAACACGACCTACCATTAGTTGGAGTTTTAGTGTCTGAGGTTGGAAGTGTATCTGTCGAGACTGTAGACCTACTACCATCTCGAGTAAGTTCTGTAGTGATGAAGGATTTCATTTGATCTCTGAAGGAAACCTGTTAAGGTTCGGAGTTCATCTTTGAAGTGTAAGTTTGATTGTGCTCGTGTGAGCGGATTTTTTTTTGAGGATTTGGATCTGTTGGTTGGGCAGAAGTGAGTAAGTGATGGTATTTTGATACCTCAGAAAGTAGTAGCTGCGTGATGAGATGCAGTGACTATGGATGTTCCCGAAGATGTTTTTCTTGGAACAAGTTAAGGAGGTGAGTCTGCTTCAGTGTTGTGACTGTGTTCAGCCGGTGTTTTTGTTGATTTGAAATCCGAGGTTCTCGAAGAGCTTTGTTTTGGAATTCTTTGGCATCTGTGGCAGCAGTGCGGTTGGAGTGTTCTCAGTGCTTGGAAGAGATCTTCTGGCTTAGCAGTTTTTCTGGAGTGGAGTTCAGAAGCAGTTAAGTGGACCTATTTCTTCGATGGGTTGGCTAATTAAGTTTAAGCTGATCTATTTGGTTAAGGGAGAACAGTTTTTCTTGAATTTGGTTTGATAGATCGCAAAAGTGACTTGCGATTGTTTGATTGTTCTCTTGGGTTATCTGAGTTTTTCTGGATGTCTTCAGAAAGTCAGAGTTTGGTTTGCATCTGGAGTTTGAGATTTCTTATCGTCTGGAATTCCAGGAGTGGTACCGGTGGTTCTGCTTTATAGTAGAATGGTTCCAAGAGTTTGAGTTGGTGTGGCAGCTCGGAGTTTTGGAGGAACTTCTGAATTTTTCTTATGGATTTGTTGAATCATATCTCTGGGGTGTGTTGTTGAGTTGTGCTTATGTTCTTCTTCAGCATTCTCTTCTACTTCAGATCAGAGTTGAGCAACGGAAGCAGTTTGGAAGTGTATCTGCTTTTCTTTTCCCAGACAGGAGAAGTGAGTTGTTGTTCTCTGATGTTGAGGAGTAGAGTTTGAGTTCTTGGTTTTGGTAGATCTTGAGGAGATCATTTTGTTGTGTTGTTTGGTCTAGTTTGTTTCTAGAAGCATCAGCGTAGATTGAGCTGATCAGTAAGTTGTAGACGGCTCAAGTTTTGTCTGAAGAGATTTTGTAGATAAGAATCGAAGGGATTTGGACTCTGAAGTCGGAGATAATTTTGGATAAGTTTTCTCCGATCAAAAGTGAGCTATAAGATTGGGTAAGTCTGAGAAGTTAGCTCTGAAGTGTTTTGGATCTTTTATGTATTTTGGAGAATAAGTGATTGATCTACAGGATGGAATTGCCAGTTTGGATAACTGGGATTCGATGAGTTTCACGTATCTCTGAGGGAGTACGTGTATGATCTATCTCTGGTTGTGGAACCAGCAGTTCTGGAGTTTTGGTTGCTGAGTCAGACTCGTTTGTAGTCTGATATCTTGTGTAGTGTTATAGATATAGTTGTATTGGAGCTTTATAGCTTCATAGTATTGTTTGTTTGGATTCTCTAAAGCGAGTAACCCGGTATATATATATATATATACACACACACTTAGGGAAACTCGATAAAATTTTATCCAGAATTTGTTTGGATAATTAGATTTGTTTGATTTGTTGTTTTTGGTTGTTAGTATATGTTTGATATATGCTTGTGTTTAAAATTAAAATTTAATAAGATTATTAAATTACCTTTGTTTTAAATTTCGAGGATGAAATTCTTTTAAGGGGGAAGGATTGTAATATCCCGAAATTTTTAACAATATCAATTTAATAATCTGTAGTTAAAATTAAATTGATATTGATAATCTGTTAATAATTATTCACATAAATTTAATAATCATCTTCAATAAATATTTAAATTGGTTATTTTATCTTCTAAATGATATAAATTAATTTCTACATATAAATAAATATTTGGTTTATATTTTAAATAAATTGGTTTTGTTTTAATTTTAATAAATAAAGCATATTTTCTAGTTTAATATTTGTAATAGTTTAGGAAAATTTGTTTTGTTTAATATTTAAGCTTTTCAAAGTTAAATAAATGATTTTGGTTCAAATTTAATAAATGAATCATGTTTTAAAATTCTAATATATACATTTTAATTTGGGAAATTTTGATTTTAATTAGTATTGAGTTTTAAAACTATTTCGTAAATAAATATATGATTGATAAGAAAATATTTAAATGTTTAAAATTAAATTGGATTGAGTTTTAAATTTAGAATAAATTCAATAAAATGTTTTATGACTTAATAAAATGGATATTTTATTGATAAAAATATAATCTCTTGTAAAATGATTTTAATTTAATAATATGAGAGTTATAAAAATAATATTAATATTGTATTGACTTTTTAAATAGGTTTTAAATAGATTTGTAATTTTTATTTCAAATTGAATTTATATTTATAACTTGATTTGGAAAAATAATTGATTTTGAATTTAGTTTGAATTTAAGTTCAAAAGTATAAAATTTTAATTGTTTTAATTTTTAATATGTATAAGTTCATTTATAAACATAATTTGTTTTTATTTCTTTTATAATTTATACACATATTCAAATTTAAATTAACATATTGAAACTAAGCTAATATATGCATTAGCTTGTAAATGAATACTAATTACCTTTAAAAGATAACATGTGTTAAATTCATATGCATTCTATTGACAAGTGTTGTAAAAATAGACAAGTGTTAAAATTTAGTTTTAAATTTTCTTTTCTTTTATTAAAATCTGAGAATACATTTGTATAGTTTACAATCTTCATTAATGAAAATATTTTTCATTCTCCTTAATCAAAACTTCTAAGATCAAAACTCCTCATCAAATTCAAATAAACCTACATATTTAAATCTTCCATCTACATACTCAAGTTTATCAAAACCCTGTACAAATCCTTTCAATCTGCATTTCCTTAAAAAGAAATCCACAAATCTGCATAATCAAAACCATATTCAAATGTGCATTCTCAAAATCCTTCATCTGCAAATCTCAAATGAAGTCTGCAAATCAAAAAGGAAGCCTGCACTGTTGTTTCTCTACATTCTGCTTTTTAAATCTGGGTTGAATGAACATCTGCATGCTAGCATTTGGGTCAAGCTTGCATTTTTATGTCTTCTACATAAAGGAAAAATAGGGACTCTACATATCAATTCAAACTCAGATTTCAACAAAGGGTCAAGCCTGCACATGTTTGTTTTCTGCAAATTTCAAATAAACAACAGTGGTCTGCATTGAAAAGGTGAGCAACAATTTATTTTAAAAACTAAATTAAAATGATATAGTTGCTTGAATTGTTTACTGATGAGTATGATGAAATGTCTGTATACATGTATGAGTTTGAATGCCTGCTTGATAGTGATGAATTCTTTCCTGATATTGATTTCAGACTTAAAGATGTAATTTAAAATTTATGAACTCAAGATCTAATCTATATGTTTAGATGCAAATTTTCAAACAGAACTTGTAGTATATCCTAAATAAAGTGTTAGATTTTATTCAAAATAATAAATTGTTTTCCTTGACTCTGCAAATTTTTAAAACATCATGCATGTTCAATTTTATTCATACCCAATCTAATTAATATGATAATTCAGTAATACTAATCAAAAATATAAACTGGAACTTGATTTTTAAATCAAGTGTTGATATTTTTAGGTGCATGTTTCATTTACAGTTGGTTCTTGAACCAAAAATATGAATTTGAGTAATACTTGAAATCTGATACTTGAGGAATCATGAAATTCTTCTGAGTTATAGTAAAAGGAATATAGATCCTTGGAAAAATGTGAGAAGTAAATAAAATTTGCTAGATTGATTGCAGTTTTGATTTTTAGAATAAAACCCTAGTTTTGAATGGGTTTGTGCTATGAGTCAATTCGAAGTGTAGGGTTGACCGAGTAATCTGGTACTTAGGGAGTGTGTAGTAGGCAAATTAAGGAGCTCGAGGTTGGAATGGGTGGACCTCTGATGGTCGGAGTAGCTTGAATTGGATGTTGACAGTTTTTGAGTTGAAACCTGTAAAAAAATTCCAGGTTTTAAAATTTGGTGTTATTTTGAATTATTTGATTTCTGTTTTATCTGGGTTGATGTTAGAGTAGTGATGGGTTTCATGTAGTTGTTGGATCATCACTGATGATCGCCAGGGGGCGGTGATCGCCGTGCATATGCACGGCGACATGTTTTTTGGTGATATATTTTGGGTTGGGTGTGTTGCAGGGAAATCTGTGAAGATGGCTCGAAGTAAGTTGATGTGGAACTCGGAGTAAATGGGGGGAAAAACCCAAAGCAAAATTTTGTTTTCTCGGGTCAACCTGTAGTTTATAGGTTTCACAGTAAAACTGTGTTTTACTTTTTAAAATATGGGTTTTAAACTTTTAAAATCTAGGGTTTTTTTGAAAATTTAAAATCTGTAGTTTTTGTTTAAAGAAAAGTTTAAGTTTAAAATCAAATTCAAGTTGAATTTTTGATTGGATTCAAATTCCAGGTTTTGAAACCTGATTTACTGTTTTTTTTTAAATCTGAGTTTTCTTTTTTAAATCTGCAGTTTTATGTTTAAAGTAAAGTTTAAGTTTAAATTCAAATGCAAGTTTAAGTTTCTAATCAAATTCAAATTCCAGTTTTTAAATAGAAATTTAAGTTTAAAAATTTATCTTAATTAACTATATCATGATGATAAAATAGTTCAAACTTTTTAATAATGAGATTTTAAATATATGAATAGATTTAAGGTTAATTTAAATCTGGAATTTAAAAGTTGAATTTGAATTTCAGTTTTAAATTTTAAAGAAGGTTTTTAATTGAAGTTTTAAATTAAAATGAAATTTAAGTTATTAAAAGTTTTCAAATGAATTTAACTTTAGAAATTTTCATAGCATTTGTTAGATTTGCAATTTAAAAAGTTTTAAATTATTCAAAACTTTGACAAGTTTAAAATTATTCTATTTTAAACTTGAATTTAAATTGGAATTTAAAGGTAATTTCATAAGTAATTAGTTTTGAATTAAATTGTTTTAAACATAATTAAGTTATGTTTTAACTTGAAATTTAAATTAAGATTAATATTTCAGGATTAATTTAATTAACAAGGTAATTAAGATTTATTAATTTATTTAATTAATTAATTGAATTCTGAATTAATAATTGATTAATGATTAATCAATTTGGAATTAAGATCATTAATTATATTATTAATTAATGATAAATGAATATTAATTATGTAATTAAGTTTTTTTATTAAGGTTAATTAATTTAATAATTAACTTTAATTAATGAATAATTAAAGATAATTTAATTGGTAATTAATTTAAGTTAATTACCTTATAAAATAATTTGAGGATGGTTAATGAAGGTCATTAACCATTATTATTTAACAATTAATTAATGTAGTTAATTTTTATAATTAATTAGATTAATTAATTTAATAATAATCAATTGTGAATGATTTGAGTATAATTACTAAAAGTAATTAAGGAATTAATTATTTAATGTAATTAATGCAGTTTAATATGATTGTTTATTTTTAGTTAATTAAGTTTAATTAATTTTAAACACTTGAGTTTTAAAAATAATTACTTTATGTAATTAATGATTTGGAAATTACTTAGTTAAGTAATTGTTTAATAATTACAGATTGTAATTAAGGAGATGTTTAAGAATGAGTAATTTGGATTAATAATTTAGTAATTAATCAAGGGATTAATTAAGAAATTAATTTAAGGATAATTAATTTGGTTTAATATAGTAATTAAGTTAGTTAATTACTTTGAGTAATTAATTTAAAAGATAATTAAGGATCATTAATTATTTTAATTAATGATGTAATTAAAATTGATTAATTACGATTAATTAATCAATAATAGGTAATTAAAGGTAATTAATTAATGTAATTAATTAAGGATTAATGTAATTAATTATGATTAATTAATTAGTTGAAGTAATTAAAGGTTAATTACTGTTGGTTGTGAATAATTAATTTTGTGAAATTAATTAAGAATAATTATATGAAGGTAATTAAAGGTAATTAATCAAGAGTGATTAATTAAAGTAATTTATGATTGATTAATTGATTGTAATCAGTTAAATAGTTGGGTAAGCAAGTTATAATTTGATGTAGTAATTAATTTAATTTATTTTAAATTAACTAAAGATGAAGTAATTAATTTAATTCATTTTAAATTAATTAGAAATAGAGATAGTTAATTTAATTCATTTTAAATTAATTATATTATGATGAGTTAATCTTTGCTTATGTATGAATGGATGTCATTGATTGACTTGGATGTTTTGAAATCTCAGTAATGAGATAAATGATATTGTATGGTATGGAATGTTTGGTTGTATTGTAATGATAACATAGGTTATCTTTTGTGATGTTGATTTATGGATTATCTATTTTGATATTGATATTATGGATTACCTGTTATGTGATAATGTGGATTATCAGTTGTGATTTATGAGTTATCTATATGAGTTTATATAGATACTGTAATTGAATTGTTTTAAACCTTTAAAACAACTTGGACCCTAAAAGACACGCTTTGGTTTTCGATGAGACGGGGATCGGGTTTCCATATTTGGATATCCGAAAACCACATCGATTCCAAATAACGTTAGGTCGTGTATCAAGTGGATCTTTGTGAAGACTCGAGGTGTAAGGACTATGAGTCAGTATAACTCTGTGAGTGATTCCGTAATGAGTTGACAGAATTAGTTCTTATAGATTCGAGATGGTGGTTTAGAGTGCAAGGGTTATTGTCGTTAACTCTGAGGGTGATTCCAATATGAGTGTAACGAGATAATGCCTTCGGTTTCGTTCGAACCCGAAACGAACTTGTATGGATTGAATGCTTTCAGAACATCGTCAGGTGACGATGAGCATTCTAAGTGATGTGTCCTATAAAGGTAATCGTAGCCTCAAGCATTATCAACCGGGGATGGCTAAAATAGGGGAGGTGCAGCAAAGCTTCGTGGGTCGCACCCACTGGAGAGCAAGATTGATCACTGTCTAGAAGTCCCTTTATATTCGGCTGTGCGGGTGGTTGCTAGCTACAACCACGGGGTTGTCTTGTTCGAAACTATTCAATAAGGAATGGGTCCGGCTTTGTGTTGCAGAGGGTCGGGAGTTATCCTCGATACGTTGATCTAGGCCACGTACTGTGACGGGCGGTACCCCAGTAGCCCTGCCATTGTATGGAATCCAAAATCCAATAAGTGCCAACGATTTTGATTGTATTACCCACTTTTGTGGCTAGTAGCTGGAATTTAATAAATGTAACAATTTCGGCTAATTCTTATTTATTTGAAAACCCTAGACACTATTATAATATCACCGGATTTCCTATCAAATGTTTTGGTTAGCGTAAGGTAAAAACTTTTCCATGTTTATGTGTGGGAAGTCTTACGTGATACCTTTCTTTTCAAAAGGTTTTTGAAAGTTAAGCAACTTTAACCTGTTACTCACACCAGACCCATGTCTGACCCGGAGTTTGTCTTTTGTTTTTCATAAACTCTTGGGTACTCAAATTTTTATGAGTAGTCAAGGGAATTCAGGTTAGGATTCAGGTTAGTTTTGACGAATTATGGAGGAGCAATGGAGCAGGAGGCTTCTGCGAGTAGATATATATATATATATATATATATATATATATATATATAGTTTTCCGCTGTGTGTTCTCTGAGTTGTTGTATTGAGTTGTATAACTAGACAGGTGTCTATAACTGTCTAGTATGTGTTGTATATCTGTGTACTCTGATATGGTTGTAAACTATGTAATATTTATGTTATTAATATAATTTATTCGTTCCGCTGTGTAGATTCTGATGTTGTTTCTTTCTTCTCTTCTTTCTATTCTCTTTTCTATCCCTTTTTTTCTTAAAAGATGATGCGATTTTCCAGGAGTGGAAAGTCGGGTCGTCTCAGTTTTTGCGTTTAATTCGATAAAATTTGCTATAACCCTATTCACACCTCCCCTCTAGGGTTAATCTAGATCCTACACATCTTTCATTTGCATAACGACTATATTTCCATTACATTGAGCTTTGTCAATTTTACACATTAATTATAATTGAAAATCCCTATTAATTTATTTATCCTAGTTTCATTCTTTTCATTTCATCAATTATTTCATGTAAATGTAATTAACATTTCCATACATTTTATTATATTACGTATTAACTTACATTACTATAACATTTATTTACATTTTATTGCAACCGATTAATTAAATTGGTAACAAATAACAATTGTCAATATTTCCATATTTAATAACATTTGTAGTTTTATTAGTCACAAGCAAATGTTATAACCACCCCCATTACACAATTTTATTCAATTTCCATTTATTACATAATATTTTATTAATTAATCAATACTTAATTTATTAACTGCTCTTTTAATCCAATTCCTATTAATACATACATTACTATTATTTATTTACAATCTATATCAATTATAACCCTTTAATCCTTTCAATCAATTAGAATTTACAGTTAAAGCAGTTATCAACTAACTTAAATAATAGTATTACACTTTTATTCTAGTTATATTCTTATTATTATCACAAATTTTTGTTTCTTCCCACTTTAAATCACAATATCTTATGAAATTAACAATTTTTAATTATCAAAAATTTACAGGTCGTTACACAACCTAAGTAGGAATTTGGAATTGATACCTTTTGTAAAATGACATATTTGAGTAAATTTGATTTTGGAAGTAAATGTGATTTGAAAGTGAACATGATTGAAAATGATATGGTTTTGAGAATATGATATTTTGATCTAAATTATGAATTGACTTTTGAATTGTAAAAGTACAATCCTGTGTGAAAAGCGTTTGTTTGTTAGAAAGACCGGGATCATATATAGTCATACTCTCTACCAGTGACAAAAACCACTTTAACAACCATGCTCATGGCCGAGATTCCAAAAATGAAGTAGGATGGTTTGGCGAACGATTCTGTATGAGGTATTTACGTACCTAGACTGCCGTGAGTCAGCTTGATGTGGCTAAAATCAGGAGCCATGCTGGGCAAAGTGAGATCGTTCCTTCTATCAGGTACATGCTGTATTTTGACTTTGTTATTGAATAGGTGGACACCCTTGATTTTGAATAGGGAGGGTGTTCCGAGGTGGGCGGTAGTAGCTGTTATGCGCTACCACCGGTCCGGATCCACAACTAGTATATCTACCCTGGATATTGCCTCGAGTTCCTTGTCGCATGCCTTATCACGCCTTCTACGAGTTTGTTTTGTACCATACCTATGGAATTCCCTCTGGATAAACCTCACGAAAGAGAATACGGTACTGTATAGATTATGAGAATATATAAAATGTGTTAAGGGGGATATGGTAACACCTTAACACTATTTTAATATTTTTACTTTACTGTAGACATATTATGATAGCATATTGTACTACCTAGTAGATAGTTTAATGGATCCTGACGAGATGTAAATCCCGAACATCTCCTAAGTTATTGCACTCACGTTAGACACTGAATAGGAGATGTCAAAACATGTAAACATCTCTGATGTCATCGTACTCATATTTACCATTGATTTAACTTACATAAGATCTTTGAGTTTTGACTCCTGTATTTTGTATTTTCAATTTGCTCGGGTCAGCCTGAGCATTTCAGGGTGGAAGACTTATCTCTGGAGGAAGAAGACAAAGATTTTGTGCGATTACTATTTATTATTATTCCACTTCATCATGTTATTCCGCTGCATTTATTTATTCATGTTTTATGTAACTCTGATTTTTGTGTCGTAAAAGAATAATCAAAGGTATTTATAAAACAGTTTCATGAACTGTTATTTAATTACTATATTTTTTCATTCCACTGCGAGATTCTGTATTTGTTTTTTTCTTTATCTTTTTCTTATTACCCTATAACAACCTGCCATTTTGTATGGTTTCAATCCAACACGTGTGTCTGCTTAAAACGTCCAAAAAGACAGATCGTTACAGTTGGTATCAGAGCTTTGGGTTAGCGATAACCTTAGTCTTATGGGGTCTGACTCTTTAGAAATAGGGTAGTAATACCATAGGATGAGTCGTTGAGTGTATATTTATGAGAGAGCGTATTTGTTAATGTTATAAAAGGTTTTACATTGCGTTAGTTTGTTCCGTTTTGTATTTATAAATTCTGGTAGGTAGATATGACGTTATGGCATCGGTAGGGATTTCTAAACACTTAATAGGACAGACCGACACAATATTGTTTTGACATATAAGTAAATGAAATAATTTTTCCTATTACATATTTTGTATATAAATAATAAATTGTATAAATGATATAGTTGGATGTAATATGTTGTTTATTAGATAGAAAAAAAATTTAAAATAGGATTTACAAGTAAAGTAAATATAAATCGAAAGTTTAGAACTTAAGTTCCAGAATTTTGAAAATTCTTTTCGAAAGATTTTGGAATATAATTTGGAAGTATCTTCTGATATAAATATTTCAAGATGATTTGAATGGAATGTTTCAAAGAGAAATTTTTGAAGGAAATAAGTTCTTTACTCCCCTCTCTGTCGTTGGAAAATAATTTCGGTGATGAGTGCACGCATCATCGACGTTCGTTTTCGAGTTCCAAAGTGGCAAGACCTTTGTAGTAGTTTACTTACATAATTTTTTTGATAAGAAAATGTTAAGTTTAATATCCAAATATGATTTGAGATATATAAAAAATATGAATATATATTATTTCAAAATGATTAAAAAAGGAACCCGGTAGTTAGTTCTTAAGTTGTGCAAATTGGAAATTTCAATTATTATAATGAAATGTAATCTTAAATATTTTAATAATTGGAAAATCTAAATTGTGAAATTAAGAAATTGATGTTAAGTGATTAATGAAATAAATGAGAAATTGAAATTTATAAACTGTAAATAAAATGGAAATGAAAATAAGAAGTGGTAACTATTGAACATTTTGTTAAATAAATATGTAAGAGAAACTTGGATAATATTCAATTGCATTCTAAAAGACACACACACACACACACACACACACACACACACACACACATATATATATATATATATATATATATATAACTTACCAAAATGTAAAAGTTGTAACGTTATTAAGAATATGTAATAGAATATGTACAAGTAAACTTTAGTAAATGAAAGTGTTCAATGGACTTACTTTTATAAATAGGAATTCTACTGCTATAAATTTTGATAAACTGAAGTTAATAGTTTGAAATGTTACCGATTAAATGTAATAAAACTGAATAATGTAAGAAACTGATTATAAACATAGGTTAACACTTTATGCTATATATAATCAGATTTAATGATAAAGGTGAATACTGTAAGCAAATACTTATAAACTTGAATTAATATTGAAGCCATTTATAATTAAAATGAGTACTATATATAATTTGAATGATTATAACTTCAGAGAACATTAGAATTGATTTGGAAATAGACTTAATATTTAATAGTACTATATATGGAAGAATGAATGTGAAAAAGAAATAATCTATAAATGGTGAATTAAATTGTAAAGAAACTCACCTAATGATGTGTAATCCAATAATTGAAAAAACAAACTTATTTAAGCAATGAATGTAAAGTAATAAAATGAAAGAACTGGCATGGTATGAATAAGGGAGAAATGAACTTTTGTAAGTAATAACGAATGTAAATTAGTGAAAATAAACATCATATGAATGGGAAAAGAAATGTAAATCAAACTAAATTGTAAACGTGAATTAAACTAAAATAAAATGTGTACAATACTTCAATAAGGAACTCATTGTGATCCAAATAATTGAAATGGATATAATTTATGTAAGTAAAGAATGTAAGTTAATGAACTAAGCCTTACATGAATGAATGAAATTTAAAATTTTGTATGTAATGAACATGAATTAAAGAAATTTATTGTATGAAAAGAAAAATGAAGAATAAATGATGTGGAAAAAAGAGACAAATGGAGTAAACTTAAAGATGTGTTGAATTCCTTGTTTGTTTGGCTTATGGATTGGTTGGGAAATGATACTTCGATTCTGTATAGAGATGTATAAATAATCTATTGAGTCGTATCTATGACTATTGAGTGTACGATTTACTTAGTATTTTGTTTATCGTTTTTATATGATTAGAAGATCTGAACCCGAACAAACCATTTGGTTTGGTTGAAATGGATGGATGACTGTTTTCTTTGTTGAAATCATGGTTGTGCTGTTTGTTTGAAAGTGATTTTTGTTATGTTGTAGTGATTGTTTTGTCATTAGTTGAAAACAGCTTAATATTCTCTTTTACTTAATTATTAACCTCTTTTGGATTACATAAGTGAAATACAGATCATGGAAGCAATTGCTGCTACTTTTGGTTTCATAAAATAAGTGTTATTTACCCGACACATATGTACGTTCTCGGATTACGGTTTTCTAGCGATATTATATTGTTTTCCTGTGGTTATGGATATTTTATTTTAAAAAATATGATATATATTATTATTAATATTATTATTTTCTCCCAGACCTCTCCGTTCAAAGGAGACTTCGTCGAAATTTTTTGTAAATTTTGGACTTAGAAAATTTTGTGAAATGTTTTCCAAACTTTTATTAGCTTGAAATACAAAGGATTTAACTGTATAAATTAATATGTTTTATTTAAATTATTTAATTATGTAAATTAATTTTTTAAAAATTTAATATTTTTAATAAGATATATTGATTACTTAATTCCTTCCTTTCCCTTCTTTTTTCTTTTCGAGGATGAAAAGTTTTAGTGGGGGAGAGTGTAACGACCCGTTACTTTCGACAATTAAAAATAGTTAATTTTATAAAAAAATTTAATTTAATGTTGGAAGAAATAAAAATTTGTGATTTACCAGTAAGAACATAACTGAAATGAAATGTAACAGTATTAATTTAGGATAATTGATAACAACTATAAATGTAATTCCAAGAATTAAAATGGTTAAAAGAGTTATAATTGGAATAGACTATAAATAAATTATAGTAATGTATGTAGTAATGGACAATTGGATATAAAGAGGAATTGATAATTTAAATGTTGAATTATTTATGAAATAATGTGAAATAAATTGTAATTGAATAAAATTAGTGTTGTAGTAGTAATTATAACACTTGCTGTGGATAATAAACTTATAAAATGTGAGTAAAGGTAAATGGTGAAAATTATTATATGTTACCTATTTATTTAACCTGTTATAATAAATTGGAAATCAACTGCAATTAATTCACTTGATTACTGCAGTTAATGTAGATTAAATTGATAATTGTAGAATATTAATTCGATAAGATGTAACCAATGTAAATTTTATTCATAATATGATAAGTAATTGATTAAAAAGAATTGAAATCAAGTTTGATCAATTTATTGGAATTTTAGCTATAATAAACAGATTTATTGAAACTAAATGTAACTAAATACTACATTAATGGACATTAAGATGAAATTGTAAAATATTAATGTAGTAAGAGATAAACTAATGTTAATTATATTCTTAGGGTAATAATATATTGAATAACAAGATTGAAAAGTCAAAACAAACGGTTTTGTTGGAAATTTAATTTATAATACTGAATTTATTGAAATTGAAATCAAATACTGTAATTTGTGTAATATTGAATTGGTATAGAATTTTTTTTAAGGGATTATAAATTACTAAGTAATCTAAAGTGATAGAAATTTGTAAATTACAAAATTTGAACTAAAAAGTGATTAATTTAATTTTAATTTATTTAATTAACATGAAATTAGCCATTTTGGCCACTATCTTAAATTTCAAAAAATCCAATTTCATTGGATCCGTAACTTTGAATTATTATAGGATTTAAACTTTCGTAGCGATCAAACTTGTCATTCGATCATAAGGACTTGGAAAACCTAGAAATCAATTCAATTGAAATCAATTTGAAATAAGCTGCGGCCCAAAGGAAAGTCAAACGACCTCTATCATATAGTTGATTTTAAGCTAACTTCTTCATACGATGTAATTAAGACTTGAAACTTGTTCCATTGAGTTTAAAAATATCGAAAACATTTATTTTGATATATTGGATGATCCATTTCTGTTTTGGAAAGGAAACGGGCTTTTTGTGTCGTCTATCGTTCAACTTTCAAATCGATCCAGCCCATTCATTTCTATTTCTGATCTACCTATAAATTGCCTGTCATAAACCCTAACTACTTCTTATTCCATTCTCTATACATACAGTTCTTTCTGCTTCTCTCTTTCCAATAGTAGACAAACTAATTCCCAATTCCAAATTCAATTGCAAATCGAAATCAAATCAAAAATCAAACTACTCCAAATCCTATTAATTATATACCGTTTCGAAGCTCTCAACAAGCGCAAGTCAAATCTGCATCTTGTTTTTCTGTTTCGATCATGGTTTGACTAGAACTTGACCATTTATCCACAACCGTCAATAGGTGGTTGTTGGATTTGATGGCAGATTTGTAACGAGGCGACGATCAGAAGGTATAAACACATAGAGGGATTTGAGTCATTTTCATCCATGCGGCTCGTTTGGGTCATAGGCGCCAAAGTTCGCCAGAAAATAGTTATATAGCGGCAGCGACGGAGGCATGATTTTGAACTTCGGAGGTGTCCGTGAGGAAGGGCGGGGGCCCACGGGCATGGGTGTTGCAGTGGAACCCTCGGTTCTGGACGATCTCGACCGTGGTGGTGCCAGAAATCAATGGAAGGAGCGACGACATTCATGAGATAGTCGATGTCGAGTCCGGCCTATGGTTTCTTAGGGTGACATGGCTGCATCGTGTTGCATGTTTTTTTTTTAAATTTTGATTTCAAATGTTTCAATCGACATAAATTTTGCATAAGAGGTCTAATTTATGTGCAGTTTGTTTTGTTGGGATCGTATTGAAATTCCGGATATTTTCATGCTAGTTTGGACAAATTCCAAGACTATTGAAATTTAGGCTTTATTTTGAATTTCAAATCGATTTGAATCCAAAAGTGAGTGCTTTAGCCCACTCACAATTACTAAAATATCTTATGTTAGTAAATTAAATTTATGATGTAATTGTAAATCAATTGATTGATGTTTGGTATGTTTAAATTGTTATTCTAGTTAAATTTGACTGTTACTGTAGTTAATCATCATTTAATTTAATATTAAATTTAAATTGTCAATTTAACACATGTTATTGATTACCAATTACCTATTAATATTCATCAATTGATTTTAATGATAATTGTGATGGATGTTTGATTGTTGATATTGGATGATTAGATGTTGTATTTTATATTGTTATAACACGGCAAGTTCCCTATGGGTTGAAATGATACATACCCGAATAATCTATAGATTAGAGAAAAATTGTTATGGGTTGAAATGATAAACTTGAGCGATTTTACAGATTTCTAATTAATTCGAGACTGCGGTTTGAAATGATATATAACCATAAAATTTATATTGCGAATTGAAATGATAAATATTCGTATCACTTGACCCTATGGTAGAGAATTATATATGGACATCGGATAGGTTAAATTAAATGATTTTGAATCTTTGGAATATTGAATAAACTTAACTGGTATTTTGGAATAAAAATTAATTTATATAAGTGAAATATTTTCAAGGCCCAAGCGTAAATGTTGAAATTGAAATTAATGTAATCAACTGTTCAAAGGATTTAAATTAGAATTTCAAAGTTGAAGTGTCAAATATAAGTGAATTTATCGGAATTGAGTTATTGAAAGGTTTAGGTATAACTTTGAAATCTATTTTTAAATAATTTAAACTATTTTAATCAATTTAATTTTTTTTAATTTATTTAATCTATTATAACCTATTTAACCCAATTTAATCTATTTTTATCTATTTTAAACTAATTAAATTTATTAATCTATTTTGAATCTAATTAATATAATTTAAATCTATGTTAAATTTATTTAATTTATTTAAAATCTACTTAATATTAATTAAATCAATTTAATCTATAAATAAACTATTTGAAACATTTAACCCTAATAGACTATTAAATCTATTTTAAATCTATTTAAATCATTTTAAATAATTTTAAATCTATTTAAATCATTTTAAATCAAATTTAAATCTATTTTAACAATTTTTACTATTTAAACTATTTTAATCTATTTAAACCATTTTAAACTATTAAAACTATTTATGATTATCTAAACTATTTTCTAGAATTTCAAACTGTGTAAAGTTGAAGTATTTATATTTAAATCTTGATGATGATACAACCTAAGTTGGAATTTGGAATTTCTACCTTTTGTAAAATGACATATTTGAGTAAATATGATTTTGGAAGTAAATGTGATTTTGAAAAAGTTAATATGATTGAAAATGATATGGTTTTGAGAATATGACATTTTGATATAAATTATGAATTGACTTTTGAAATATAAAAGAACCATCCGGTGTGAAATAAGCGTTTGAATTGTTAAAGAGACGAGGATTGGATATTGTCATACTCTCTGCTAATACCTAAAACCACTTTAACAACTGTGCACGTAGTGGAGATTCCAGAAATGAAGTAGGATGATTTAATGAACGATTTTGTATGAGGTATTTACGTGACCATGACTCCCGTGAGTCAACTTGATGTGGCTAAAATCAGGAGCTATGTCGGGCTAAGTGAGGTCATTCCTCCTATCGGGCACACATCTTCGATACCATATTCTGACTTTGTGATTGATTTAGGGCCACCCTTGATTTTTGATTTGGGAGTGTGTTTCGAGGAGGACGGTAGTAACTGCTATTCTTTACCACCAGTCCGGATCCGCAATTTATATATCTATCCTAGATATCGCCTCGAGTGCCTTGTCACATGTCTTATCGCGCTTTCTACGAGTTTGTTTTGTTCCACACCTAGGAGTGGCCTCCGGGTAAACCTCATGGAGGAGCATATGGTACTGTATAGACTATAGGAATATATAAAATATGTTAAAGGGGGTATGGGTAACGCCTTAACGCTATTTTAATACTTTTACATTACTGCAGACATATTATAATAGCGAATTGTACTACATAGTACATAGTTTAACGGATCCTTAGGAGTTGTAAATCCTTAACATCTCCAAAGTTATTTGACTCACGTTAGGCACTGGATAGGAGATGTCAAAACCCGTAAACATCTCTGATGCCCTCGCACTCATATTTACAGTTGACTTAACTTACATAAGATCTTTTAGCTCCGACTTGAGTATTTTGTCTTTTCAATTTGCTCGGGTCAGCTTGAGCACTTCAAGGTGGAAGACCTCATCTTTGGAGGACGTAGACAAAGATTTTACGTTGTTACTTTTTATTATAATTATTCCACTGCATCATGTTGTTCTGTTGTATTTATTTATTTATTCTTATTTTATGTAACTTTGATTTTTGTGTTGTAAAAGAATAATCAAAGGTATTTATAAAACAGCTTCATGAACTGTTATTTGATTATTATATTTTATCATTCCACTGCGAGATTATGTATTTGTTATATTTCTTTCTCCTTTTTTGTTACCCCATAACAATCTGCCTTTTTGTATGGTTTGAGTCCGACATGTGTGTCTGCTTAAAACGTCCAAGAAGGCAGGTCATTACATGATTTATTCACTTCATTGTTCGACTTTGGGAACTTACATGTATATACATACATAAGATTTATATATGTGTGTGTGTGTGTGTGTGTGTGTGTGAATGTTTGTGGCACAGCCTTGTTTTGATTTGTGGCATTGCCATGTTTTAATTTGTTGCATTTTCTATCTGTAGCACTACCTTGTTTTAATTTGTAAGCACTACACATATGTATATACTTATCTACATGTATATACACATTGGACCGGCACTACCCCCGTATCGAGTAGCATCAAATATGATCACACCATGGTCGTGATTAAACAACCTTAATGGGCCCCTAAGTGCACATGAATATCGACACTAGATCAGGGATGATCATACTTATGAGAGCGACCCACATAGCCCTGCGGTATATCCCTGCTTTATTTATTTCCCAGGTGTGAGGCTCGAAGAGGATACGCTCTTACCATTTCCTCCTAGCAATTTCCACTTGGAATGCTAATACTGCCCTCCAAATAGCAATGCAATGCCAGCATTCATCCATACAAGTTCATTCTTTGTCTGAACGAAATCGAAGGTACTATCTCTACTACATCCATTTTGGAATCACCTTCAGGATTAGTAGCAATAGCCCTTGCATTTCAAAGAGCTCCGTCTGCAATACATCATCAAAATGCCTTCCACTTGAACGCGTATTTTGGTTCAAACTGGTTTTCAGATAATATATCTGATGTCGGTCTCTCCGAACCAATAACCGATAATTTTTGGTTGACTCAATCTTGGTTCTCTTAGAAGTAAGTATTTGTGCCCTCATCGGGGAACTCGAATTTACAATCATATTTCCTAAGTCAATTTGGGCAGATTTGATAGCCGTTTATTTAACTATCAAATAAACAAAGAACACAATCTAGAGCTTTAATTTTCCAAAGCAATCACTAAGCCTCAAAAACTCTTTTCATTTATCAAATCTCTTTCTAAAACGTTCACCAAAACATTCATATACTTATCTTACTGACATACGTATATTCACAAAACATTTGTGAAGATTTCTTATTTCCAAATCTTTGTTTAAGAGGGATTTTAAAACAAATGCTGCTTAAATTAGAGATAACGATAGCTCTAAACACTATTCCTTCGGTGTTAAGTATGGAACGGGTGTTCCATACCACCACTTTAAAAGGCTAGTTTAGAGAAGCCCAAACCTTAAATTCTTTTTATAATTAACTTCAAAAAATCATTTTATAAATCTTCAGAACCATTTCCAAAACTTTCTTTATGATGGTTCAAATTCACTTCTAAAACCCCTCCCGTAAATGCCTAAAAATCATTTATAGAAATACCCAAATTTATTTATATAACTCTTTCATAAATATCTAAAACCAAATATAAAACTCCTTTTATAATTATTCAAACCTGTTTATAAAACTTCTTTTATAACTTTAAATCAATAAAGTTCTTTTTGATAAATAAACCTATTTACACATCTTTCAATAAACAAGTTATTGTAATAGAACACTCTTCTTTAAACCCATCTTTAAGACAAATTAATGATTTTAAACAATCATTTTAGAAGTATTAGATTAATTTCAAACCATTTTAATAAAGTGATTTACTTAAAATACTATTAGTAAAATAATAATAATAACTTTAAAATAAGTTCTATTAATATAGAAATATACTTTTAAAACAAATTAAGATAATATAGTTATATATCTTTAAAAATAATATACTTCAAACCATTATTATAAAAAGTAAATTTCTTTAAATAATGTAAAAACAATAATAAATTTACTTTAAACAAAATCATTGTTATAAAAAACGTTAACTTCAAAACAGTATTATTTTAATAATAAATTAACTTTAGAAACAATGTTATTATAATAATCATATAACCTTAAACATATTATTACAACAATAAATTATCTTTGAACAATATTATTATAAAAATAAATTACAATTAACTTTAAACAATAATCAATTTCCAATAATTATTAATAAATAATAATTAACTTTAAACAATAAATATTAACTTTAAAATATTATAAATTAACTTTAAACAACTAATTAACTTTCAAATATAGTTTTTAATTTTAAATAAATGTTTAACTTAATTAGTAATAGTTGACCTTAATATAATAATAATATACCTTTAAACATTTAACTATAATAATATATTAAAACATTTACTTTTAAATCGATGTAAATGAAGCTTATTTGAATATAAAACTTTTTTCATATTTTGAAAAGAGGCTTAACAATCACTATTATACTTAAATAAGCTACCATTTTAACTAAATTAACTAACTCAGTTAATTACTATTATTAACATCAATCATAGGTTAACACATCACTTAACTAACATTGTTAATGATTTTCTACCACTAAAGGGTTTATGTTGAACATATACAATGTCACATTCAATTAGGGCAACCAATCAGGTTTTGAAATTCTATAGTCATATAACAGGATTATTATTGAAATTAAATCAACAATGACGAGGAATCATGTTAGATCCCTCCAATCTATTTCCCTGCATCACATATAGTATATAATCATATAATATACTAGTCACCCGCTACTAGACATGTATATAAAAGGTTATCTGCTCCAAGGGCGGGAATAAATCCAAACCAAATGATAAAGTAGTAAATCTTCGAAACAATCAATCAACAATTTTATCACTACCATATAGTATTATAGTATCTTTCGGAGGTAAGTTTACTCACCAAAATTTCAGTTATCGTTGAAACGTTCTGATATCGTCTAAATCAAATGACGTTCGATTTAGCATGAAACTTTTACAAGCCTCAATTTCTCCCATCCCAATACCATAATGTACTATCTGTCAATATGAACTCAAGTGAATGACCACGTTTAGTTTGGATCTAAAATGAATAAAATATTGCATTTTTAAGTTTTCGGTTTAATTAAATAAATAAATTTACTAATTCTAGTCATCATCCACTAATTAATTACCATATAAAACTAATCCTACGCCTAATTACTTCTCCCTCTTGCTTGTATTCGATACCCAGGTCGACATACGCGACTCCGATCGCTTCTTCATGCCACCATCTGGTACAGCGAGTTCACCAGCACTAGCCCTGACCTCGCCGCCTCCCTTGCCACCAGCCTCGGCCCATCACGATGTCGCCACCATCTCAAATCTCACCAAAACCAGACCTTGAACTGCCTACGAATGGAGGCAAATTCTGATCAACTCCAACCATCGCACCTCATGTCCACCATCCAATATACTCCACTCATTGTTGCGATCAATCCTCTAGTTGGTGACTTCGCCTAATGACATGGATAATGGCTCTGATTGATTCGAGCTCTAAGATGGAGCACTATGATTTCGCATTCAAATTGAAGAAGTGGGTATCGAATCGAAGAATTCTGGTCATGTGACGCCCCACTTCTATACCCACGCTAGCCAAGAACATTACGGTGAATGCTGCCAACTAGCACGGAGAATAAGGCTGTTGAGGAGCGACCATCCCTGTAATTGCTTTGTGCGAACATCGATATGTCAGATAGTATAACATGCATTTCTTTATCAAGAGGGAAATCCGACATGCCGACACAACCTCAAAGCTACTACACAATTGCTATAATATCTTCAGAAACAAATATAGAAATAAACATAACATAAATCAGTCACAGACAATTCATATCACAAAGGCGGAAATAGATATGAATATTACACTAGGAAGTGTACATCAGAGTAGCGGTCTAAAAAGATCCACAAAATCACAAAAGAATAGTTACACGAACTACGCAAAAGAATAAGTATACATCATGGAGTCTATATCTCAAATGTATACAACAAAAACTACTAATCTAAGTAGTTAACCAAAAGTCAAGGAGGTAATCCCGGATGTAAAGTCAAGCAGAAGCACCTGTAACATCTCGGTCTGAACCGAGTATTATTTTATAAGAAAATAATAAACGGATCAGTCTAGCTATAAATATCAAATAACATGATATAGAATAAACGTTATGGCATAAACATATAATATCCATAATGGCATACTACTATAAGTATGCAATTGAAACTCAACATGAGATTAATCAATATCACAAAAATCTTCACAAAAATCCAAAAAGGGTTTCACACCCAAAACTTGAATTCACAACAAGTCAATGACACACGAATTCACCAATGCACAAAAATTGATAAAGCATACCAATAGAAATCACAAAAATAGGTGAAGCATAAATTCCAGAATTCAACACACGAAATCCAGAAATCACACGAAAGGGGGGAGGCCTATCACACGAACGGGAGCATTAAAGCTCACCAACATATGTATCACACGAACGAGAAGCTATCTCATGGTAGTTAGCCATTAATTTTTGACACACGAATGGCCCGAAGACCATAGGGAGCTACTCCACATGTGTGATTCGAAATCACACCGAAACAAAGAGACATCGCACAATTGCTAGTCTAAATGTTAAAATGATCGTCATGATCAAAGAGAAGTGTCAATTACAGTGAGCTAGTAAATATATGAGCTTAGCTTCATGTCCCATAACCACTAGCTTAACTTAAATATTTACGAACAAATTGTAGGTCTCCACTAGAAAATTGTCACAAGAGTTTCAATCGAACAAGTCCAAGAATTAACCGACGAAGTAAACGCAAGCGTTTCATACCACTCGTTTTACTAAGTCGTTTAATTAGATTTCTCATACGAGTGAGGTATAGGCTTGTATTTCCTAATAGTTTGGAAAACGGTTTAAGAAAACGAGCATTGTAATAAAATAGTGTTGAAATCATTTGAAAAAAGAGTTTTGATATTTACTACTAGTATAGAAAACCTTTATATTTTTAAAGTGACAAATCACAAAGAAGATTGCAGGAACAATCAATCACTAAAATTCACATTTGAAGACGTGAATAGAATCCAAAGAAATCGATACCGAATCCATCGAAATGGATATTCCAAGAATTCCCGAAGAAAATAAGTCATCAAAGTCAATAACAAATGATAACAACAAATAGGGAAATAACACAAATCGATTAGAGTTGGAAATTCAAACAACTAGGCAAAATAGGCATAGTTGGCAAATAGCAGCAGGTCGGTCAACCGGACTCCCTGAGTCAGTTGACCGAACCAGGGGTTGGAAGTGCTCGGGCACCAGGTCGGTCGACCGGCCCAGGGGCTCGGTCGGCCGAAGCCTATAACCAGCACTTCCAAACAGAGGCAGGAAGTGCCTGGGCTACAGGTCGGTCGGCCGAACCAGGGGCTCGGTAGGCCGAACCTGTTGCCAGCACTCCCATGCCCTATTTCAAATGAGGTGCAAATCTCGATCAAATTGCAATCGCACGAGCAATGGCGCTAAGGGTTTATGCTAATCGACTACCCGGCCCTATATGCTCCTCGATGCATCACCAAAAACATGTTCAAACATCAAAGTTAGGAATTTTAAAGAATTGAACTCAAAACACTAAAAATTGGAATATTCACCAAATCAATCCAAACCAAAAGCAATTGCACAAGAATAAGTGTTAGGAATTCATACCTAACAATCGGAGATAAACATAGACTAAGATGTGTGATAAAAATCTCACCTTTGAACCCAAACAATTGAAGAAGAAGCTTGAAAGCAAAGGGAGAATCAACCACTCTTCAACTCAACCCAAACGAGCTTGAATCTATGCTCAAAAGAAGAACATTCCCAAAGTTAGGTTTAGGAATTTTCTGAAATCAAAGAGAGAATGAGTTGGGGAAGAAGAAGGAGATGCTTACTAATGGGTTCTCTTTGATTTTGGAGCAAGAACTTGAGCTAGCAAGAGGAACTAGGGATTGGAGTTTCTAATTCCCATTCTCTTCCACCATTTTTGCTTAAACTTGAGTGTTAGGAATATGAAATGAAGTAATGAAGAGTTGGAGTGGGTTGGGGCTGAGTTAGTAAGTGATTAATGGGTTCAGCCCAAACCAAAGCCCTAAGTGAAAAAGTGGCAAAAATCAACTTACTCCAAACATATCGAAGCTTATACTCAAAAAGGTCGCAAACGTCATTTTGAACTCAATGGGGGTGGTTCCGAGTCCTAATTCGACCGTATGCAAAAAGTAGCTTTTCGGACTAAATTCCGAGTATCGATAAAATATTTAAATATAAAATCGACAAATATGCGGGTTGTTACAGACTCCCCTCCTTAAAGAAATTGTATCCTCGCAATATTTAAAAAGAAGATATATAGTAACAACCACAAAAGAATATTCAACACAAAAGAAGTTTGAAATAAGAAGTTCACCTCAAAGAGCACGAGAACGTAAGTCCGGATGTGTTCGCACGATGAACTCTCTAGATTCCCAAGAACAGTCCTTAGGATTTGAAGACCATTGAACTTTAACAAGCGGAACATCTTTATTTCGAAGTCGTTTGACTTCCGAAGCAATGATACGAACAGGATGTTGCTCATAAGTTAAATTAGGTGAAACTTAAATCTCTTCCACAACACCGGGCTCAAGAATAGAATCGGAATCTCGAAGACATTTTCGAATTTGAGAAACGTGAAACACGTCATGGATAGCAGAAAACTGAGCCGGTAATAAAAGGCGATAAGCCACGGAACCAATACGTTCGGTGAGAGGAAATGGCCCAATATATCGAGGCGCTAATTTTTCCCGATCGATTGAAACGTACAACACCTTTCATAGGTGAAACACGAATGAACACAAGATCTCCCACAGAAAATTCTAATTTCCTTCTTCGGTTATCGGCATAGGATCTTTGTCTACTCTGGGCTTCTTTCATCCTATGACGAATAAGGTCAATCTTTTCTATGGAATCACGAACAAAATCTGGGCCTAAAACCAACTTCTCACCGGCCTCAAGCCAACAAGAAGGAGATCGGCATGGCCTTCAATAGAGTGCCTCGAAAGGTGCCATACCAATACTAGATTGGAAGCTATTATTATAGGAAAACTCAACAAGAGAAGTATGATCTTCCCAACTTCCACCAAAATCAAGCACACAAGCACGAAGAAGATCATCAAGAGTTTGATTCACACGCTCGATTTGTCCATCGGACTGGGGATGACAAGCGGTGCTAAAATTAAGCTTCGTTCCCAAAGCTTTTTGAAGACTCTTCCAAAATCCACTAGTAAACAATGGATCACGATCACTAACTATAGAAGTAGGAACTACATGTAATTTAACAATCTCTTTAAAAAAAGAGTTTGGCCAAAAGAGGAACGGTTCGGTTAGACCGAACGGGAATAAAATGGGTGGATTTAGTAAGTCTATCAACTACAACCCATAAGCTATCATGACCCGAACGAGAATGGGGAAGGCCATCTATAAAATACATGGAAATTTGGTCCCACTTCCAAATTGGAATTTCCAAAGGTTGCAATAACCCACCAGGCCTTTGATGTTCGGCCCTAACGAGTTGGCAAGTAATGCAACTCTTAACGAAGTTAGCGATGTCAAGTTTCATTCCCTCCCAATAATAAAGTCGCTTCATATCCGCGTACATTTTATTACTATCGGGATGAATGGTAAATTTAGAACTATGGGAATCTCCTAAGATGTCTTTTCGAAGATCACTAATATTTGGCACGACAAGTCTACCAAATTTTCGAATGCCGCCACGAGAATCAATATCAAAGTCTTTCAAACCTTCAGTATCAATTCTATCCTTAAAATTTTGGCCAAGAAGAGCCAAGTCGGGATCTAGCCTTTGAGCTTCGAAAATGCGGTCTAAAAGAGAAGAATGAGCTTCAAGGCTACATAAAGCAAGAGATGAACATAAATCGGATCCACGATCTCGAATCTCACAAGTGGATAAAGTCTCGAGATCCTTTCACTCGAATATCATCATAGAAACAACCGCTTGTTGCGACAAGTGCATCGGCAACGCGATTTCCCTTCCGGGAGTATACAAAGAATATTAGGATCATATGATACAAGGAACCCAAGCCAATATGAAGTTCCTTATGAGAAAATAAATATTCCAAAGATTTAGGATCGAGGCGCAGAACAAATTTCTCCCCCAAAAATGATGATGCCATACTCTAAAAGCGAAAACAACAGCCGCGAGCACTAGATCATGAGTGGCACACCTAGTCTTGATCGACTTTAATGATTTAGAAGCACAAGTGGTAGAACGTTCTCTTTCGTAAGAGGACGGCACCCAAACCAATATGACTAGCATTGGTACAAAATATAAAATCTTGGTTCCCTTCGGGAAACACAAGAATAAGAGTATCGGAAAAGAATTCTTTCAAATAATCTTCTTTCTCGAAAAGCTAAAACTTTTAAAATTACCTTTATCTTTATGTAATAATCTTTCTAGAAAAATTTACATTTTTACAAGTCCATATGTCGTGTGTGATTGTCTCATCAAAGCGTTTAGGAAATTCCTATCGATACTGTTGATCAAGCGCATCGACCAGAATTCTTAAAGCACTCAACGGGCAATACAATCACAAAATCATCTTCTATATGAATGTTTCTTAAAAACCTTTGAGAATATTCTTTGCTCGTTTAAGAGAAAAATCAAATTGTACTTATAAATAAATCTTATGAAAAAGATTTACAAAATTTTAAATTTCTATTTTCATCCAAAATCAATAAATACAAAAATGAAGTTATCGAGATATTCATAGAATACTCAATTTATAAAATGGATGAAACAAGATGGGCAAACTGAATGACATAATAAGTCATTCATAAGAATCATAATGAGTGCGGAGTGCGTAAGTGGAATGCTAACCCACGCAACTCGTAGCCAAATGAAAATCGGTGGCAAGGTCGAGCTGAGAAGACCTTATCACCACACAAGATATTGCTTAGGTGATAATCCTAAGACAAGTCCAAATAAACCAGAAAATTTCACAAACTATTTAAATGAGAGAAGTAAAACTTTCCTCATCATGAGGGTTTAAAGAATAAAAATCAATGCCACCAAAAATTTGAGATCGGAATCACAAAGAAAATAGAAACCTGCCTAACAGATTAAAAATGTTGAAGGTGATTAGTTCTCACGGAAAATAGGATATGGGCTTCGTAATAAGCCAATCCTTTCCAAAAATCGATTCTGAAGCCTAAGTAAAAATCGTCTCGGACAGAAAAATCACATCAAATAATTTCGACATCAATAAAATGCAAATTGAGTGTTGCGGATCTACCATCCGGATTCACAATTCTCAAGGAAGACATCAATCCCAAAATTGTTTAAAGGAAAAGAATCAACAAGTTCTTTTGATATAAAATAGTGAGATGGAACCCATATCAAAAAGAACACGAACAAGAAAATCACAAAGAAAATGTCATCAAGGATTGAATGAGAAATACCTTGACCAAGAGAAGTATTACTAGGGGCTTGCACAATATTTAGCTTTCTCATGTCCTTGTTCAAAAGTTTGGGACATGCAGATAAAAGATGACCGAGTCTTTGCAATAGCGACAATAAAGGGGTTTCGGGCACTTAATTACATAATGGTCCGTGGAACCACAATTGTAGCATTGTTTACGACTTGGGGTAGGAGTCTTGTGTACCGAAGTTTCTTGTTCCACCCTCTTCTTGCTTGGAACTATGGGGCAGGCAGATATAAGATGACCCGAACTTTTGCAATAACGGCAAAAGAGAGGTTTCGGACACTACCTAGCATAGTGGTCCTTAGAATTACAATTGTAGCATCCTCCACGATCAGGGATTGGAGCCTTTGCTACAGAAGTAGTTTGCTTCACTCTCTTATTGGGATTAGGGCCTTTGAACACAATATGCCACTTCTTGGAAATCCCAATATCACTATCACTTCCTTTACCAACCTCTTCATATCGAAGAGGGATATCCACAAGCTGATCGAAAGGAACTTCATGTTTCAAAGGTAGAATCATCTCGGGGTTCTTACTCAAAGCATAGATAAACTCTTGATTCTTTACAAGATCCAAACGTTGTTGGGCAGACATGAATGCGCCATCCAGAGAAGGACTACTGGATTGACCAGCGCTAGGATTTCCAGAACCAACCATTTCTTTTCTTTAAGAAAGAAAGAAAAGAAGAAGAAAAAGTTATTCTTAGAATGAATATCAACAATCATGGTGATAAAACAAGGAAACATTAAGAAAATACGATGAATCGGTACGAAGACTCGAAAAAAAATCCTAAAGCACGACTCCTAAGAAAGACTTAGGATGATGATCCATGTTAAATTATTCTACATTGTTCCGAAGTTTGGCTCTGATACCAAGCTGTGACGCCCCACCTCTATACCCACGCTAGCCAAGAACATTACGGTGAATGCTGTCAACTAGCACGGAGAATAAGGATGTTGAGGAGCGACCATCCGTGTAATTGCTTTGCGCGAACATCGATATGTCAGATAGTGTAACATGCATTTCTTTATCAAGAGGAAAATCCGACATGCCGACACAAACTCAAAGCTACTACACAGTGGCTATAATATCTTCAGAAACAAACATAGAAATAAACATAACATAAATCAGTCACAGACAATTCATATCACAAAGGCGGAAATAGATATGAATAATACACTAGGAAGTGTACATCAGAGTAGCGGTCGACAAAGATCCACAAAATCACAAAAGAATAGTTACATGAACTACACAAAAGAATAAGTATACATCATGGAGTCTATATCTCAAATGTATACAACAAAAACTACTAATCTAAGTAGTTAACCAAAAGTCAAGGAGGTAATCCCGGATGTAAAGTCAAGCAGAAGCACCAGTAACATCTCGGTCTGACCCGAGTATTATTTAATAAGAAAATAATAAACGGATTAGTCTAGCTATAAATATCAGATAACATGATATAGAATAAACGTTATGGCATAAACATATAATATCCATAATGGCATACTACTATAAGTATGCAATTGAAACTCAACATGAGATTAATCAATACCACAAAAATCTTCACAAAGATCCAAAAAGGGTTTCATACCCAAAACTTGAATTCACAACAAGTCAATGACACAGGAATTCACCAATGCACAAAAATTGATAAAGCATACCAATAGAAATCACAAAAATAGGTGAAGCATAAATTCCAGAATTCAACACACGAAATCCAGAAATCACACGAAAGGGGGGAGGCCTATCAAACGAACGAGAGCATTAAAGCTCACCAACATATGTGTCACACGAACGAGAAGCTATCTCATGGTAGCCAGCCATTAATTTTTGACACACTAATGGCCCGAAGACCATGGGGAGCTACCCCACATGTGTGAGTCGAAATCACACCGAAACAAAGAGACATCGCACAATTGCTAGTCTAAATCTTAAAATGATCATCATGATCAAAGAGAAGTGTCAATTACAGTAAGCTAGTAAATATATGAGCTTAGCTTCATGTCCCACAACCACTAGCTTAACTTAAATATTTACGAACAAATTGTAGGTCTCCACTAGAAAATTGTCACAAGAGTTTCAATCGAACAAGTCTAAGAATTAACCGACGAAGTAAACGCAAGCATTTCATACCACTCGTTTTACTAAGTCGTTTAATTAGGTTTCTCATACGAGTGAGATATAGGCTTGTATTTCCTAATAGATTGGAAAACGGTTTAAGAAAATGAGCTTTGTAATAAAATAGTGTTGAAATCATTTGAAGAAAGAGTTTTGATATCTACTACTAGTATAGAAAACCTTTATATTTTTAAAGTGACAAATCACAAAGAAGATTGTAGGAATAATCAATCACTAAAATTCACATTTGAAGACGTGAATAGAATCCAAAGAAATCGATACCGAATCCATCGAAATGGATATTCCGAGAATTCCCGAAGAAAATAAGTCATCAAAGTAAATAACAAATGATAACAACAAATAGGGAAATAACACAAATCGATTAGAGTTGGAAATTCAGACAACTAGGCAAAATAGGCATAGTTGGCAAATAGCAGCAGGTCGGTCAACCGGACTCCCTGAGTCGGTTGACCGAACCAGGGGTTGGAAGTGCTCGGGCACCAGGTCGGTCGACCGGCCCAGGGGCTCGGTCGGTCGAAGCCTGTAACCAGCACTTCCAAACAGAGGCAGGAAGTGCCTGGGCTACAGGTCGGTCGGCCGGACCAGGGGCTCGGTCGGCCGAACCTGTTGCCAGCACTCCCATGCCCTATTTCAAATGAGGTGCAAATCTCGATCAAATTGCAATCGCACGAGCAACGGGGCTAAGGGTTTATGCTAATCGACTACCCGACCCTATATGCTCCTTGATGCATCACCAAAAACATGTTCAAACATCAAAGTTAGGATTTTTAAAGAATTGTACTCAAAACAATAAAAATTGGAATATTCACCAAATCAATCCAAACCAAAAGCAATTGCACAAGAATAAGTGTTAGGAATTCATACCTAACAATCGGAGATAAACATAGACTAAGATGTGAGATAAAAATCTCACCTTTGAACCCAAACAATTGAAGAAGAAGCTTGAAAGCAAAGGGAGAATCAACCACTCTTCAACTAAACCCAAACGAGCTTGAATCTATGCTCAAAAGAAGAACATTCCCAAAGTTAGGTTTAGGAATTTTCTGAAATCAAAGAGAGAATGAGTTGGAGAAGAAGAAGGAGATGCTTACTAATGGGTTCTCTTTGATTTTGGAGCAAGAACTTGAGCTAGCAAGAGGAACTAGGGCTTGGAGTTTCTAGTTCCCATCCTCTTCCACCATTTTTTCTTAAGCTTGAGTGTTACGAATATGAAATGAAGTAATGAAGAGTTGGAGTGGGTTGGGGCTGAGTTAGTAAGTGATTAATGGGTTCAGCCCAAACCAAAGCCCTAAGTGAAAAAGTGGCAAAAATCAACTTACTCCAAACATATCGAAGCTTATACTCAAAATGGTCGCAAACGTCATTTTGAACTCAATAGGAGTGGTCCCGAGTCCTAATTCGACCGTATGCAAAAAGTAGCTTTTCGGACTAAATTCCGAGTATCGATAAAATATTTAAATATAAAATCGACAAATATGCGGGTTGTTACAGGTCAGCTACGTTTAAATAGTGGGGGAAAAGTGGGGGAACGTGGGAGAAGTATGAGCTAAACACTGTTTTGGGGTAGGGTGCTGAAATGATTGGGACGTGGGCATGATAGATGTGGTATGGGCTTGGAGTATAGGTAGCCTATTATTTTATTTACAAATATCTATTAAATATGCCCAAAATCTCAAACTCCAAATAAGGCGTGTCGACTAGCGTTCCATATTAAATACCTCTATTCCGAACTCAATGAAACTGTTATCGGGACCTAATTCGATCATATGTAGAAATTAGCTTTTAAAATTGAATTATATTATACTAATTTTTGTAATTAATTTCTATGCTTTTCGAACTCGCATGACCACACATTACGTCCAATTTCCACAAAATTCGATGGCATAAAATAATTTATTAATTCCAATGGCACCGGTTTCATTAAAATCCAAGACAATGGCCCAAAATGCTATTCTCACACATGAATTAAAATGAATTATTATAAAAACCAAATCAATCATTTTTAATTCTAAATTAAAAGTTTATTATTCTATTCTTATTAATTCTGAATTTAAATAAGATTTCGAAACTATTTTTATTCACATAAAATCCAAGATTCGAATCAAATCCCAATATTAGATTAACAGTTCACATTATCAAATAAATCACTATATTTGAATTTCAAGCTGTTTGTTTTATAAAACTAATGTTTCATTATTTAAATTTCAAGGCATTTCAAGGGACGAAATTCTTTTAAGGGGGAGGATGCAATACCCAGTAAATTTAACGATAATTAATTAAAAGAAATTAATTATTTAGCAATGCCTAAAAATATAATTTTTTTTAAATGTTAGAATTTGGCTACAAAACTTGCACCACTATCGTGGTGTTGATTTTTTGATCAGTTTTAATATATAAAATTTTAAAGATCAGATTTCAAGAAAAACAATATTAACATTTGAAGCTTTCGAACCGGAAATGATTCAGAAATAATTAAGGATGCAATACTAATAATATAACATTAAAATGGAATTAAGTACAAATGTAACATTAAAAATAAAAGTTAATTAAGTGTGCTCAAAAAAATACTAATTTAGAAAGCATGTAGCTAAATAAATTTGGAAAAGTAGTAAATAAGTTTCAATAACCCATTATAACAAAACATTAGATATAAGTCTTATCATCTAAGTTGTTGACTGCATTAAATCTAATCAAATAAGAGATTAGAAGAAAGTAATCAAAGGAAACCAACGTTAAATTGAATTAAATCAGCGCTAAAAGGAGAATAAATAAATGAGAATTAATTAATCATAACAAAAGATAATAGAAAAATTGTTAATATGAAGAGAAGGAAACCAGGAAATAAATATTGTTAATTAATTCAACTTAACAGATTACAAATACTTAATGCCTAAGGAATGTTAAAATTTATGTTAACATTACAATAAAAGGAAGAAACCCTAACTAACGTTAACATTAATATATTAAAAGAAGTAATAAATGAAAGAAATAGGCAATAAATTGTAAAGCAAACCAGTTGATGCCCTAGAGCCTACCGGTCGACACCTAGTAGTCGACCGGTGGAATTTGGAGCAATCGACTAGTCAGTTAGGTCTTAGCGATCATTAACCTAGGCCAACAGTTCAGATTTAATAAATTACAATCTAACGGTTGGAATTGATTTGTGCACCTATAAATACAGGCCTAACTCCTCACTCTTCTACTCATATTTTTTGAATCAAAGAGAGAAGCTCTACCATTTTATTTTCTCCATAAATTCTAGGAAATATAGAAACTATAAAATAGTATATTGTATGTATGTGTGGAGAATATCGAAAAATAAAAGAGAAGAAGAACAATGGGTGAATCAATTCTAAAAATAAAAGGTAAATCTAAATTTAAATCTAAATTAAATTCAAATCTCTTTATAGATCTAACTTTTCGAAAGAAATATGTATGATTATTGTATATGTATTCCAATAGAGAGAAAAAAGGAGTCAAGCTGAACAATATGGATTAGGTCTGAAGATTTGAAAAGTTAAAAAGGTGAGGGGGAAATTATATATTTTTAAATAATATTAGATTTATACCATTCTAAATCCATTCCTTGTATGTCTGAAAATAATTATTGTGGAGTTGTAGGCCTAAAAATACACATGCAATGAATTTTAAAACTATGCCTACATATTCTGTGAATTGTTAACTTGAATTAAATATTACATGTACTTGAATGTAAAAAGTTAGGGTGTAAGTTGTAGTCCCAAATTAATAAGATTTTATAGATATTCCAGGTTGTGGATTTAAATGGTAAATGCTAGTTATTATGAAATAAGAGTTACAATAAATTGAATAGAGATTTAAGTAATATTTTAATTCGTTGGAATGTAGAGTGTTGCAATATAAATCTCTGTATATTACCAAGTTCAGATTCATAAATAAAAGTGTATCATTTGAAATAACAAGGAGTATGACTAAAAGAAAGATACATATAAAATAGGGATATTTATCGTATTTTGTACCGTCTATTTCAAAAACTATGAAAAAGATGATTCCTTGTAATTCGAAACGTAACACAAATTCTCTTTTTCGATAAAGCATTGAAATTTATAGTGTAAGCCTTTCCTTTTGATAAAGATGTAACCACAATGCATTCAAATGCAGAAATCTCTAAGGATAAAATAAAAATTGTAAATGTGATAATAATCATGGTTTAAGCAAAGAACTAATATATATGCAAAAGAAGCAAGACATAAATCAAATAATAAACAATAAATAGGTTGGCAAGTAGTAAATTAAATAAAAAGGGATATGGAAAGTCCACTAAATAAGGGAAGGTAGTAAATGTTAAAATGGAATATAAATAAAAATTATATAATGCATAAAATAGTAAGTAGGAAAAGACATTTAGATCTTTTAATGAAAGCGGTAAATGATATTAAATTGATATTTATGGAATAAGAAGTAAATGCATGAAAAATAAAGGGGATATTACTAATAGTTGAACATAAGAGGTGTAATAAGTAAACAAGTATAAAAATATATGTATACGTATACATAAATCAACGTAGCCTTAAGTAGTACTTATGATAAACGTGAATTATTAAAGTTAGTAAATAAGTTAGATCAGATGAGAATGACATAGTCATTAAAATGATTGGAATTCGAGGTCAGTAATGTTATACAATAGAAGTCTACCCACCGCAAGGGCTAACTGCGGTTATGTGTACATTATATCGATGTGGGGGAATATCCAACTGTAACACCCATGGAGTTATACATAGGTAAGGAATAATCAAGTAGGAAGGTTCTCATCGCTCAAAGTGTCTAAAGACAAGCGGAGTCTGCTTTAACCTTTTAGGGGTATTAAGTAACAAGTAGGTGTCACCTTGATTTCATTAGTAATCTAAATAGGATGGCGAGCAAGGCTTGGCAATATATCAGTGTGCGTTTGGTACCATCTTAGGGAGTATGAGTTATACATTGGTCGAGAATGTCATCAGTCCTGAGTGGTCAGCAGAAAGGCAACGATTAAACCTAAATGGCTACAACTTCTTCTAATGTAGATAATGTTTAGGTCATGCGCTGCTATAGTTGTTTGCTAGATTGTTTGTTAGAGGCGTGGTTGGATAACTCATTATTTAAGTCTCCCAAAAAGGATTGAATAAGGCTAACTATTATGACTCGATTATTAGGCACTGTGAGAGTTCCTTGGTATGGACGATGATGAGAACATGATACTGTGTTGATGATGGATTCCAACGAGGTGCTAGATTACCGATACTAGCAGTGATAGTATCAAGGTCCAAATAGGGACTGTGGTACTTATATATTTTTATATATACATATGTATTTATGGTCCGCTAATAATAATAAAATAAGAGACATAACATTTAATGGAAGGCGATTGACATAAAATAGTGTTACGTATAAAATGGGTAATTTCCTAGTCACCAGAACATTGTTTTGACCCCCAACCACTTGACAAGCTTTACACAAATAAGCACTTGTACAACATGTGAATGGTGAAAGAATGGATTTCCTTGTGCATGCTCGACACTAACAAGGACATTAGATATTGGAATTGTCAACCTTGGTTGATAATTATATGATTTATTATATTTTACTATTTCGTTGTAAATTTACATCGATAGTACTTTGATATGAAATTGTGTAACGTTTCGGATTTTCGTTGCCGAAAAACCGAATAGTTAGGGGTTTTAAGAAAAAGAAAGAGGTAGAAGAAGAGAAAAGAAAAACAGAAAGAAAGGAAAATAGAACAGAACTGAACAACTACAGAACAATATCAGAATCTCACAATTCGCAGCGGAACAACATATAGTAGATAAATGAATAATCTTTAAATAAGGAACTATATCAGTTATTACATCACATTATATTACATTACATCATATCATCAGAGTGTACAACAACAACAATAAACAGCGGAAAAGAAATACTATATATTATTAATATGCTATGCCATCCAGCTTGCCTCCAGCAACTCCAGAATATCCAGAATATCCTGATAAACCTAACTCTTAACTGCCCGTGTGGAAATTGGTGGGCACCCAAAGTTTAGGAAGGAAAACAATAAACTCCGAGTCAGTCATGTGACTGGTGTGAGGACTCAAAACAGTTTATTTGCTTTTAAAATCAAAATAGAAGAATATTTTAAATTCAATTCGCAATGCTTTTTAGAAATGAGACTACCATAAGGCCTCCCGCACACACACACAATGCAAACGCAGAATCGGAGGAGATTTCTCCTTATGATAGTCAAAGATGCTTGATACGCATTTAAAAGAACATTTCATATTATTATTAGTGCATAGTGTAGGGGAAAAATTCATTTTGAAAGTAGAATATAAATCTTAGCCAACATAGACATTTCGACCTATGCCTACTATAGCTACTATCCAAATAGTGGTGACCACCATAAGTGAATAGCAGGTTCTACAACTAATACCGTACAAGTTTCGTATTGAGAATTGGATTTCCAACAAATGGTCAGGCCAAGGAACTTCCCATTGCCACATGAGAATGCCTCTGGATGGACATCCCCGAGAACCAAACCGGATCTCTACCAACACAAGGCCGGGTTACCCCTAACTGGGTAACAACTGACCGAATATGCCATCCCCCGGTCCTTTGGGACCTTCATCCGAGCGCTCGTAATCAATTCACACAATCATAAAGTGTTTTCAATATGAGTAAGTATCTGGGCTCCATACCATGATACCACCCTTTTCCAGAAGGAAATGGACACATCCTAAAGGGTGCTACCCCTCATAACCTTGCTGCTTCTTTCCTGTTTTGACCATTCACGGGGTGTGAGGCTCGACGAAGTCACGTCCACAAAAACATACTTTATACAAAAGCCATGCTTTGGGTCAACAAATGATCAACACAATGATCACTAAGATAGACGATCAAATAAATGATCCTATCACAAATAATCAACACAATGATCATTTCAGCATCACTCAGCATGTCACATTACCAAACTGGGAATATATCGCTGATAACTTCAACTATATAACCTCTGAACTCGTACTTCTCAGAGAAGGGTGTTAAGCTAAAAGAATAAATTCTCCGCCACCACAGAAATATATTTGAAAGAAATCGGCTTTATATCTCAAATTGTAATGTCAGGCATACTATCCATACAAGTCTGTTCCGGGATCGAACAGAACCGAAGGCACTTACAAAGAAGTCCTTGCAATCCGAATAATTTCTAATCACGTTCGGATTTCCCATCACTCATGGAGATCTCTATACCGGGGATCAGCCAGTGCAGAGACAATCAATAAGAAATCCTTTCGCTTTTGAAAATATCCGGTCTTCAACACCGGTCTTCGAATGCAATTCATAACGACGTATCACATATTCGGAATGGGTTATACGACCCCATGGTCCTTTCCCGGTTAACCCGAATAGTGAGCGCTTATTTTTAAAAATAAGTGTGGCATTCAATTTCAAACAAATTCACAACAAATACCTATTTAAAGGTAAATATCGATAGTCGGTTATTGATCTATCAATAGATATGCCAACATCACCAGAATCCAAATAATTTTCCAAATTATTTAATTCCAAAAATATCTTTAGAAGATATAACTTTCCATATTTCAAAAATAAATCAATATTTATTTTTAAACCTATTTTCTCAATTCCATTTATAAATTCCATATTGAATTTATACTTCCAAAATATTTATGAATATACGATTTCAAATATTCATTTTCAATTTATCTTCAAAAAGATAAATTCTCTAAACTTTCCATTTCTCATTGGAAAAAACAATTTCCATACTTATTTATTTTATAAGTAATCACAAATTTTATTTATTTTCAACCTTGGAAAAATATTCCATATACTCTAATCGAAATTAAGTATATATTTCATTCTTTAAGGAAATCATTCGCTTAACCATATTTATTTGGGCCAAAACGAATGTTGCGTAAAACATCGTTACAACAACCCAAAAACACTAGTATAGGGATTCGAAATTAAAATAGATATATAAATCCCAATACTATACAAAACATTTCCTTTCGGAAATTATCTATTATAACAACAGTGTTATAATCTATTATTTCCTTCTATTTCTCGAAAACATCTATTTCAACAATAAATGTTGAAATCTATGATTTCGAATCTCAATATATTTTAAAACATCTTTAGATCGTTTTAATTCTATTTAAAACATCATGTTCAAAATAATTCCTTTAACATATTATTCACTATTCAAAAACGTGAATATACCTTGTTAATAAATTTCATCACTTCTATTCATTTTAGTTTAAGGAATTATTCACTATCTAAAACATGAATATAACTCCATAAATAAATTAGAACAATTTACTTATCAAAATAAGTCGTTTTGAATTTATAAAACAACGTTTATAAATTCTATTCTATTTATTTTATATCAACTTCCTTTTATAAATTTTCATTATTAACCTATCTCAATTCATATCACAATGATATACTAAAAATTCATATTATAAGTCAAATACTTATAATTTATTTATTTACAAAATCATTCCTTTAAACTTCATAAATTTTATAAATCTTATATTATAACTTATAAGATTCATTCATTTATCCAACTCATTCCTTTAATAACTTTATAAATTTTATAAACCTACTGCTTATAAAATTCTATTTATAACTTCCCCGTTATAATTCTATAATTCCAATTTATGAAATTCATTTACAATTTTTTTTCTAACACTTAGAAAAGTTCGTTTTACACTTCTAATATTTTTAATTTACAAATATCAATTTATAAATCTTTTAATACAAATGAATTTGTATTATTATTTTAAAACATCTTTTAAACTCTTTTAGAATTCCATCATTTTGATTTATAAAATAATCCAATTTCATAAATCCTATTTAAACTTTTTATAATAGATTCAAAAATCTCAGTTTAAACTATTTTATAAAATCATCAATCCCATATTTTCAAAAATCAATTTTTTTTAGCTATATTTCTCAAAATTATAATTTTTATAACATTAAAAATTATAACGTTTATTTATTATAATGGATCAATTCCAAAAATATTTAATAAACGTATATTTCCAAAAATCCCTTTAGAAATTAAAATCGTTATTTTTAAATTTCAAAATTTGGATCCGATGATGCAACACATCAAATAGTCAATCACGATTTTCCAATATCATATATCGATATGATAAACAATCAAACATCACAATATTTAAAATCAATAAATATTTGTGAGGAATCCAGTTGGATCCCTCCAACCTGTTTCCCTGCATCCACAGACATTAGCACAATACCATTCCGTTTCAAGACGGAATATCGCGGTATATGGGATTTTATAAAATATATATCCGCTTACTAACGGCGCATAGGGTCTCATCCGCTAAAAAGAAATGCGGGAAATCAATCAACTGCAATATATACATATGCCAATATATATATATTGCTATATATATAATATAATACCAATTCCACTTCGAGGTGGAATATCGCGGTATATGTGTGTAATAAATAACCTCCGCTTACTAACGGCGTATAGGGTCTATTCACATCCAATATATATATAACAATCATCATTCAATCATTCAATCAACACAGTCAAGCAAATTTTAAATCTAACTATTTAAAATTTAAATAAACAATAAAATTCCTTTTGAGTGAGAAGTTCTCACCTTTATTCCCGTTTGCCATCCACCTCCAATTCAACTTGTTTTCTTCATTTATACCTTGTATAAATATTATACACAATTTATTAATATTCGAAATAATCGAATAATAAATTTTCATTTTTGATTGTTTTAATTATTCAATGGTTTTGTTCTAAACCAATTCCTTTAACAATTTTATTCAACTAATTATTTCATCTCAAGTTAATGATTTTTATTTTTAGCTAAAAATTAAAGATTCAAACTGATTTTCTTTTTAAAATAATTCTAACATTTTGCTTATATAAATTTTCTTCAATCTTTTAAAATTCCTTTGTTTAATAAATTATTTTAACTAAAAATTAAATTTAATTAACCAAACTCACTTTTAAATAATTTAATTAACTATAGATTTAACTTTAACTAAAGATTTTCTTTTTAGTAACTATAGTAGATAAAACAAATTTATTATCGTAAACTATTTATTTTATAACAACTGAACAAATCATATTTGTTTAATATCATTATATCAATTCCTTTTATTTAACTTTCTTAACTAACTATTTAATTCGAAGTATTCTTTCTCTTTAATAAATAAATCTAAATTTATCTTTAACAATTTTTTTTTTTTAATAAAATTTATTTTCTTTTAAACCAAATTCCTGTTTAATAATTTTAATTGTCTAATGATATAACTTCAAACAAATTTTCTTTAGCAAATTTATTTAACTAAAAGTTAAAAATTAAATTTCCTTTAAAAATTCATTTCTACTAATCTTTTACCTTAAATTAATATCTTTAAATCCTATTTTTAATAAATTTACCTAACTAACAATTTAATTTCAACTAAATTCACTTAAATAAATTATTCTTCCCTTTAAATAAATTTATTTTAACTAATTATTTAATTTCCTTTCTTCTTATCAAAAATTATATTTTTAACTAATTCTCTTTCACAAAATTTCTGTTTTTATCAGTTTCAAATAAAAAAACCAAATAGCATTTTTGTTCTTATCAATAAAAAAAATTAAGACTGGGCAGCATCTGTTCTTACAGTTTAAAACAACATTGGGTAAAATCTGTTTTACCAATTTTAAACAAAAATCAAATAGTATCTATTCTTATTAGAATTAGAACAGAACCAAGTAGTATCTGTTCTTGTCAATTTTAAAACAACCCAAATAGTATCTGTTATTATCAATTTAAAAAGAACAAAGTTATGAAAGTATCAGTGGTTATCAGTTTAAAACAAATCACAATTACTGTCTGTTCCTACCAGTTTAAAATTCAAAGTAGCCGAGCAACTGAAAACCACCAATCATCAAAACACAGCATGCCAATTAACCCAGCAGATGACAACGAACAACCCCCAAATTCATAGTATGAAATCAAGCACGTATCTGTTCTTATCAGTTACAGTTCAAGAAATCGAGCAAGTGATAACAATTAGCCCCAAATCGTAGCATGAAACCAACATTCAATTCAACAAATTCAAACACTTGCGTTAAAATCAACCATGAGCCAAAAGACTCACCTTTCACCGAATCGAAATGGAGCGCACGCGATCGATATTGAAGCCGAAGCCCTAGCTGATGAAGGCGAAGAACGAACGAAGAATCAAAGCTCCAAATTTGCAAAGCCCTAATTTTTGAAGGCGAACGAAAACGATTACACGGCCGCCATTTTTTTTTTTTTTTCTTTTTCTTTCGTATGAATGAAGTAATGGGGAGAGGGCCGGGTATAAGATAGAAGAAAAGAACGTGATTTTGGCGTGAAAAAGGCATGGAACACGGCGTGTTTTTGGCTGATGTAAGTAAGGTAAGGTTTACTTATTTTTTTATTTATTTTATTTTATTTTATTTTATTTATTATTATACAATTATATATCATTTCATGTTCAATTGTTTGGTAAAATTCATTTTCTTTATTTTGTTTTTGTTTAATCTAGTTGTTAAAATTTTAACTAAATATATATTCTTTATTTATTTTATTATATATATATATATTTTTATTTATTTTTATATTATATTTTCTTTATTATTTTAAATCCAAATTATTTTTCTAAATCATTAATTCAAATTTAAAATATAAGTTCAATATTAAATTTCAACTTCAAAGTCAAAATTCAAATTTCTATTCAACTTTTAAATAGATTAAATTCTAAATTTTAATCACCAATTCATTCTGATAATTTGAAATTTAAGTCAAATTATCATTTAAATATTTAAAATAAATTAAATATTTACAAATTAAATTGTTCAAAATTCTGGGTCGTTACAATCTTTCCCCCTTAAAAGAATTTCGTCCCGAAATTACAAGTTAAGAAGAATGCCCTTATCCCGTCTATTATTTTTCACAATTCAAATAGTTTTATCAACTTACTAGCACAAATCTTTTTATTAAAGATTCATTATCCTTTCAACTAGCTTTCCAACTTCATTTATAGGTTTCAAACAACATTGTTTTACTAACCATTCAAATTTAAATTCAAATTCAAATTTCCAACTTTCAAATTTTTCTCAAAAATTTTCTAACACCCTAAATTTTCGAAAAATTTCGCCAGCGTTTCCTTTGCGCGGCTCGATCGGTACGACTACAAAATGGCACCACGGCCCCTCAGAATCAAAAAGAAAAGAGAAAAGCCAAGTGGCTAGAGAAGAAAGTCACCAAATCTCATATAAAAATTGAAATACGTACCTTTTTGTCAAGCCATTTAATTTTATCTTCGAATTCAAAATTTCAATTCCTTTATAATACCTGTATAATCTGCTGGTAGTAGCATCCAAATCCAACATTCAAACCATTTTGCAAATTCTATTACAAAATTTTCAACATATACTTCTTATACGTTTTTACTTCACTATTGAAGTTACATATTCAATTTCATTCAATTTCACATTTCAATTCAATTCACGATTTCAAATTCATTCGAATTCAATTCTAAATTTTTAAATATTGAATTCTATTGATTAACTAATTCAATTCAATTTGTACATTCACATTACTACATTGAATTAGTTTTATTCATTAATTCATTTCAATATTTCAATTCATCTCGTTTTCTTGCTTACTACCAATTCATATACCATCTTTATTCAATCTTTATTCACATTCCATATTCATTGCATTTGAAATTATTTCACAAATGAATAAATTATCAAGTTAATTTACTTGAATTCAATTCATTTTATTTATTCAATTCCATATACTAATGATAATAATCCAATATTATTATTTCCTGGCAATCATGCAACCATATACTATAATAATTCATAGAAAATCATTTCTTTTCTATACCAAAAATAGTTTTGGGCAAATTTATTTTATTTACCCTATTCAAAAACAATTTTATATTCACTAACAAATACGCGCTCATATCTATTATTACACTCAAACTCATTCTAGAGTACTGCTGACTCTATCTCTAACGAGAAATACCCTACAGAACCATGGTTGTCGCTTAACCAACAGCTCTGATACCAGATGTAACGTTTCGGATTTTCGTTGCCGAAAAACCGAATAGTTAGGGGTTTAAGAAAAAGAAAGAGGTAGAAGAAGAGAAAAGAAAAACAGAAAGAAAGGAAAATAGAACAGAACTGAACAACTACAGAACAATATCAGAATCTCACAATTCGCAGCGGAACAACATATAGTAGATAAATGAATAATCTTTAAATAAGGAACTATATCAGTTATTACATCACATTATATTACATTACATCATATCATCAGAGTGTACAACAACAACAATAAACAGCGGAAAAGAAATACTATATATTATTAATATGCTATGCCATCCAGCTTGCCTCCAGCAACTCCAGAATATCCAGAATATCCTGATAAACCTAACTCTTAACTGCCCGTGTGGAAATTGGTGGGCACCCAGAGTTTAGGAAGGAAAATAATAAACTCCGAGTCAGTCATGTGACTGGTGTGAGGACTCAAAACAGTTTATTTGCTTTTAAAATCAAAATAGAAGAATATTTTAAATTCAATTCGCAATGCTTTTTAGAAATGAGACTACCATAAGGCCTCCCGCACACACACACAATGCAAACGCAGAATCGGAGGAGATTTCTCCTTATGATAGTCAAAGATGCTTGATACGCATTTAAAAGAACATTTCATATTATTATTAGTGCATAGTGTAGGGGAAAAATTCATTTTGAAAGTAGAATATAAATCTTAGCCAACATAGACATTTCGAACTATGCCTACTATAGCTACTATCCAAACAGTGGTGACCACCATAAGTGAATAGCAGGTTCTACAACTAATACCATACAAGTTTCGTATTGAGAATTGGATTTCCAACAAATGGTCAGGCCAAGGAACTTCCCATTGCCACATGAGAATGCCTCTGGATGGACATCCCCGAGAACCAAACCGGATCTCTACCAACACAAGGCTGGGTTACCCCTAACTGGGTAACAACTGACCGAATATGCCATCCCCCGGTCCTTTGGGACCTTCATCCGAGCGCTCGTAATCAATTCACACAATCATAAAGTGTTTTCAATATGAGTAAGTATCTGGGCTCCATACCATGATACCACCCTTTTCCAGAAGGAAATGGACACATCCTAAAGGGTGCTACCCCTCATAACCTTGCTGCTTCTTTCCTGTTTTGACCATTCACGGGGTGTGAGGCTCGACGAAGTCACGTCCACAAAAACATACTTTATACAAAAGCCATGCTTTGGGTCAACAAATGATCAACACAATGATCACTAAGATAGACGATCAAATAAATGATCCTATCACAAATAATCAACACAATGATCATTTCAGCATCACTCAGCATGTCACATTACCAAACTGGGAATATATCGCTGATAACTTCAACTATATAACCTCTGAACTCGTACGTCTCAGAGAAGGGTGTTAAGCTAAAAGAATAAATTCGCCGCCACCACAGAAATATATTTGAAAGAAATCGGCTTTATATCTCAAATTGTAATGTCAGGCATACTATCCATACAAGTCTGTTCCGGGATCGAACAGAACCGAAGGCACTTACAAAGAAGTCCTTGCAATCCGAATAATTTCTAATCACGTTCGGATTTCCCATCACTCATGGAGATCTCTATACCGGGGATCAGCCAGTGCAGAGACAATCAATAAGAAATCCTTTCGCTTTCGAAAATATCCGGTCTTCAACACCGGTCTTCGAATGCAATTCATAACGACGTATCACATATTCGGAATGGGTTATACGACCCCATGGTCCTTTCCCGGTTAACCCGAATAGTGAGCGCTTATTTTTAAAAATAAGTGTGGCATTCAATTTCAAACAAATTCACAACAAATACCTATTTAAAGGTAAATATCGATAGTCGGTTATTGATCTATCAATAGATATGCCAACATCACCAGAATCCAAATAATTTTCCAAATTATTTAATTCCAAAAATATCTTTAGAAGATATAACTTTCCATATTTCAAAAATAAATCAATATTTATTTTTAAACCTATTTTCCCAATTCCATTTATAAATTCCATATTGAATTTATACTTCCAAAATATTTATGAATATACGATTTCAAATATTCATTTTCAATTTATCTTCAAAAAGATAAATTCTCTAAACTTTCCATTTCTCATTGGAAAAAACAATTTCCATACTTATTTATTTTATAAGTAATCACAAATTTTATTTATTTTCAACCTTGGAAAAATATTCCATATACTCTAATCGAAATTAAGTATATATTTCATTCTTTAAGGAAATCATTCACTTAACCATATTTATTTGGGCCAAAACGAATGTTGCGTAAAACATCGTTACAACAACCCAAAATCACTAGTATAGGGATTCGAAATTAAAATAGATATATAAATCCCAATACTATACAAAACATTTCCTTTCGGAAATTATCTATTATAACAACAGTGTTATAATCTATTATTTCCTTCTATTTCTCGAAAACATCTATTTCAACAATAAATGTTGAAATCTATGATTTCGAATCTCAATATATTTTAAAACATCTTTAGATCGTTTTAATTCTATTTAAAACATCATGTTCAAAATAATTCCTTTAACATATTATTCACTATTCAAAAACGTGAATATACCTTGTTAATAAATTTCATCACTTCTATTCATTTTAGTTTAAGGAATTATTCACTATCTAAAACATGAATATAACTCCATAAATAAATTAGAACAATTTACTTATCAAAATAAGTCGTTTTGAATTTATAAAACAACGTTTATAAATTCTATTCTATTTATTTTATATCAACTTCCTTTTATAAATTTTCATTATTAACCTATCTCAATTCATATCACAATGATATACTAAAAATTCATATTATAAGTCAAATACTTATAATTTATTTATTTACAAAATCATTCCTTTAAACTTCATAAATTTTATAAATCTTATATTATAACTTATAAGATTCATTCATTTATCCAACTCATTCCTTTAATAACTTTATAAATTTTATAAACCTACTGCTTATAAAATTCTATTTATAACTTCCCCGTTATAATTCTATAATTCCAATTTATGAAATTCATTTACAATTTTTTTTTCTAACACTTAGAAAAGTTCGTTTTACACTTCTAATATTTTTAATTTACAAATATCAATTTATAAATCTTTTAATACAAATGAATTTGTATTATTATTTTAAAACATCTTTTAAACTCTTTTAGAATTCCATCATTTTGATTTATAAAATAATCCAATTTCATAAATCCTATTTAAACTTTTTATAATAGATTCAAAAATCTCAGTTTAAACTATTTTATAAAATCATCAATCCCATATTTTCAAAAATCAATTTTTTTTAGCTATATTTCTCAAAATTATAATTTTTATAACATTAAAAATTATAACGTTTATTTATTATAATGGATCAATTCCAAAAATATTTAATAAACGTATATTTCCAAAAATCCCTTTAGAAATTAAAATCGTTATTTTTAAATTTCAAAATTTGGATCCGATGATGCAACACATCAAATAGTCAATCACGATTTTCCAATATCATATATCGATATGATAAACAATCAAACATCACAATATTTAAAATCAATAAATATTTGTGAGGAATCCAGTTGGATCCCTCCAACCTGTTTCCCTGCATCCACAGACATTAGAACAATACCATTCCGTTTCAAGACGGAATATCGCGGTATATGGGATTTTATAAAATATATATCCGCTTACTAACGGCGCATAGGGTCTCATCCGCTAAAAAGAAATGCGGGAAATCAATCAACTGCAATATATACATATGCCAATATATATATATTGCTATATATATAATATAATACCAATTCCACTTCGAGGTGGAATATCGCGGTATATGTGTGTAATAAATAACCTCCGCTTACTAACGGCGTATAGGGTCTATTCACATCCAATATATATATAACAATCATCATTCAATCATTCAATCAACACAGTCAAGCAAATTTTAAATCTAACTATTTAAAATTTAAATAAACAATAAAATTCCTTTTGAGTGAGAAGTTCTCACCTTTATTCCCGTTTGCCATCCACCTCCAATTCAACTTGTTTTCTTCATTTATACCTTGTATAAATATTATACACAATTTATTAATATTCGAAATAATCGAATAATAAATTTTCATTTTTGATTGTTTTAATTATTCAATGGTTTTGTTCTAAACCAATTCCTTTAACAATTTTATTCAACTAATTATTTCATCTCAAGTTAATGATTTTTATTTTTAGCTAAAAATTAAAGATTCAAACTGATTTTCTTTTTAAAATAATTCTAACATTTTGCTTATATAAATTTTCTTCAATCTTTTAAAATTCCTTTGTTTAATAAATTATTTTAACTAAAAATTAAATTTAATTAACCAAACTCACTTTTAAATAATTTAATTAACTATAGATTTAACTTTAACTAAAGATTTTCTTTTTAGTAACTATAGTAGATAAAACAAATTTATTATCGTAAACTATTTATTTTATAACAACTGAACAAATCATATTTGTTTAATATCATTATATCAATTCCTTTTATTTAACTTTCTTAACTAACTATTTAATTCGAAGTATTCTTTCTCTTTAATAAATAAATCTAAATTTATCTTTAACAAATTTTTTTTTTTTAATAAAATTTATTTTCTTTTAAACCAAATTCCTGTTTAATAATTTTAATTGTCTAATGATATAACTTCAAACAAATTTTCTTTAGCAAATTTATTTAACTAAAAGTTAAAAATTAAATTTCCTTTAAAAATTCATTTCTACTAATCTTTTACCTTAAATTAATATCTTTAAATCCTATTTTTAATAAATTTACCTAACTAACAATTTAATTTCAACTAAATTCACTTAAATAAATTATTCTTCCCTTTAAATAAATTTATTTTAACTAATTATTTAATTTCCTTTCTTCTTATCAAAAATTATATTTTTAACTAATTCTCTTTCACAAAATTTCTGTTTTTATCAGTTTCAAATAAAAAAACCAAATAGCATTTTTGTTCTTATCAATAAAAAAAATTAAGACTGGGCAGCATCTGTTCTTACAGTTTAAAACAACATTGGGTAAAATCTGTTTTACCAATTTTAAACAAAAATCAAATAGTATCTATTCTTATTAGAATTAGAACAGAACCAAGTAGTATCTGTTCTTGTCAATTTTAAAACAACCCAAATAGTATCTGTTATTATCAATTTAAAAAGAACAAAGTTATGAAAGTATCAGTGGTTATCAGTTTAAAACAAATCACAATTACTGTCTGTTCCTACCAGTTTAAAATTCAAAGTAGCCGAGCAACTGAAAACCACCAATCATCAAAACACAGCATGCCAATTAACCCAGCAGATGACAACGAACAACCCCCAAATTCATAGTATGAAATCAAGCACGTATCTGTTCTTATCAGTTACAGTTCAAGAAATCGAGCAAGTGATAGCAATTAGCCCCAAATCATAGCATGAAACCAACATTCAATTCAACAAATTCAAACACTTGCGTTAAAATCAACCGTGAGCCAAAAGACTCACCTTTCACCGAATCGAAATGGAGCGCACGCGATCGATATTGAAGCCGAAGCCCTAGCTGATGAAGGCGAAGAACGAACGAAGAATCAAAGCTCCAAATTTGCAAAGCCCTAATTTTTGAAGGCGAACGAAAACGATTACACGGCCGCCATTTTTTTTTTTCTTTTTCTTTCGTATGAATGAAGTAATGGGGAGAGGGCCGGGTATAAGATAGAAGAAAAGAACGTGATTTTGGCGTGAAAAAGGCATGGAACACGGCGTGTTTTTGGCTGATGTAAGTAAGGTAAGGTTTACTTATTTTTTTATTTATTTTATTTTATTTTATTTTATTTTATTTATTATTATACAATTATATATCATTTCATGTTCAATTGTTTGGTAAAATTCATTTTCTTTATTTTGTTTTTGTTTAATCTAGTTGTTAAAATTTTAACTAAATATATATTCTTTATTTATTTTATTATATATATATATATATTTTTATTTATTTTTATATTATATTTTCTTTATTATTTTAAATCCAAATTATTTTTCTAAATCATTAATTCAAATTTAAAATATAAGTTCAATATTAAATTTCAACTTCAAAGTCAAAATTCAAATTTCTATTCAACTTTTAAATAGATTAAATTCTAAATTTTAATCACCAATTCATTCTGATAATTTGAAATTTAAGTCAAATTATCATTTAAATATTTAAAATAAATTAAATATTTACAAATTAAATTGTTCAAAATTCTGGGTCGTTACAATCTTTCCCCCTTAAAAGAATTTCGTCCCGAAATTACAAGTTAAGAAGAATGCCCTTATCCCGTCTATTATTTTTCACAATTCAAATAGTTTTATCAACTTACTAGCACAAATCTTTTTATTAAAGATTCATTATCCTTTCAACTAGCTTTCCAACTTCATTTATAGGTTTCAAACAACATTGTTTTACTAACCATTCAAATTTAAATTCAAATTCAAATTTCCAACTTTCAAATTTTTCTCAAAAATTTTCTAACACCCTAAATTTTCGAAAAATTTCGCCAGCGTTTCCTTTGCGCGGCTCGATCGGTACGACTACAAAATGGCACCACGGCCCCTCAGAATCAAAAAGAAAAGAGAAAAGCCAAGTGGCTAGAGAAGAAAGTCACCAAATCTCATATAAAAATTGAAATACGTACCTTTTTGTCAAGCCATTTAATTTTATCTTCGAATTCAAAATTTCAATTCCTTTATAATACCTGTATAATCTGCTGGTAGTAGCATCCAAATCCAACATTCAAACCATTTTGCAAATTCTATTACAAAATTTTCAACATATACTTCTTATACGTTTTTACTTCACTATTGAAGTTACATATTCAATTTCATTCAATTTCACATTTCAATTCAATTCACGATTTCAAATTCATTCGAATTCAATTCTAAATTTTTAAATATTGAATTCTATTGATTAACTAATTCAATTCAATTTGTACATTCACATTACTACATTGAATTAGTTTTATTCATTAATTCATTTCAATATTTCAATTCATCTCGTTTTCTTGCTTACTACCAATTCATATACCATCTTTATTCAATCTTTATTCACATTCCATATTCATTGCATTTGAAATTATTTCACAAATGAATAAATTATCAAGTTAATTTACTTGAATTCAATTCATTTTATTTATTCAATTCCATATACTAATGATAATAATCCAATATTATTATTTCCTAGCAATCATGCAACCATATACTATAATAATTCATAGAAAATCATTTCTTTTCTATACCAAAAATAGTTTTGGGCAAATTTATTTTATTTACCCTATTCAAAAACAATTTTATATTCACTAACAAATACGCGCTCATATCTATTATTACACTCAAACTCATTCTAGAGTACTGCTGACTCTATCTCTAACGAGAAATACCCTACAGAACCATGGTTGTCGCTTAACCAACAGCTCTGATACCAGATGTAACGTTTCGGATTTTCGTTGCCGAAAAACCGAATAGTTAGGGGTTTTAAGAAAAAGAAAGAGGTAGAAGAAGAGAAAAGAAAAACAGAAAGAAAGGAAAATAGAACAGAACTGAACAACTACAGAACAATATCAGAATCTCACAATTCGCAGCGGAACAACATATAGTAGATAAATGAATAATCTTTAAATAAGGAACTATATCAGTTATTACATCACATTATATTACATTACATCATATCATCAGAGTGTACAACAACAACAATAAACAGCGGAAAAGAAATACTATATATTATTAATATGCTATGCCATCCAGCTTGCCTCCAGCAACTCCAGAATATCCAGAATATCCTGATAAACCTAACTCTTAACTGCCCGTGTGGAAATTGGTGGGCACCCAGAGTTTAGGAAGGAAAATAATAAACTCCGAGTCAGTCATGTGACTGGTGTGAGCACTCAAAACAGTTTATTTGCTTTTAAAATCAAAATAGAAGAATATTTTAAATTCAATTCGCAATGCTTTTTAGAAATGAGACTACCATAAGGCCTCCCGCACACACACACAATGCAAACGCAGAATCGGAGGAGATTTCTCCTTATGATAGTCAAAGATGCTTGATACGCATTTAAAAGAACATCTCATATTATTATTAGTGCATAGTGTAGGGGAAAAATTCATTTTGAAAGTAGAATATAAATCTTAGCCAACATAGACATTTCGAACTATGCCTACTATAGCTACTATCCAATCAGTGGTGACCACCATAAGTGAATAGCAGGTTCTACAACTAATACCGTACAAGTTTCGTATTGAGAATTGGATTTCCAACAAATGGTCAGGCCAAGGAACTTCCCATTGCCACATGAGAATGCCTCTGGATGGACATCCCCGAGAACCAAACCAGATCTCTACCAACACAAGGCCGGGTTACCCCTAACTGGGTAACAACTGACCGAATATGCCATCCCCCGGTCCTTTGGGACCTTTATCCGAGCGCTCGTAATCAATTCACACAATCATAAAGTGTTTTCAACATGAGTAAGTATCTGGGCTCCATACCATGATACCACCCTTTTCCAGAAGGAAATGGACACATCCTAAAGGGTGCTACCCCTCATAACCTTGCTGCTTCTTTCCTGTTTTGACCATTCACGGGGTGTGAGGCTCGACGAAGTCACGTCCACAAAAACATACTTTATACAAAAGCCATGCTTTGGGTCAACAAATGATCAACACAATGATCACTAAGATAGACGATCAAATAAATGATCCTATCACAAATAATCAACACAATGATCATTTCAGCATCACTCAGCATGTCACATTACCAAACTGGGAATATATCGCTGATAACTTCAACTATATAACCTCTGAACTCGTACGTCTCAGAGAAGGGTGTTAAGCTAAAAGAATAAATTCTCCGCCACCACAGAAATATATTTGAAAGAAATCGGCTTTATATCTCAAATTGTAATGTCAGGCATACTATCCATACAAGTCTGTTCCGGGATCGAACAGAACCGAAGGCACTTACAAAGAAGTCCTTGCAATCCGAATAATTTCTAATCACGTTCAGATTTCCCATCACTCATGGAGATCTCTATACCGGGGATCAGCCAGTGCAGAGACAATCAATAAGAAATCCTTTCGCTTTCGAAAATATCCGGTCTTCAACACCGGTCTTCGAATGCAATTCATAACGACGTATCACATATTCGGAATGGGTTATACGACCCCATGGTCCTTTCCCGGTTAACCCGAATAGTGAGCGCTTATTTTTAAAAATAAGTGTGGCATTCAATTTCAAACAAATTCACAACAAATACCTATTTAAAGGTAAATATCGATAGTCGGTTATTGATCTATCAATAGATATGCCAACATCACCAGAATCCAAATAATTTTCCAAATTATTTAATTCCAAAAATATCTTTAGAAGATATAACTTTCCATATTTCAAAAATAAATCAATATTTATTTTTAAACCTATTTTCCCAATTCCATTTATAAATTCCATATTGAATTTATACTTCCAAAATATTTATGAATATACGATTTCAAATATTCATTTTCAATTTATCTTCAAAAAGATAAATTCTCTAAACTTTCCATTTCTCATTGGAAAAAACAATTTCCATACTTATTTATTTTATAAGTAATCACAAATTTTATTTATTTTCAACCTTGGAAAAATATTCCATATACTCTAATCGAAATTAAGTATATATTTCATTCTTTAAGGAAATCATTCACTTAACCATATTTATTTGGGCCAAAACGAATGTTGCGTAAAACATCGTTACAACAACCCAAAATCACTAGTATAGGGATTCGAAATTAAAATAGATATATAAATCCCAATACTATACAAAACATTTCCTTTCGGAAATTATCTATTATAACAACAGTGTTATAATCTATTATTTCCTTCTATTTCTCGAAAACATCTATTTCAACAATAAATGTTGAAATCTATGATTTCGAATCTCAATATATTTTAAAACATCTTTAGATCGTTTTAATTCTATTTAAAACATCATGTTCAAAATAATTCCTTTAACATATTATTCACTATTCAAAAACGTGAATATACCTTGTTAATAAATTTCATCACTTCTATTCATTTTAGTTTAAGGAATTATTCACTATCTAAAACATGAATATAACTCCATAAATAAATTAGAACAATTTACTTATCAAAATAAGTCGTTTTGAATTTATAAAACAACGTTTATAAATTCTATTCTATTTATTTTATATCAACTTCCTTTTATAAATTTTCATTATTAACCTATCTCAATTCATATCACAATGATATACTAAAAATTCATATTATAAGTCAAATACTTATAATTTATTTATTTACAAAATCATTCCTTTAAACTTCATAAATTTTATAAATCTTATATTATAACTTATAAGATTCATTCATTTATCCAACTCATTCCTTTAATAACTTTATAAATTTTATAAACCTACTGCTTATAAAATTCTATTTATAACTTCCCCGTTATAATTCTATAATTCCAATTTATGAAATTCATTTACAATTTTTTTTCTAACACTTAGAAAAGTTCGTTTTACACTTCTAATATTTTTAATTTACAAATATCAATTTATAAATCTTTTAATACAAATGAATTTGTATTATTATTTTAAAACATCTTTTAAACTCTTTTAGAATTCCATCATTTTGATTTATAAAATAATCCAATTTCATAAATCCTATTTAAACTTTTTATAATAGATTCAAAAATCTCAGTTTAAACTATTTTATAAAATCATCAATCCCATATTTTCAAAAATCAATTTTTTTTAGCTATATTTCTCAAAATTATAATTTTTATAACATTAAAAATTATAACGTTTATTTATTATAATGGATCAATTCCAAAAATATTTAATAAACGTATATTTCCAAAAATCCCTTTAGAAATTAAAATCGTTATTTTTAAATTTCAAAATTTGGATCCGATGATGCAACACATCAAATAGTCAATCACGATTTTCCAATATCATATATCGATATGATAAACAATCAAACATCACAATATTTAAAATCAATAAATATTTGTGAGGAATCCAGTTGGATCCCTCCAACCTGTTTCCCTGCATCCACAGACATTAGCACAATACCATTCCGTTTCAAGACGGAATATCGCGGTATATGGGATTTTATAAAATATATATCCTCTTACTAACGGCGCATAGGGTCTCATCCGCTAAAAAGAAATGCGGGAAATCAATCAACTGCAATATATACATATGCCAATATATATATATATTGCTATATATATAATATAATACCAATTCCACTTCGAGGTGGAATATCGCGGTATATGTGTGTAATAAATAACCTCCGCTTACTAACGGCATATAGGGTCTATTCACATCCAATATATATATAACAATCATCATTCAATCATTCAATCAACACAGTCAAGCAAATTTTAAATCTAACTATTTAAAATTTAAATAAACAATAAAATTCCTTTTGAGTGAGAAGTTCTCACCTTTATTCCCGTTTGCCATCCACCTCCAATTCAACTTGTTTTCTTCATTTATACCTTGTATAAATATTATACACAATTTATTAATATTCGAAATAATCGAATAATAAATTTTCATTTTTGATTGTTTTAATTATTCAATGGTTTTGTTCTAAACCAATTCCTTTAACAATTTTATTCAACTAATTATTTCATCTCAAGTTAATGATTTTTATTTTTAGCTAAAAATTAAAGATTCAAACTGATTTTCTTTTTAAAATAATTCTAACATTTTGCTTATATAAATTTTCTTCAATCTTTTAAAATTCCTTTGTTTAATAAATTATTTTAACTAAAAATTAAATTTAATTAACCAAACTCACTTTTAAATAATTTAATTAACTATAGATTTAACTTTAACTAAAGATTTCTTTTTAGTAACTATAGTAGATAAAACAAATTTATTATCGTAAACTATTTATTTTATAACAACTGAACAAATCATATTTGTTTAATATCATTATATCAATTCCTTTTATTTAACTTTCTTAACTAACTATTTAATTCGAAGTATTCTTTCTCTTTAATAAATAAATCTAAATTTATCTTTAACAAATTTTTTTTTTTAATAAAATTTATTTTCTTTTAAACCAAATTCCTGTTTAATAATTTTAATTGTCTAATGATATAACTTCAAACAAATTTTCTTTAGCAAATTTATTTAACTAAAAGTTAAAAATTAAATTTCCTTTAAAAATTCATTTCTACTAATCTTTTACCTTAAATTAATATCTTTAAATCCTATTTTTAATAAATTTACCTAACTAACAATTTAATTTCAACTAAATTCACTTAAATAAATTATTCTTCCCTTTAAATAAATTTATTTTAACTAATTATTTAATTTCCTTTCTTCTTATCAAAAATTATATTTTTAACTAATTCTCTTTCACAAAATTTCTGTTTTTATCAGTTTCAAACAAAAAAACCAAATAGCATTTTTGTTCTTATCAATAAAAAAAATTAAGACTGGGCAGCATCTGTTCTTACAGTTTAAAACAACATTGGGTAAAATCTGTTTTACCAATTTTAAACAAAAATCAAATAGTATCTGTTCTTATTAGAATTAGAACAGAACCAAGTAGTATCTGTTCTTGTCAATTTTAAAACAACCCAAATAGTATCTGTTATTATCAATTTAAAAAGAACAAAGTTATGAAAGTATCAGTGGTTATCAGTTTAAAACAAATCACAATTACTGTCTGTTCCTACCAGTTTAAAATTCAAAGTAGCCGAGCAACTGAAAACCACCAATCATCAAAACATAGCATGCCAATTAACCCAGCAGATGACAACGAACAACCCCCAAATTCATAGTATGAAATCAAGCACGTATCTGTTCTTATCAGTTACAGTTCAAGAAATCGAGCAAGTGATAGCAATTAGCCCCAAATCATAGCATGAAACCAACATTCAATTCAACAAATTCAAACACTTGCGTTAAAATCAACCGTGAGCCAAAAGACTCACCTTTCACCGAATCGAAATGGAGCGCACGCGATCGATATTGAAGCCGAAGCCCTAGCTGATGAAGGCGAAGAACGAACGAAGAATCAAAGCTCCAAATTTGCAAAGCCCTAATTTTTGAAGGCGAACGAAAACGATTACACGGCTGCCATTTTCTTTTCTTTTTTTTTTCTTTTTCTTTCGTATGAATGAAGTAATGGGGAGAGGGCCGGGTATAAGATAGAAGAAAAGAACGTGATTTTGGCGTGAAAAAGGCATGGAACACGGCGTGTTTTTGGCTGATGTAAGTAAGGTAAGGTTTACTTATTTTTTTATTTATTTTATTTTATTTTATTTTATTTTATTTATTATTATACAATTATATATCATTTCATGTTCAATTGTTTGGTAAAATTCATTTTCTTTATTTTGTTTTTGTTTAATCTAGTTGTTAAAATTTTAACTAAATATATATTCTTTATTTATTTTATTATATATATATATATTTTTATTTATTTTTATATTATATTTTCTTTATTATTTTAAATCCAAATTATTTTTCTAAATCATTAATTCAAATTTAAAATATAAGTTCAATATTAAATTTCAACTTCAAAGTCAAAATTCAAATTTCTATTCAACTTTTAAATAGATTAAATTCTAAATTTTAATCACCAATTCATTCTGATAATTTGAAATTTAAGTCAAATTATCATTTAAATATTTAAAATAAATTAAATATTTACAAATTAAATTGTTCAAAATTCTGGGTCGTTACAAATTGTTTATTTGTAGAATACCAAAACTAACGATCCGTACTTTGATGGACTTGAGTATTCGATTTAGCAAAAATTTGGGCTCACTATGGTATGGGTTGTCACATTTTTTATATTTGAATATACAATTATATGTAAACATACAACCAATCCAATTGTGATAATATTCATATATATCAGAATCATCACCTAACTAACAATATAATAAACATATAATATAGACATTATATCTAAATCATAATACTTATATATTATTTTGATATGTAACTTAAATCTAATGCCTGAAAATACACATTGAAATGATGAAATTTTCTCCTTGAACTGATTTCCACTCTAATAGATTGTTAGTCCCTGAACTGTTAACCACTAGTTATTGAATAACACTTGATTTGATTATGGATGGAGGCTATAGGGTTCGGCCAAAAATGATTGCAAGTGGGGGCTATAAAAGTCCTTTAAAGGTTGATGGTAGAGATGCTTATATAAAGGAGAATTTAGAGATATTTTTTAATCTAGATCCTCGTTTGTCTCTTTCCAATCCTCTTCCCTCTTACCCATCTATCCAAAAAGCCTCTCCAGCATATATGGCTGCACCTGCCCATATGATTGCCAAATATAACCATCCCCTATATGGGCTTCAAACTCATTTAAAGCCTGAACAAATATTTTGCATTTAAATCCAATTTGAATACGTATCGACATAGTATATCAATTAATATATTTGTGACTATTATATATATAGTTAATAAAAATGGTTCATCAAATAAAAATAAATTTTATAACTAATATTTGGTAAATAATAATTAATTTAATTAATTTATAACAATTACAAATTAATTAAATCGTTTGGTCAAAGGAGTATTCATCATTTCAATTATATGATCTATTAGATGTAAAGTTAATCAGCAATTAATATCAAACTATTCGAATAACAAAGTTTACACGTCACTTGGCATGTAGTGAATATTTTGGCCAAATTTATCGCTTACTTGGTTTTCGTAAAATCCAATTTTACTCTGTTAAGCGTACTTGATTATGTATAACTACACTAATTCTCTTCTTCAAAACTATATCACTTTGTACTCACGGAATTTGGTTCCAATATTGTCCATATTCGATTCTATAGTCTAGATACAAAGTCCTTAGTTCGGTAATAATAATTATAATTAAACAAAATATTATAGCCAGAGACTTTGACTCTGAGTTGACTTCGATTGACCATGATGCTAATCTCATATAACTAAGGAGACGAATCCTTTTTTAAATAGTGTTTCACTTCCAATGCTTCTACTCGACCAAACTATAGTCGTTTGATGGACATCGTTTGTAACGACCCTAAATATTGGTCGTTAGTTTTGAACATTTAATTTATTTAAATGTTGAATTTGAATTATAAATTGAATTTGAATATGGAAGAATTAGTGAAATGGTTTATAATTTCAAATATGGCAATAAATTTGATTTGGTAAATAATAGAATTAATAATTGAAAATTGGGATAATACGGGAATTTGAGAATAAATAGGGGTGGAAAATGATTTCTAAAATTGATTTAAATTCTATTGGATTAGAATTATAATATTGGACTTGTGAATGGAATTAAAGTCGATAAGCTTAAAAATTGGAAATTTGTAAATTGATTAAATAGTGAAAATTTATTATATAGAAATAATGTAAATAAACAAATTTTGATTTAAAATGAATTAGAATGATTTCTAGTAAGAATATAATTCAGTGTGATTTATAATGGAGTTAGAAAGTTTTAAAATTGAAATTTTAAATGATTTCGACAATTTTGAAAATTGCTCGATTTAATCGACGGGTTAAAACAGCCTTCCGGGGCATAGTCTTGAAATTCGATGAAACTAGTCCTATTGGATCCGTAATAGGGTATTATTAACGGATTTCAAATTTAGTAGCGTTTGGAGTTACTGTTTGGTCGTACGGGATAGAAACGCATTGAAATAAATAAAAAAATTAATATTTTAATTCGATTCGAAAAGCTATCTTCCATATACAATTGAATTATGCCCCGAAACATGTTCTATTGTGTTCGGAATTGGGGTAAAACATAATAAACGTTAGGCGGCATGCTTAGTTTGAAGTTCGTTTGAAAAGGCTTGTAATTTTGGGAATAATAATAAAATAATATATAAATTATATATATATATATACATACATATATATACACACATACATACATACATACATACATATATATATGGGTAATATAGTAAAACACTAGTTAAGGTTACGCAGCCGCCTCTAATGCATTTAATGGTTGAAACCTTTCCACGTTTCTTCCCTCCAATCTTCAAATCCATGCACCTATACGACAAAGTCTCAACTACAAAAGTTTTAAGCTCGGTGAGCTCATTAGATCCAACGATTGAGAACGATTATAGAGGTCCACGATGGCAGAAAATCACCACAAAAAGCACGCATTTCAGAGGGATATTTCATGGAAACAGCAAGGCTAGGGAGGTGCGGTCTTCGGCCACAGGTGAGGGGGAGCTGGGCGTTTAACGTGGTGGTCGGTGATGAGGTTTCGGTCATACAAAGTCGGCGGTAATCGAAGTGTTAGGGCGACGTGGTTGGGTTCTTGTAATGCGCATATGGAAGGTGAAGGAGGAAAAGAGAGTGCAACCAGGATCCTCTTTTTCTTAATGTACGACCACGCTTTTCTGAGTAAAAAAAATAAAAAATTATATTATAACAATTATATTCAAAACTTTGTAATAGCATACGTTTTCCATAAGAGGTCGAAAATGGATGTAATAAGAGGCGCCAGAATCACAGCGACGAGCACTACGTATTGGAGTAGATATGGAGATGATTGGAACGAGCAAAAATTTTAGGTCAAATTGAACCCCATTCAATTTAATTTAAAATTGGAAGGTCTGGCAATGTGAAACTCAAGGTGAGTTAATCTCACTCAATTTTGGACCGCTGACATTAATTATAAATAGTTAAAATTTGTACATGATTGATTGGTTAATTTGATGCAAGTTTTTTAATTAGTTAAATGTGATATTATATGTAGTAGTGTGTGCCTATATATTATATATATATATATATATATATATTGGGGTGATTGATATTCCCACATATATATAGCGGATGAGACCCTATGCGCCCCGCATAATCGCGGATGACCTTATATACTGTGATATTCCGCCTCAAAACGGAATTGATATTTTTATGTTGTGCTAACATCTATGGATGCACGGAAACAAGTTAGAGGGATCCAACTGGATTCCCTAAAAGTGTTGAATTTAATTTCATATATAGCGATATATGTTCTGTTGGAATAATCTGCAATAAATTGTTTTGTGATTTAAATTGATTTGATGTTATAACAGGTTTGGACCTCGATTTTGGTACTTTTAAAAATGCCAGAAATATATGTTTTAAATTGGAAAAGGATTTAAAAGGGATTTTTGATGTAAAATGTTTATAAAGTATTTTGGGTTAATTTATCGTATAAAATAAATGGTTTGAAATTCGAACTTAACTAAACCGGGATATTGTGAAGACGATTTCAAAATAAGAGTATATTATAAAGGATTTTTAAATAATAAAATCCGTAAATGGTACTTGTTAAAATATAAAGGTTTCAAAATTGAGATTTTAAATATTTGAAAGGATGGAGGTGAATTTTGGAAATAAGTATAAATGGGTTATACCGGATTCAAGTAAGATTTTAAAAATTTGCGGAATGAAATTAGAATCGGGAAATGGGGCTTGTTTCAAAAGAGGATTTTTAATTATTAAGTTAGGAAAATTAAAAGTGTTAAAATATTCTGGAAATTAGTTATTAAATTGTTTTAAATCGTTTAAAGTATATTAAATTATTAATAGATACTTTATAATGATTTTAATGATTTATTAGTGTTTAAGAACTAATCAGCATTTTTATTTTAAAAAGGATAAACTATTAAATATTAATATTGTTTTGTATACAACTTTTATTTAAGTACATTTGACTAGATTTAACATGAAAATTATTTTAGAACTTACAAGCATTATTTTGAGATAATTATTAAATAACGTTTTTGAGAAGTAATGGTATACTCGCATGGAGTAAATCGGAGGCAGTGAGTGCTGCAGCTAAGTCATGAATTTCTCTTGTATAAAGACATAACCATTGAGCTGTGATCCATGGTTTGATACCATAGTTGTACTTTGCACATTATTTTAAGAAGTTTTCAAATATTTTTGAATGATAGTTTTTTCTAAATATTTCCTAAATTCGATAAGATAAGTATGTATAATTTGGATAAAGAAGTTAATTTAAATTTAAATTAAAAAGAGATTTAATGTTTTTAAGTGTAAAATGAAGTGTTGGTGGAATTGATTGTTTATTTGATAGTTAAATAACCGACTATCATATCTGCACCCAAATATAACTTTGGAAATTCCTAAAAGAAGTACGAAAATTATGTAGTACAATTACCGCTAGAGGTGCTATATTGTACATATAAACTCGTTTCGTTCTTCTAGGACGTTTATAAGGAAATCCATCCATAAATGGTTATGAGGTGATCTTCGATCTTATTTTCGTCTGTTTATTTCCTAAAGAACCGGGGTTGAGTTTATCGAAAATATCGAACGTTGTTTTGAAGAGACCGAGATCGAATTTGCGATCCGAAAATCACTTCGATCCAACGAGTACGTTTTCATAATGAAGAAAAGAGGATGGAGTCGAAGATGGAGAAGTGAAGTGCAAGGGCTAATCGCTACTAATCCTGAGGGTGATTCCAAAACGGCTGTAGTAGGAATTGTGGCTTCGGTTCCGTTCGGATTGAGAACAGACTTATATGGATGAATGCTATCAGTATAGTGTCATTGGAGGACAATGAGCATTCTAAGTGAGTATTTCTAAAAATGTTATCATAGCCTCTAGCCTAATCAACTGAGAATGACGAAAAATCAGGAGAGTTGCAGCAAGGCTAAGTGGGTCGAACCCAAGTAGGGTAAGGTTGCCCCTATCTAGCATTTATTTCGGCTGTGTGACGGTTGCTGATCCCAACCGCAGGTTAATCTTATTCGGACTATCCAGGTTAGGGGTAATCCGATCTTATGTTGGCAGGGATCGATAAGTTCGATCTCGTTACGCTGTTCTAGACGTGTACCATGACAGGTGGTACCCCAATGCCTAGTCATTCAAATGGAATCCATTCTCCAATACGTACCTTTACGATTTTGATTGTAGAGCCTAGTATTGCTGGAATTTAATTAATGTAACTACTTCAGCTATTTGAATAAGTATTTGTACTTAGAAACTATTATAATATTAGAGGATTTGGATACAAAATGTTTTGGTTATTATAACGATCAGATTTTTCGACTTTCGAAAGTCGACATTAATATGACCACTATATCTAATGCCGCACAATCGAATGCCCAAAAACCGAACCGTTAGGATTAAAGAAGAAGTAGATAGAAGAAGAAACAGAAACAACAACAGAATTTCACATTTCGCAGTGGCGCAAATATAATAGATAAATGAATAATCTTTAAAACAAAAGCACTACATTAGTTTATAAATAAGTCATCAGAGTTTAAAACGACACAATACAATACTGGCAGTTATTTTAACTTGCTTACATTGAAATTTTAACTTTTATTAACCCAAAAGCAACAGACACTACATAGTATAAGTGGTACGTCTCACTATCCAGCTTGAACTCCAGATCTCCACAGGAACTTTCCGGACTTCGCTTCAGAATAGTGATAACCTGACTCTAGGCTGCCCGGGTGGAAAATTATGGGCACCCAGAGTTTAGAAAGGGAACAATAAACTCCAGGTCAGTCATGGGACTAGTGTAAGATATTAAAAACAGCTATTCTTTTACAAAAGAAAACAAAAGGGGAAAACAAGAAATTTGAAATGCTTTTTGGAAAATAAAACTTCCATAAGGCCTCCTGGCACACACACAATGCAATTGCACACTTAGGGGAGATTTCTCCTTATGATAGTCAAATATGCTTGATACGCAAAGTTCCTTTAATATTATTATTAGTGCATAGTGGAAAACATTTGCAAGTATAATATTAATCTTAGCCAGCATACGTACCATTATAGTATGCCTACTATAGCTACCATATTAGATGGCAGGTTCTACAACTAAAACCGTACAAGGCGCGTATTGGAGATTGGATTTCTAACAAATGGTCAGGCTAAGGAACATCCTGTTGCCACATGGGTACGTCTCCGGAGGGACGCTCAAGAACCTAACCGAATCTCTGCCAACACAATGCCGGGTTACCTCTGTAACTAGATAACTACTGACACGAGTATGCTATCCCCCGGTCGTTTGCGACCTTTATCCGAGGTTCCTCAACCACAAAGAAACAACCACAAGTACAATAAATTTGCAGCATCAACATAGGTAAAATATCTGGGCTCCATACCATGATACTACCCTTTTTCGGAAGGAAATAACATACCCTCAGGGGGCGCTACCCCCAAATAACCTTGTCGCATCTTTCCTGTTTTAACCATTCCGGGTTGTGAGGTCCGACGAAGTCTCGTCCACAAAGCTATGCTTTTCACAAAAGCCATGCTTCGATCAACAAATGATCAGCAGCACTTCATATACTACATTGCCAAACTGGGAATGTATCACTAGTAACCATCAATTACGTAACCACTAAGCTCATACGTCTCAGAGAAGGGTGTTAAGCTAAGAGAATAAATTCTCCGCCACCAACAAAAATGTATTTGATAGAAACTAGCTTTACATCTCAAAGTGTAACGTCAGACACACATCCATACAAGTCCGTTCCGGATCGAATGGAACCGAAGGCACTTTCAAAGAAGCCCTTGCAATCTGGATATTCACTAATCACGTTTGTAATCCCCATCACAAAGGGTGATAAAATTTCTATACTGGAACAACCTGGTTCAGAGACATTCGATAGGTAATCCTTTCTCTATCGAAAATACCCGGTCTTCAATACCATCTTCATATGCAATCCCATTTCTTCGTATCATTATTCGAAAAAGGTTTTATGACATAAGGTCCACTCCCGGCTAATCCGAATAATGAGCGCTTATTTTTAAAAATAATTGTTCATTCAGATTATAAACAAATCACAACAAATTTCCACTTTGATCTTTTAAATAAAAAATCCATCACAATCACAAAGGTTCGATGTGGTGTTCGATTATCCATTTGGAATTCAACCCCCGGTCGCATCGAAAATCAAATGCCATTAAAAGGCCAATATTGATAGTCGGTTATTTAACTATCAATCATTATTCACACAATCACTGGATTTAAAATAATTTTCCCTCATTGTGGATAAGAGACGAAGGAATTTGAATTCCAGAATCAGAGATTTGATTTTGGGTAAGTTTTCTCTGATCTAAAAGAGCTATAAGATTGGGTAAGTCTGAGAAGCTAGCTCTGAAGTATTTTGGATCTTTTCTGTGATCTTGGAGAGTAAGTGATTGATCTACAGGATTGAGTTGCCAGTTTGAATAACTGGGATTCGATGAGTTTCACGTATCTCTAAGGGAGTACGTGTATGGTTTATTTCTGGTTGTGGAACCAGCAGTTCAGGAGGATGTGATTGTAGATTCAGACTCGTCTGTAGTCTGATATATTGTTTTGTTGGTAGATATAGTTGGATAAGGGCTCTATAGCTTAATATTATTGATTGTTTAGATTCTATAGAGTGAGTATTCCGATATATACCGGGGAAACTCGTGAAGGATTTATCCAAAATTCTTTTGGATAATTAAGTTTGTTTTGATTGTGTGAATTGGTTGCTTTGGTTGTTAGCATATGATTAACATATGCTATATTTTGAAATTAAATCTTATGAAAGATTATTAATTTACCTTTGTTTTAAATTTCGGGGACGAAATTCTTTTGAGGGGGGAGGATTGTAATATCCCGGAATTTTGGGCAATATAAATTTGATAATCTGTGTTTAAAATTGAATTGATTTGATAATTTCTGTAAATAAATTTGATTTGATTCAATTTCAAACCTGCACCCAGATTTCAAATGCAGCTTCAAGTCAGGGGCCTGGGAATTGAAATCTACATCAAATTGCTCTGCATATAGTGTTCTGCATCTTCAATTTAAGGTGAGTAAGCTTTTTATCTTTTAAAAACAGTTTTTTTTAAATCAAAATCAAACATAAGTTAAAGAGCTTATGTTTTTATTTACAGAAAGCAAACTGTTTTAAAACAAACTGTTCTGTTTTGTTTTAAAATGAAATAAGTAAACTTACATGCATAAATTTGTGACACCTGAGTATATGAAGTGAAGATAAATAAATGATGTGGTGATTACAAACTCATGAATGATATGTGTGCATAGGAATGAATTTGCTTATATGTTTTTTTTTTCTTATTTCTGGGATCTGCATACCTAGTTGGTTGTGAACTGAGATGTTTTCTTAAATAGTAAAGCATTATTATTTAAATTGTTGCTGTTACTAAACTTGTGTGTAAACAAAGTATGTTAGTTAGTATAAATGTAGTTTCTGGAAAAAAAATCATGAATTAGTTAAAAAATGTTAAAATCTAAAACCTGTTACCTCTGTAATAACTATAGCAGTGAGTATATTTTCAAATAAGAATTGGGATACAAACATCATTAATTATTATAAAAAAGATTATAACATTGATGTATGTTAGAAATAAGGAAGTATAAAACAAGTTTTTTTTTTAGTTAACTGTGTAAATGGGCATTTCTGTTTGAAACAGAAAGTGGAAACTTGAATTAATCTGTTAAGCTAGTGGATATTGAGTGTTTAGGTTCTTCATGCTAGTGGTATATTGAGGTTAGAATGGAGTAAATTGGGTGATATATGATCAGAGAAAGAGAGGAGTTAGGAATTGAGTTCTTTTCAGATTTCAGAACTTTGTTTGAATGTGCAGTTCTTAGTATATTACCATGCTCTCTGTTGCTTCAAGTTATTTGTGGCTTTGGGAACTTGTAGAGGGGATGTAAGGGAAGATATATTCAAGAATGTGTCGATGATGGTGGCTGGAGGTGGTGTTTCTAAGTGATTGACAAGAGGTCTTGGTTGCTGTGTGTACTCAGGGGAATATTTGTTGTGTGCAGGTTGTTGACTCGGGGAATACTCGGGTATATTTGCTTCTGACTCGAAGCAAGTGATAGGGAAACTCGAAGTAAAATTATGTGTACTCGGGTAAATTGGCTTCAGGTTTATACAGTGAGTTTTGCAGTTTTTTTTTAGAATTTGAATGGAGTTCAAATTCTAGTGTAGGGTTTGATTCATATATATGTTGAAATTGAATTCAAATAGAGTTTGAATTCAAAGTTTTTAAAAATTGAAATATCTTAAAATAAGTTTAAATTTGGTTTTAAATAAATATAAAAAAATGGTTACAGGTTCAAATCCTGTAGTTTGCAGTTTTCATAAAATTGAATGAAATTATAATTTAAAGATCTTAATTTGATTTAAATATAAGTTAAGTCTGAATTCAAATGGAGTTTTGAGTTCAAGGTTTTAAAAATGAAATTTTTAAATTTAATCAAGATTTAAATTCAGTTTTAAATCAAAAATTAAAACAGTTCCAGGTTTTTAAACCAGTGAGTTTTGCAATTTTCAGATTTCTTGAATGAAACTCATATTTTAAGTTTGCAACTTGATTCAAGTGGAAGATGGATCTGCATTCAAATAAAATTTGAAATCCAAAGTTTTAAAAAATGAAAATCTTAAATTTAACAAGATTTAAACTCAGTTTTGAATCAAGTTTAAAACTGTTGCAGGATTACTTCAAAAACCTGACTTCTAATCCAAAACATGTTTGTAAGATTTTAAATTATGAACAAATTTAAAAGTATTAAGCAAGATTTAAATTTGTTTGGAAATCAAGTTAAAAACATTTTTTTCAGATTTACTTTGAAACCAGTTGATTTCTAAACAGTAAAATAAAAAAAATGAATGAAATGAACATATTTAAATGTTTGAAAAAAATTTGATTTCAAATAAGTTTTTAAAACTTGAAAGAATTGAGTTCCTTTAGTATTTGAAAGTATTTGAATTAAAATATGAAGTGTTGATGTAAATTTAAAAGTTGAAAATAATCAATTTATTTTCAATGCTTAATTTATCAAGTAATTTAGTTTTAAATCTTTCTTGAGTGATGAGTGTTGTTTAAACATTCATTTTTATTTTATGGTTTATAATTATTTTTGGAATTAATGAATCTTTAAATAAAATTTGAAATTGATTCTTAGAAATGTATTGTTTTAATACATTTTGAAATTAAATGAGTCTTTTGATAAGTAATTTGAATATTTTGAAAATATTTAAGATAATTAAGAATTTACTTAATTATCTGATTTGGAATAATGATTTAGATTAATTTTAATTAGAAATGATTTATTAATCTAATCCAGATTTCTTAAGTATGTAATTAATGAAATGTGTTAAATAATAATGATGATAATTATCTAAGGATAATTAAGTAATTAATTAATGTCAATAAATTTTAATATTGTGATTTGTTAAGTTAATTAATTTAGTTTAATTAATTTTAATAAATCATTAGATAACTTTAAGAATGTAATTACTTAATGTAATTAGTGGAGCAGGATTACTTAGAGAAGTAACAATGATAATTACTGAAATGTAATTAGTAATTTGGATTAATTACTTTTGTAATTAATTAAGGAATTAATTAATGATTAATTATTGGTTAATTAATTTATAAATGAGTAATTAAGATAGTTAATTTTTAATCAAGGTGATTAATAATTAGATTAATTACTAAATGTAATTAATTTGAATTAAGTAATTTATTTAAATATTAAGGATCATAAATTAATGTTAATGATGTAATTAAGGATGGTTTAATTAAGTAATAATTGATTAATTAAGTGATTAATTAATTGTGATTAATTAAGGACAAATATAATTAATTATAATTAATTAATAGATGAGTAATTAAAGGTTAATTACTTATGATTAAGGTTAACTAATTTATAAAATTAATTAAAGACTAAATACTTATTGTAATTAGTGAATGATTAATCAAAGTTGTTTAATCAAGTTGAATACTTAGGAAGTGAATTAATTAACTGGGTTAATTAACGGATGTTAAGCAGGATTTAAATGAGTAATTAATTTAATTTATTTTAAATTAATTAGAGATGGTTGTAATTAATTTAATTCATTTTAAATTAATTATAATTATTGGTTAATGAATCATTGCTTATGGATGTTATTGATTGAATGGTTGTGATCTCAGAAATGAGATGATTGTATCTGTATGATATGAATGTTTGGATAAGTATGATGGTTTGTGATGGATTATTTGGTTGGATGATTATCTGTTTATGGATGATACAGATTGTCTGTTTATGATATGAATGTGATTATCTATTTTGAGATATAGTTTATCTATCTGTATGATTTAGATAACAATGAATAAGTTAATTGTTTAAAACCCTTAAGTACAACTTGGACATTAAGATGGCGTTTGGTTTCGATGAGACCGGGATCGGGTTTCCATATTTGGATATCCGAAAACCACATCGATTCCAAATAACGTTAGGTCGTGAATCAAAGTGGAGCTTTGTGAAGACTCGAGGTGTAAGGACTATGAGTCATTATAACTCTGTGGGTGATTCCGTAATGAGTTGACGGAATTAGTTCTTATAGGTTCGAGATGGTGAATCAGAGTGCAAGGGTTATTGTCGTTAACTCTGAGGGTGATTCCAAAACGAGTGTAACGAGATAATGCCTTCGGTTTCGTTCGAACCCGGAACGAACTTGTATGGATTGAATGCTTTCAGAACATCGTCAGGTGGACGATGAGCATTCTAAGTGATATGTCCTATAAAGGTAATCGTAGCCTCAAGCCTCATCAACCGGGAATGGCTAAAACAGGGGAGGTGCAGCAAGGCTTCGTGGGTCGCGTCCACTGGAGAGCAAGATTGATCCCTGTCTAGAGGTCCCTTTTTATTCGGCTTAGTGGGCAGTTGTCAGTGTACACCAACTGCGGGGTTGTCTTGTTCGGAACTGTTCAGTAAGGAACGGTTCCGGTCTTGTGTTGCAGGGGATGAAGGGAGTAATCCTCGGTACTGTGATCTAGGCCACGTACTGTGACGGGCGGTACCCCAGTAGCCCTGCCATTGTATGGAATCCACAATCCAATAAGTGCCAACGGTTTTGATTGTATTACCCACTTTTGTGGCTAGTAGCTGGAATTTAATGAATGTAACAATTTCGGCTATTTCTTATTTATTTGAAAACCCTAGACACTATTATAATATCACTAGATTTCCTATCAAATGTTTTGGTTAGCGTAAGGTAAAAACTTTTCCATGTTTATGTGTGGGAAGTCTTACGTGATACCTTTCTTTTCAAAAGGTTTTTAAAAGTTAAGCAACTTTAACCTGTTACTCACACCAGACCCATGTCTGACCCGGAGTTTATTTTTGTTTTTCATAAACTCTTGGGTACTCAAATTTTTACGAGTAGCCAAGGGAATTCAGGTTAGGATTCAGGTTTGCTTTGACGATTTGTGAAGGAGCAAATGGAGCAGGAGGCTTCCGCGTGTAGCTATAGAGTATTCCGCTGTGTGATCTCTGAGTGTTCTGTATTGTGATTGAGTTGTATAACTAGACAGGTATTTATAACTGTCTAGTATGAGTTGTTTATGCTGTGTATCTCTGATGTATATGATACTATGTAAAGTATTATGTGATTAATATAATTTATTCGTTCCGCTGTGTTAGATTCTGATGCTGTTTCTTTCTTCTCTTCTTTCTATTCTCTTTTCTATCCCTTTCTTTCTTAAAATGATGCGATTTTCCGGGAGTGGAAAGTTGGGTCGTTTCACTTGGTATCAGAGCTTTAGGTTGAGTGAATACCTAGGCTCTGAAGTGTGTCTTTCTTTAGGGAGCATTAGGTTGAGTGAATACCTAGGCTCTGGAATGGTGTCTTTCTTGAGAGAGCGTATTTGTAATTTTAAATATATATATATATATTTATTTCTACCTATCTATTGGATTACCTGTTCAGGTTTTCCAATATAGTTTATAAAGGAAGATGGGGTAGTAGTGTGTGTAACACGACTACCATTGGTTGGAGTTTGAATGTTTGAAGTTGGAAGTGTTTTGTTGAGACTGTAGACCTAATACCGTCTCGATTGAGTCCTGAAGTGATGAAGAACTTCATTAATCTCTGAAGGAAACCTGTTAAGGTTCGGAGTTCATTTTTGAAGTTAGATGAGTAGTGTTTGGATCTGTTGATTGAGCTGAAGTAAGTGATGGTATTTTGAATACCTCAGGAGTAGTAGCTGCGTGATGAGATGTAGTGACTATGGATGTTTCCGAAGATGTTTCCTTTGGAACAAGTTAAGAGAGGTGAGTCTGCTTCAGTGTTGTGGCTGTGTTCAGTTTGAGTTTCTGGTTGCTTTGAAGTCCGAGTTTCTCGAAGAGCTTTGTTTGGAATTCTTTGGCATCTGTGGCACCAGTGCAGTTTGGAATGTTCTCGGTGTTGGCGAGGAGTCTTCTGGCTTAGCAATTTTTCTGAAGTAGAGTTCAGAAGCAGTTGAGTAGACCCGTTTCTTCGATGGGTTGGCTAATTAAGTTGAAGCAGTTCCATTTGGTTAAGGGAGAACAGTTTTCCTTGGATTTGGTTTGGGTGGTTCGCAAAAGTGACTTGCGATTGTTTGAGAGTTCTCTGGAGTTATCAGAGTTGTGTATTGGAAACATGGTGGTAATGCTTTTGTTTTATCTTTTCCGGATAGGAGAAGTAAGTAGTTTTCTGTTGTTTATGGAGTAGCGTTGGTGTTCTTGGTTGGGATTGATCTTGAGGAGATCATTTAGTTGGAGTGTTTCGGTCCAGTTTGTTGCTTGAGACACCAGCAAGGTTGAGCTGATCAGGAGAAGTGAAGGCAGCCCAGGATCGTCAGAAGTGTTTTGTGGATAAGAGACGAAGGAATTTGAATTCCAGAATCAGAGATTTGATTTTGGGTAAGTTTTCTCTGATCTAAAAGAGCTATAAGATTGGGTAAGTCTGAGAAGCTAGCTCTGAAGTATTTTGGATCTTTTCTGTGATCTTGGAGAGTAAGTGATTGATCTACAGGATTGAGTTGCCAGTTTGAATAACTGGGATTCGATGAGTTTCACGTATCTCTAAGGGAGTACGTGTATGGTTTATTTCTGGTTGTGGAACCAGCAGTTCAGGAGGATGTGATTGTAGATTCAGACTCGTCTGTAGTCTGATATATTGTTTTGTTGGTAGATATAGTTGGATAAGGGCTCTATAGCTTAATATTATTGATTGTTTAGATTCTATAGAGTGAGTATTCCGATATATACCGGGGAAACTCGTGAAGGATTTATCCAAAATTCTTTTGGATAATTAAGTTTGTTTTGATTGTGTGAATTGGTTGCTTTGGTTGTTAGCATATGATTAACATATGCTATATTTTGAAATTAAATCTTATGAAAGATTATTAATTTACCTTTGTTTTAAATTTCGGGGACGAAATTCTTTTGAGGGGGGAGGATTGTAATATCCCGGAATTTTGGGCAATATAAATTTGATAATCTGTGTTTAAAATTGAATTGATTTGATAATTTCTGTAAATAAATTTGATTTGATTCAATTTCAAACCTGCACCCAGATTTCAAATGCAGTTTCAAGTCAGGGGCCTGGGAATTGAAATCTACATCAAATTGCTCTGCATATAGTGTTCTGCATCTTCAATTTAAGGTGAGTAAGCTTTTTATCTTTTAAAAACAGTTTTTTTTAAATCAAAATCAAACATAAGTTAAAGAGCTTATGTTTTTATTTACAGAAAGCAAACTGTTTTAAAACAAACTGTTCTGTTTTGTTTTAAAATGAAATAAGTAAACTTACATGCATAAATTTGTGACACCTGAGTATATGAAGTGAAGATAAATAAATGATGTGGTGATTACAAACTCATGAATGATATGTGTGCATAGGAATGAATTTGCTTATATGTTTTTTTTTTCTTATTTCTGGGATCTGCATACCTAGTTGGTTGTGAACTGAGATGTTTTCTTAAATAGATTATTTTCAAAAATATCTTTACAAGATATAGTTTTTAACACTTCAACCATTTCGAAACAAATTTCAAATCGTTTTTCCTACGCGGAACATATTTCCAAATTTTTATTCATTTCCACTGAAAATCTGCCAAGTTCAAATACTTTAAAATAGTTCAAATCACTTATCCAAAATATAATTGGAAATATTTAGGATAAAACTTGTGACGCCCCACCTCTATACCCACGCTAGCCAAGAACACTACGGTGTAATGCTGTCAACTAGCATGGAGAATAAGGCTTTTGAGGAGCGACCATCCGTGTAATTGCTTTGCGCAAGCACAGATATGTCAGATAGTATAACGTGCATTTTATTTCAAGAGGAAATCCGACATACCGATACAAACACAAAGCTACTACACAGTGGATATAATAATCTTCGGAAACAAATATAGAAATAAGCATAACACAAATCAGTCACAGATAATTCATATCACAAAGGCGGAAGAAGATATGAATATATAACTAACACATGAAAGTGTATATCAGAGTAGTGGTCCAAAAGATTCACAATAATACAAAGGAATAGCAAAACGTGCTATACAAAAGAATACAACTATGAGTCCATGTCTCAAGTGTGTACAACAAAATAAACTACTAATCTAAGTAGTTAGTCAAAAGTCAGAGAGATCAATCCCAAGTGAGAAGTCAAGCAGAAGCACCTGTAACATCTCGGTCTGACCCGAGTATTATTTAATAAGAAAATAATAAACGGATCAGTCTAGCTATAAATATCAGATGAAACGATATAGAATAAGAGGTATGACTAAACACATAATAATCACAATGCCAAGCTGTGATAAATAAGTAATTGAAAAATCAACAAGAGATTAATCAATATCACAAAAATCTTCTCAAAGATCAAAAGGAATGTCATACTCCTAATTTCATTCACCAAGCCACAAATATTGACAACATATAAATGCCAATCATAAAATTGGTGAAACATAAATTCTAGAAATCATCAATTAGAAATCGAGAAACCACAAGAAAAGGATGGCATCCCAAATGGAACGCTATTCCATAAACCGGGCATCGACGCACCTAAATAGAGACGCCCCATGCACAGTCAAACATCGACGCACCTAGAAAGGTACGACCCATGCAAAGACAAACATCGACGCACCTAAATAGATATGCCACATGTAATGTCTAGCATCGATGCACCTAAATAGATACACCCCATGCGTAAATAAGCATCGACGCACCTAGAAAGATACGCCTCATGCACAAACCGACATCGATGTATCTAGAAAGATATGCCCCATGTAATGTCTAACATCGATGCACCTAAGATACACCCCATGCAAAGTCGAACATCGACGCACCTAAATAGATACGTCCCATGCATAGACAAACATCGACGCACCTAGAAAGAGACGCCCCCATGCCCCAACTTATTGAGCCGATTGCTCCACGAAGTAAACAAACATTGACGCACCTAAATAGATACGACCCATGTGTAAATAATCATCGGCACACCTAGATAGGTACGACCCATGCGAGAAATGAGGCGAAGCTCGATAAAATGAGGTACAGTCCTCCACATAAACAAAGAGACATCGCACATTGCTATTCTAAACCATGAAATGATCATCATCGATCATCAAGAAGTGTCAACTACAGTAAGCTAGTAAATATATGAGCTTAGCTTCATGTCCCATAACCACTAGCTTAACTTAAATATTTACGAACAAATTGTAGATCTCCACGAGAAAATTGTCACAAGAGATTCAATTGAACAAGCCCAAGAATTAACCGACGAAGTAAACGCAAGCGTTTCATACCACTCGTTTTACTAAGCCGTTTAATTAGATTTCTCGTACGAGTGAGGTAAAGGTTTGTATATACTAATAGATTGGAAATCGGTTTGAGAAAACGAGCTTTGTAATAAAATAGTGTTGAAATCATTTGTAGAAAGAGTTTTGATATTTACTACTAGTACAGAAAACCTTTATATTTTTAAAGTGACAAATCACAAACATGATTGTAGAAACAATCAATCACAAAAATTCACATACGAAGACGTGAATAAAATCCAAAGAAATCGATAAAGGATCCATCGAAATGGATATTTAAAAATCCCTAAAAAGGAGCCATCAAGGTCATAATAAATTATAACAACAAATAGGAAACAACACGAATCGATTAAAGTTGGAAATTCAAACAATTAGTCGAAATAGAAAAAAATTGCATCAGGTCGGTCGGCCGGCTACAGAGCTCGGTCGACCGGTCCCTGTTCTCAAAATTCCTTGGGAAGCAGGTCGGTCGGCCGAACCTTGTAGTTAGTCGACCGGACCATAAACAGAGAAGTGCTTATGCACTTGGAGGCAGGTCGGTCGGCCGGCAGTAGAGCTCGGTCGACCGGACCTGTTGCCAGTCCCTTCCTAGCCCATCGAATACAATGGCCAATCACGACCAATTTGCAACCACTCGAGCATCGACACTAAGGATTTATGCCTATCGACTACCCGGCCCTATGAGCTCTTCGTTGCATCACTAAAAATACATTCAAACATTAAAGTTAGGATTTTTAAAGATTTGAACCCAAAACACTAAAAATTGGAATATTCACCAAATCAATCCAAACTGAAAGCAAATGCACACGAATAAGTGTTAGGAATTCATACCTAAAAAATCGAAGATAAATATAGACTAAGATATGAGATAAAAATCTCACCTTTGAACCCAAATAAATGAAGAAGAAGCTTTAAAAACAAGCTAAGATCAATTCCTCTTTAATAACAACTCAAGAAGCTTTAATCTAAGCTTAAAAGAGAAACATTTCCTAAATTAGGTTTAGGAAATTTCTGAAATCAAAGAGAGAATGAGTTGGAGAAGATGAAGAGAAAGCTTACCAATGGGTTCTCTTGAGTTTGGAGCTAGAAGATGGATTTTCTAATGAAGACTAGGGCTTGGAGTTTTAATTTCCTCTTCCACTCCTCCATTATTATAAAAGCTTAAGTATTAGGAAATGAGGAATGAAGTAATGAAGAGGAGAGGGGGTTGGGACTGAGTTAGTAAGTGGCTAATGGGTTCAGCCCAAACCAAAGCCCTAAGTGAAAAAGGTCAAAATTCGACTTACTCCAAACATATCGAAGCTTATACTCAAAAAGGTTGCAAACGGCATTTTGAACTCAATGGAAGTGGTCCCGAGTCCTAATTCGACCGTATGCAAAAAGTAGCTTTTCGGACCAAAATCCGACGAACGACAAAATATTTAAATAAAATATTTAAATATACAATTGATAAATATGCGGGTTGTTACAGACTCCCCTCCTTAAAGAAATTGTGCCCTCGCAATATTAAGAAGTAACAACCATAGAAGCATATCAACACAAAAGAAAATTTGAAGTAGGAAGTTCACCATAAGGAGCTTGAAAGAGTAAGCCTGAACGGGATCGCTCGATGAATTCTCTGGATTCCCAAGAGCAATCCTTATGATTTGAGAACCATTGAATTCTCACAAGAAGAACATCTTTATTCCGAAGGCGCTCAACCTCCGAAGTAATGATGCGAATGGAATGTTGCTCCTAAGTCAAAACTGGTGAGACTTCAATTTCATCCATAACACCGGCTCGTGAATAAAAATAGAAAACCTAAAAGCATTTCCATAATTAAAAGACGCAGAAAACGTCAAGGATAGCAGAAAATTGAGTCAGTGCAACGGCGTAGTACAAAAATGGTACGACCGAGAAATGAGGAACTCGAATAATTTGGAACAATGGCGTAGTACAAAAACGGTACGTCCAATGAACCAAGGTTCAAATAATCTCGGAACACCGACGTAGTACAAAAACGGTACGTCCAATGAACTGATAAACCGGAACAACGATGTAGTATAATAATGGTACATCCATTGATCCTGAAAAGACGGGACATCGATGTAGTATAATAACAGTACATCCGATGAACCGAACACCATAAAAGAACATCGGACGCTAGTCCATAAAAGGAATGAGATGAAACTCAATAAAACGAAGTACATCAAAACGCCCGATGAACTTGATAAAAAGATAATTCCATTCCGACATCATCAATGAATTAACACCTTGTTGCCTATGACAAAACGTATTGGCAACATAATTTCCCTTTCGGGAATAAAAAGGATATCAAGATCATAAGATGCTAGGAACTCGAGTCAACATGAAGTTCCTTAAGAGAACATAAATATTCCAAAGATTTATGATCGAGGTGGAGAACAAATTTCGCCCCAAAAAATGATGATGCCAAACTCTAAAAGCGAAAACAATAGCCGCGAGCACTAGATCATGAGTGGCATATCTAGTCTCGGTAAGCTATAATGATTTAGAAGCACAAGTGATAGCACGTTCTCCTTTGCAAGAGAACGGCATTCAAACCAATACGATTAGCATTGGTACAAAAGATAAAGCCTTGGTTCCCTTCGGGAATCACAAGAATAAAAGTATCGAAAAGAAAGAATTTCTTTTAAATGATCTTCTTTCCTGAAAAGTTAAAACTTTCAAAGTTACATTTATCTTTATGTAATAATCTTTCTAGAAAAATTTACATTTTTACAAGTCAATATATCGTGTCTGATTGTCTCATCAAAGCATTTAGGAAATTCCTATCGATAACGTTGATCAAGCGCATCGACCAAAATTCTTAAAACACTAAATGGGCAATACAATCACAAAATCATCTTCTATATGACAAAAATGTCTATCAAAAACTTTTAAGAATATTCTTTGTTCGTTTTAAGAACAAAAATCCAATTATACTTGTAAATAAATCTTATGAAAAAGATTTGCAAAATTTTAAATTGCTATTTTCATCCAAAATCAATAAATACAAGAATGGAGTCATCGAGATATTCATAGAATATTCGATCTATAAAATGGATGAAATAAGCTGGACAAACTGAATGACAAAATAAGTCATTCATAAGAACCGTAACAAATGCGGAATACGGTAAGTGAAATGCGAACTCCCGCAACTCGTTTCCAAATGAAAATCGGTGACAAGGTCAAGCTGAAAGACCTTAACACCACACAAAAGATTTCTTAGGTGATAATCCTAACACAAACTCAAAAATATAGGAAAAGTTTCACAAATTGTTTAGATAAGAGAAATAACACTTTTCTCATCTTGAGGGCTTAAAGAATAAAATGATGCCTTCAAAAATTTGAAATCGGAATCACAAGAAAAATAGAAATCTGCTTAACAGATAGAAAATGTCGAAGATGAATAGTCCACATGGAAAATAGGATATGGGCTTCACAACGATTAAGCCAATCCTTTCAAAAATCAATTCCGAAGCCTAAGTATAAATCGGCTTGGAAAGAAAAATCACATAAAATAATTTCGACATCAACAGAAAGCAAATTGGGTGTTGCGGATCACTAATCCGGATTCACAATCCTCAAAGAAGTCAACATGCCCAAAATATTTTCAAAGAAAAAGAATCAACAAGTTCTTTTGATATAAAAATAATGAGATGAACCCATATCAACAAGAACTCGAAAGGATGATCACAAAACAAATGTAATCAAGGAATAAATAAGAAATACCTTGACCACGAGAAGTGTTACCAGGAGCTTGCACTGCATTGAGCTTTCCCTCCTTCCTACTTTGAAGTATGGGACATGCTGTTATATGGTGACCCGAATTTTTACAATAGCGACAATAAAGAGGTTTCGGACACTCCCTTGCATAGTGGTCTGTAGAACCACAATTGTAGCATTGCCCACAGCTAGAGGTAGGAACTTTTGCTACCGGGGTTTCTTGCCTCCCTTTCTTGTATGGAATGGGGCCTTTGAATTCAATAGGCCACTTCATGTTGTTGTTGAAGTTTTGTTTGGCATCCATAACTTCAACATCACACTCTTTATCGGCCTCTTCAAGACGAAGAGCGATATCAATAAGCTGATCAAATGAAACTTCAAGTTTCAGAAGTAATGGCTTCTTAAGATTCTTATTCAAGCCATAGACAAATCTCTGATTTTTCTTCAATGGGGTATTAATGTACTCAACCCCGTATTTGGACAGAGATTCGAAAGATGCGACATAGTTTGTCACAGAAGATTCACCTTGAACAAGGTCAATAAAACGCCGTGCTAAAGTTACCTTTTCAGCCTCCGGCACAAACTTTAGTTCGAATCGTTCCCGGAATTGCTCCCAAGTAAGATCCTCTTCGATAATCTCCGAAGTCAAGAGCTCATACCAATCTAACGCTCTTTCTTGGAGCATGCTAGAAGCCACTTGGACTCGATGTAGATCAGTAAGGTTCATGCGAGAAAAGATACGATCGCATGATTTGAGCCAAGCTTGAATTTCTATAACACTCTCGGATCCCTTGAATGGCCTTCCACCCAAATCGGTATAGTCTCTGCACAAGCGTGCAAAACCAGATCTAGGATGAGTAGGCTCTGGAATGGGACCAGCTGCTTGAGCGTTCTTTACTAGATCAAGAAGCTGCTGGGTAGACATAAAAACTCCATCTTGGGGAGTAGCACTAGATTGACCGGCGCTGGGACGGCCTGGTCTAACCATTTCTCTTCCTTTAGAAAGAAAGAAAGAAGAAGAAAAAGTTATTCACCAAATTGAATATCAAGCAATCTTGATAGATAAACAAGGAATCATAAGGAAAATAGGATGAATCGGTACGAAGACTCGAATTAAATCCTAAAGCACGACTCCTAAGATGGACTTAGGACCATGATCCTTGTTATAATATTCCATATTGTCCGAAGTTTGGCTCTGATACCAAGCTGTGAAGCCCCACCTCTATACCCACGCTAGCCAAGAACACTACGGTGTAATGCTGTCAACTAGCACGGAGAATAAGGCTGTTGAGGAGCGACCATCTGTGTAATTGCTTTACGCGAGCACAGATATGTCAGATAGTATAACGTGCATTTTATTTCAAGAGGAAATCCGACATACCGATACAAACACAAATCTACTACACAGTGGCTATAATAATCTTCGGAAACAAATATAGAAATAAGCATAACACAAATCAGTCACAGATAATTCATATCACAAAGGCGGAAGAAGATATGAATATATAACTAACACATGAAAGTGTATATCAGAGTAGTGGTCAAAAAGATCCACAATAATACAAAGGAATAGCAACACGTGCTATACAAAAGAATACAACTATGAGTCCATGTCTCAAGTGTACACAACAAAATAAACTACTAATCTAAGTAGTTAGCCAAAAGTCAGAGAGATCAATCCCAAGTGAGAAGTCAAGCAGAAGCACCTGTAACATCTCGGTCTGACCCGAGTAGTATTTAATAAGAAAATAATAAACGGATCAGTCTAGCTATAAATATCAGATGAGACGATATAGAATAAGAGGTATGACTAAATACATAATAATCACAATGCCAAGCTGTGATAAATAAGTAATTGAAAAATCAACAAGAGATTAATCAATATCACAAAAATCTTTTCAAAGATCAAAAGGAATGTCATACTCCTAATTTCATTCACCAAGCCACAAATATTGACAACATATAAATGCCAATCATAAATTTGGTGAAACACAAATTCTAGAAATCATCAATTAGAAATCGAGAAACCACAAGAAAAGGATGGCCAATCCCAAACGGAACGCTATTCCATAAACCGGGCATCGACGCACCTAAATAGAGACACCCCATGCACAGTCAAACATCGACGCACCTAGAAAGGTACGACCCATGCAAAGACAAACATCGACGCACCTAAATAGATACGCCCCATGTAATGTCTAGCATCGATGCACCTAAATAGATACACCCCATGCATAAATAAGCATCGACGCACCTAGAAAGATATGCCCCATGCACAAACCGACATCGACGTATCTAGAAAGATATGTCCCATGTAATGTCTAACATCGATGCACCTAGAAAGATACACCCCATGCAAAGTCGAATATCGACGCACCTAGATAGATATGTCCCATGCATAGACGAACATCGACGCACCTAGAAAGATACGCCCCATGCCCCAACTTATTGAGTCGATTGCTCCACGAAGTAAACAAACATTGACGCACCTAAATAGATACGACCCATGTGTAAATAAACATCGACGCACCTAGATAGGTATGACCCATACGACAAATGAGACGAAGCTCGATAAAATGAGGTACAGTCCTCCACATAAACAAAGAGACATCGCACATTGCTAGTCTAAACCATGAAATGATCATCATCGATCATCAAGAAGTGTCAATTACAGTAATCTAGTAAATATATGAGCTTAGTTTCATGTCCCATAACCACTAGCTTAACTTAAATATTTACGAACAAATTGTAGATCTCCACTAGAAAATTGTCACAAGAGATTCAATCGAACAAGTCCAAGAATTAACCGATGAAGTAAACACATGTGTTTCATACCACTCGTTTTACTAAGCCGTTTAATTAGATTTCTCATACGAGTGAGGTAAAAGTTTGTATATACTAATAGATTTGAAATCGATTTGAGAAAACGAGCTTTGTAATAAAATAGTGTTGAAATCATTTGAAGAAAGAGTTTTTATATTTACTACTAGTATAGAAAACCTTTATATTTTTAAAGTGACAAATCACAAACATGATTGTAGAAAAAATCAATCACAAAAATTCACATACGAAGACGTGAATAAAATCCAAAGAAATCGATAAAGGATCCATCGAAATGGATATTCAAAAATCCCTAAAAAGGAGTCGTCAAGGTCGTAATAAATTATAACAACAAATAGGAAACAACACGAATCGATTAAAGTTGGAAATTCAAACAATTAGGCGAAATAGGCAAAATTGCATCAGGTCGGTCGGCCGACTACAGAGCTCGGTCGACCGGACCCTGTTCTCAAAATTCCTCGAGAAGCAGGTCGGTCGGCCGAACCCTGTAGTTGGTCGACCGGACCATAAACAGAGAAGTGCTTATGCACTTGGAAGCAGGTCGGTCGGCCGGCAGCAGAGCTCCAGTCGACCGGCCCTGTTGCCAGTCCCTTCCTAGCCCATCGAATACAATGGCCAATCACGACCAATTTGCAACCACTCGAGCATCGACACTAAGGATTTATGCCTATCGACTACCCGGCCCTATGAGCGCTTCGTTGCATCACTAAAAATACATTAAAACATTAAAGTTAGGATTTTTAAAGATTTGAACCCAAAACACTAAAAATTGGAATATTCACCAAATCAATCCAAACCAAAAGCAAATGCACACGAATAAGTGTTAGGAATTCATACCTAACAAATCAAAGATAAATATAGACTAAGATGTGAGATAAAAATCTCACCTTTGAACCCAAACAAATGAAGAAGAAGCTTTAAAAACAAGCTAAGATCAATTCCTCTTCAATAACAACTCAAGAAGCTTCAATCTAAGCTTAAAAGAGAAACATTTCCTAAATTAGGTTTAGGAAATTTCTGAAATCAAAGAGAGAATGAGTTGGAGAACATGAAGAGAAAGCTTACCAATGGGTTCTCTTGAGTTTGGAGCTAGAAGATGGATTTGCTAATGGAGACTAGGGCTTGGAGTTTTAATTTCCTCTTCCACTCCTCCATTATTATAAAAGCTTGAGTATTAGTAAATGAGGAATGAAGTAATGAAGAGGAGAGGGGGTTGGGACTGAGTTAGTAAGTGGCTAATGGGTTTAGCCCAAACCAAAGCCCTAAGTGAAAAAGGTCAAAATTCGACTTACTCCAAACATATCGAAGCTTATACTCAAAAAGGTTGCAAACGGCATTTTGAACTCAATGGAAGTGGTCCCGAGTCCTAATTCGACCGTATGCGAAAAGTAGCTTTTTGGACCAAAATCCGACGAACGATAAAATATTTAAATAAAATATTTAAATATACAATTGATAAATATGCGGGTTGTTACAAAATTATTTCTAAATACTTATTTAAATATTAGATATGAAAATATTATACCAATACCACATATAATACTTCAAGTCCAAACTAATTTTAAAATAAAATTAGTAGATAGAGTATAAATATTTAAATAACTATTTTCTAAATCAAATATCAATTTAATCTTTTAAAAAAATCCCTTTTATAATTAATTGAATAAATATTTACTTTAAAGATTTAAAACAATTCCCAAAAATAGTTTCTCTAAGAATAATTTTTTTTTTCAAATCAATTTCTAGAACTTTTAATTTATACTTCAAAGCTATATTAAAAATACATTCGGCTTTTCAAGGAAAATTTCTCTTTCCATTTCAAAATGGTCCATTCAAAACAAATAATAAATCTTCTTGAATTATTTTAATTTACATTTCAAATCCGTAGATTTCTTTCCACACTTTTAAAAATAAACCAACATTTATTTTTAAAACAAAATTCCCTTTCCTTTATAAAATTCCCATTGTGAATTTTTAATTTCCAAAATACCCACTGATATATGATTTTTAAATCATTTTCCAAATATTCACTTTCAAACACCAAATCAAATTTCAAATTGATTTCTAATTTTATTTTCCAATACCAAATCAAATTTTCCAAATCGATTTCCCGAAATTTAATTTAAAACACTAAATCAAATTTCCAAATCGATTCCTAAAATTTATTTTAACTCTAAATTAAATCCCAAATCGATTTCTAAAATTTGTTTCAACTCTAAATTAAATCCCAAATTTAATTTATAAATTTATTTCCTTTTTGAAATAAATTCTTTTATCTCTTTCAAATATTCAAGAATCCGTATTTTAAATAAATTCTTCAACTATTAAGTAATATTACTCGAAATCCATTTATTAAACTTTTCCCATATTTTAGAATTTATTCAATAAGTTTTCAAACTAAAAATTTTATCTATTTAAATTTCTTCTTTTAAGTTCACCTAATTCTTTTGAATGAATTTATTATAAATTTTCTACCCAAATTTCAAAATCCAATTCTTTTATTTCTTTCTGATATCCTATGATACCAAAAATATATTTGGCTAAATTATAGCCTTCAATGGTTTCAATCACAAATAATCACACACAGATTATAAATAATCAACGCACAATATTAAAATAAATTCAAATATTTAAGGAATCCGGTTGGATTCCTCCAATATGTTTCCCTGCATCCACAGACGTTAGCACAACAATTAAATACCAATTCCGCTTTGAGGTGGAATATCGTGGTATATGGGATTAATATAAGATCACCCGCTATTATGCGGCGCATAGGGTCTCATCCGCTATATAATGCGAGAAATCAATCACTCCAAATACATATATAATACCAATTCCACTTCGAGGTGGAATATCGCGGTATATGGGTTTAATGTGTAATATCATCCACTATTATGCGGCGCATAGGGTCTAAATCAATACAACTGAAAATAATCATTGCCCAAGAAAACAACCAATAATTTAAATTAACTATTTAAATTAGAACGGGTATCCGATTGAGTGAGAAGATCTCACCTTTGCTTTGCATGCAATCCATTTCAATCTCGACTCAGTCGCTTCACGATTTAGACCTTGTATGAACATTTATATAAATTTTTATTAATATTCGAACAAATCGAACAATTAAATTCCTATTGGATAATTTAACTAACCCATGATTTGATTTTAAACTAATACTTTTAATTTTAAACAAATTCCCTTTTAACAAATTTATTTAAATAAAAATTAAATTTAAAACTAAATTTTCTTAAAAAATATTTTTATAATGACAATAATAAAATGAACCATTTAAATAAATTAATTTCTCTAATCGAAAAACTAATTTCCATTTCATAGTTTTAATTAACCAACTATTCAATTTAAAAATAAATTTCCATTTAATAAATTTAGTTAACCAAAAAAGGGCATTTTTTCCTATAATTTGGTAACTAGGACAATTCATATCCAACTAAACAATTAAATCTTCACCATTGAAATTGAATCCATAAATGAATATATATATATATATGTATGTATATCATTAATTTATTTTTTTTCTACATATTAATATTTATTTTACTATATATCTATATATGCACTAAAAAAATTTTAAAAAGTAAAATTATAGCTTAAAACAAATTTACATGTATATATATAATTTAGTAAATGTAAATAAATCAAAATATACCTTACTGTGCCTCGCCGTCGGTCACTAATCCATCACGAAACCCTGGCTTCGCTTCCACTTACTCGAGTGTTCGCCTCCAAATACGCCGCCCTGACGAACTGAGCTCGAAACCTTGCTCGAAATTGGAAGCGCTTGCCAATGTCGCTTCGCTTAATCCCACAGGCCACATCGACGAGCCACAACACCGGACCACCTCGAATCGCCACCTACCTTGAACTCGATTCAAGTGCGACTCGAGCTAACGCTCGAATCTTAGCCGCTGACCTACTCACATAGGCGACACCATAGCTTTGTCGAACTGGCTCGCAAATTGAATCGAAATCGATTATGGTCCATTATGGAGTGGATTCGATTACTACTTGGTGAATTCGAAATAATTTGAGAATGGAGGGGGAAAGGGGGACGAATGAATTGAATTACAGTGGGAAGGTGCTCAGCCATTTTCATGAATTTGAATTTCATTTCGATCTGTTACATTTTCTTTGAGGAGCAGATTCGATTATAAAGTGACTTGTTCGTCCATTTTTTTCTTTTAAAACTACTAGTGATTTTTGAACGAAAGAAGAAAATGTTTTCGTTTGTTTTATTATATTTTTTTATTAATGAAAGTGAACATTTAGCGTGATTCACAAAGGTGGAGAAACACGTGGTAAAAATTTCAATACGTGAGGGACCCAACACAATAATTTAATACAACCATACTATTTAAGTTTGAATTTAAATTGAAATTCAAATCATCTCGATTTTCGTAACTCAAAATCTCGATCTCCAATCGAGGCGTGCCACTAGGCGTTTATAATGTTTAACCCCTATTCCGAACGCAATGGATAAGGCTCTGAATCCAAATTCGATCATATGGAGAAGATAGATTTTTGAACCAGTTATTAAATTAAATTTCAATATAAATTTTAGCGCGTTTGCAATCCGTACGAACACACAATAACTCCGAATGCTACGGAAATTGAAATCCGATAATAATATAGTATTACGGATCGAATGGAACTGGTTCCGTCGAATTCCGAAACTGGGCGTCGGAAGGCTATTTTTAATTATCGATTTAAACGATAAATTTTCAAAACTAAACAAATCATTTTCAAATTCAATTCTGAAGCTTCTATTATTTTCAGTATTATCAATATAGATTTTTCAAAGCTTCAAATTATTTTTCACAAGCTCAGAATTTCAGATTTCATATTTTACCCGATTCCATATTATTAAATTAAAAAATTAAATTGCCAAATCACCAGATATTTTTGAAATTCAAGTTAAACCAACTTCCAAATATTTAAATTCAATTAAATATTTCAATTTCAATTGTTCAAAATTCTGGGTTTTCACATTTTTCTCCCTTACAAGAGTTTCGTCCTGAAATTACTAGTTAAGAAGAGTGATCCTTCGCACGTTACTATTTTTCAAAAAACCCAACAGTTTTTTTCAATTTGCTATTACAAATTTTTTTATTAAAGATCGTTATTTCAACTAACTTTCCAAATCTTAAAAATAGTTTCCAAATAATTTTACATACTTCATAATTCAAATTTAAATTGAAATTTAAATTTCAAAATTTTCTCAAAATTTTTCTAACTCTCAAAATTTTCGAAAAATTTCGCCAGCGTCTCCTTTGCGCGGCTAGTTCGGTACGACTACAAAATGGCACCAGGGGACCCCAGATTTCAAAAAAAAACGAAAAGCCAAGTGGCTAGACAAGAAAGTCATCAAATTTCATACTGAAATTCAAATACATACCTTTTGTCGAGCAATTTAAATTTTATCTTCAAAATCAAATCCCAATACCTTTTCCTTTATATCACCTGTATGCTATTTAACAACCATATCCAGTTTCTACATTCAAAAATCATTTTGCACATTCCATTACAAAAGTTTGAATACTTACTTCTTATACCATTTTTAATTCACTATTGAAGTTATATATCCATTTTCTTTCAATCTTACATTTTCAATTTAATTTGGATTCAATTTACCTTCTGAATATTGAATATTATCAACTATCTTTCGTTCACAACTGACTCATCTCACTATTTTAAATTAGTTTCATTTACTAATTTATTACAAATTCCAATTCATTTTATCTCAAACCATTTTTTCCATCTCCACCTTTATTATCTTTAGTTCACTTCGAACTAATTTTACAATTTCACACAATTCAAAATAGTTTTCAATATTCAATTTCAATTCCAGTTTTATTCTTTTGTTCATTCCCAAAATTTATTTTCAATTCACCATTTTATTTGACTCAAAATTTCAATCTCAATTCTTTTATTCAATTTTCATTTTTAATTCCCCTTGGATTAAATTTTCCTTCCAACTTATTTTGTTTCCACATTTACTTTTATCTAACATCTCTTTAAGTTTGTAACGTCCCACCTTTTTGTACGTTTAAATCGACGATAAACCACACACGTCAAACTTAAACCATACAGAAGGGTGGATTGTTATGGGGTAAATAAGAAAATGTAGAGAAAGGAAAACAAAATAGAATCTTGCAGCGAAACGATAAAATATAATAATCAAATATACAGTTCATGAAGCTGTTTTACAAAACATTTGATTATACTTATACAATACATATTAGAGTTACACATACCAGAGAATAATAGATTACAATGCAGTGGAATAAAATGTTGTAGTGGAATAATATAATAGATGATAATAAATCTTCGTCTTCGTCCTCCAGAATACGGTCTTCCAAATCCTGAAATGCTCAGGCTGACCCGAGCGAGTTGAAAAGACAAACACTCGAGTCAGAACAAAAAGATCTTATGTAAGTTAAATCAACAATAAATAATATGAGTGGAACGGCGTCAGAGATGTTTACGGGATTTGACATCTCATGTCCAGTGTCTGACGTGAGTGCGGTAACTCAAGTGATGCTCGGGATTCACATCTCCTATGGATCTGTTAAACTATCTACTATATAGTAATATACGCTATTATAATAGTGCCTAAAGTAAAGTATAATATACTAAAAATAGCGTTAAGGCCTTACAATTTCCACCTTAACACACTTTATATTCCCATAGTCCATACAGTACCGTAATCTCCCCCGTACTGGACGTCGTCAGTGGGCACTCCATAGGTATGGTACAAAAAAAAATCGTATAAGGCGTGCTAGGGTAGGTGACACGGCACAACTAGGCAATGCCAGGGTAGATATACCAATTATGCTTCCGGGCCGGTCGTAACGCATAGCCGCAGCTATCGCCCACCTCGAGCCACACCCCCAAATAAAAAATGAAAAGTGGCCACCGAATCAATCCAAATGTCGGAGTATAATATCGAAGGGATGTGTCTGATCAAAGGTGCTACCTCATTAGCCCGTCGATTGCTCCTGTTTTAGCCACCTTATGCCAACTCATGGGAGTCAGGTCTATGTATTTACCTCAAAGGAAACGCCCCCACCATCCTACTTCATTCTAGAATCTCCACCGCATACTGTTAAAGTGGTTTTCGGAGTTGGCAGAGAGTATTACAACTTCCGATCCCGGTCTCTTTAACAACCAAACATTATTATAACACCGCGGTCATTTCAAAATAATTTATACTTCAAAACCAAAATGTAATATCCATTTCAAAACCATATAAATACGATATCATTTCCGTTTTAAAACCCAAATCAATATGATGTCATTTTTATTTCAAAATATATCCTCTTTCCAAAATCATAGCACTTTCAAATCTATATACCTTGAAACCCGTAGCTTTGAAACATAACTTCTAATACTTAAATGGTTTAAAAATTACTTTATATAATAAAATAGCTTCTAGAATTTCACTAATAAAATCCAAATTCTGATTTGAACATCCAAATGAACCATTTCAAATTTCCATATATTTCCAAGCTTTAAATGTTCCACCATTTCAAAACTAATTCTTTGATAATTCCATATAGATAAATTTCAATTACTATTATTTAGATTTGAAATATTTACTTAATAAATCCAATATCATTTAAGTAAAACCTTTAACTTCAAATAACTGGATATTCTTTCAATTTAATTAACTTGATTATTAGTTTAAATCAATTTTATATTCATTTAAATCACTCTAAGCCAAATCAAGTTATAAGAATCCCACCCTTTAAATCTCAATTTTATTTAAATTTCAAATCAAATTTATTCGAGTAAAATTGTTAATTAATTTAGAATAAAACCAATTTCATATTTATCTTACAACTTAATTTTTATTTAAGTCATTAAAACTCTATATATACATTATCTTAAACAGGTACTTAACCATATAACATAAAACAATCAAACTCCATGAATAAATTTATTTTTATTACACAAATTTATACATAGCTTAAATTCAAGAATTTAACTATATATATAAAAACAATATTTATATAATATCAAAATTTAATATTTATTAAACCGTATATTTCTTTCAAAAACCATAGAAATCATTTTCAAAATATTTATATATAGACCGTTGGTGGCTATATATAATTTTCGATCCTATGGTCAAGTGATACGGATATTTATCATTTCAATTCGTAATTTAAAATAAAAATACGGTTATATATTATTTCAAACTGCAATCCCGAATGAAATGATAATGCATAACAACTTGCAGTTTATAACAATATAACATACAACATCCATTCATCTAATATCAATCATCAACCATTTATCACAACCATCATCCAATTCAAACAACATCATCAATATATAACAGATAATAAATAGCAGGTATCAACTGTCAGTTTATATCCAATAATAAATTAAATAACTATTTAAATGGCAGATTATATTAAATAAAAAATTAATTCAATAAATTTAATCTAACTGAGATGATGATTAAAAATATGTCAAACAGCTATTAATAAATTTCAAATCACATCATAAATCAATTTAACAAACATAAGAAATTTTAGAAGCTGTGAGTGGGTTAAAACACTCACCTTTTGAATTTAAATTGAATTTAAATCCAATTTAAACCCAAAATTTCAACAGTCTCAGAATCTGTCCAAACCAAAGCCATAATGTCCGAAATTCCAATACGAACCTAACGGAGAAAACCGCATGTAAATCCAAATTCGTATGTAAAAGTTATGCAGGTTAGAACGTAAAAGATTAAATTAGAATTTAAAAATAGAAAAAACATCTCACCACTAACTACAGCCACATCACTGCTTGCATTCCCTTCTCATGTAAGCTACAAGCACGGTTCGAAACCCTAACACATGAAGACAACTACAGGCCGCCATCTCCCTACGCCCCACGTCGCCGCCGCATCGGTCGCAACCACATCCCAGGCTCGCCGCCGACCTCGCGTGCCTCCGCCCCTCACCTGCTCGGCCCCCACGACGACGATCGCGACCCGAAACCACCATAGCCGCCGATAATTTAGAAACCCTAGTCGAATTATGTGAAAAATCCGGTCATTGAAACGACTTGCAACCTGTCCCGATGGAATCCCCCTTAGACTCTCTACAATACCTAGAAAGGATTCGATGATCCGTCGTGGATGATCGCGCTCGAATGAATGGCCGAGAATAGATCATCAAATTCCGACCACATCATAACCCGAATTAGAAAACGAATCTCATTTTTGACTTGCCACTCTTCGAGAGCTTCGATATATAATTTTTCTGAATTTTTTTGAGGAGTATGAAATTTCACTTTGATTTTGGAATTGCAATTAGATTTGGAATTGTCTGCCATCGAAATGAGAAAATGAGGAGGTGAAGAGGAATTATACGCATAGACAAATGAGAAATAGAGGTAGGCTAGGGTTTACAACATGCTATATATAGGCAAGGTTGAAATAGAATAGAGGGACCCGATTTATAAACGCGCTAAACGATGAATGGCCCGAAATGCCTGTTCTGACTCCGGAACGAAATTGGGTCATCGCATATATCAAAATAGATGTTTTGATATATTACAAACGCGATGGAACAGGTTTCACGTCCAAATTCCATCATATGAATAAGTTATGCCAAAATCAAATTATTTCAAATTGATTTCAATTTATCGATTTCAGGGCGTTTCGAGTCCGTACGATCAAATGACAAGTCCAATCGTTACGAAACTTGAAATCCTACAATAATTCACCGTTCGGATCCGATGAAAATGGTTTCGACGAAATCTGAGTCAGTGGCCAAAATGGCTATTTTTACATTAATTAAATAATTTAATAACTAATTAAATAAAATCCAATTTTTAATTTCAATTCTATAATTGATAATTTTATCACTTTTATGTTTCTTAGTCATCTACAATAATTTAAACAAGTTTAGATGTCAATTTAAAGTTGATTAATCTATCAATTGCAGTGTTAGATTTTCAATTTCATTATATTCAAAATTATAAATTAAATTTCCAATAATTCTATTTAATTTACTTTTCATTCTTATTATCCAATTCATTATTATCCAATAGATGAAATTAACATTGGTTCATGGTTTATTACATTATTATCCTCAAATTTCATCTTAATTTCAATAACGTAATATTTTTAATATTTAACTCCACTAATCTGCAATTAATCTAATTATTTAACTTTAAATTCAAATAAACTAATAAATCCTGCCTTCCATTCTTTTAATTCAACAAATTATCATATTATGAATAAAATTTACATTATTCCCAATTATTACCTCAGTTTACATTAACATAACATTTAATTTAGATTTATTGCAATTGATTACCCGTTTTAATTTAATAGACTAAATAAATGGTTAACTTATAATAATTGTGGCCACTATCTCTTAATCACATTTATATAAGTTATCATTGTAACGACCCAGGATTTTAAGTAATTAAAAGTTGAATATTTAATTAATTTTAAATATTAATAAGTGAATTTATAAGTCAAATAAATTTTATTTCGAATAATTGGATTTAATTGAATAATTAAATCGATAATTTAATATGTTATATTATGGAAATAATTGAAAATTGGGTAAAATATGATTGAAAATGATTTGTAAAATTTTATTATATCATATTGAAGTTAGAATGATATTTTAGAACTTTTAAAATCGAATTAAAGGTTTATTTCTGAAAATTGAATATTTTAATATTTAATCGACAAGTGAAAATGGTCAATTTTTGAACAGTCTCAAAATTGGACAAAACTAGTTCCATTGGATCCGTAATAGTTAGTTATTACCGGATTTCAATTTTCGTAGTAATCGGAGTTATCGTTTGATCGTGGCAGCTCGAAACGCATCGAATTGTTTTTAATATTAATTTGGCGAGTTAAAATAGCCATTTTTCAAAAGTCTCGGATTTCGACGAAACCAGTTTCATCGGATCCGTAATGTGATATTATTGTATGGTTTCAAATTTCGTGTCAATTGGATTTACCATTTGTCCGGAACAAATTAAAACGCCTAGAAAATTGTTTAAATCGGTTTAATTTAAATTGAACGTTTGTTGCCATAACTCGTACAGATGACCGAATTAGCTTCCGAAACCTGTTCCATTGTGTCCGGAACGCGGGGTAAACCCTAGAAACGCTGGTTACGGCGCGTAAATCGGAGTTTGGAAATCCCGAATGAATAGTGTTCATAAATTCTCTATAAATAGCCCCTTTAATTAACAAAAAAATAAAAAAATAAAATTTCTAAACCCTAATTTTAGCCGGCCGCCACCCTAGTATTCAAAGGCCAGAATTTCATTTTGATTCTCCTCCATTATCTTCAAATCTAAGCTTTGATTCAAGAAGTTTTCAACTAGTAAATTATAGAGGGAGTAGAGCTCTACGAATCTATACGGATATGATGAGATTTAGTGTCGCGTGGAGGTGGAAATAAGGCCGCGTTCGGCTACAGTTGGGCACGGTTTTCGAAGGTCAAGTGATGACCGAGCTCCATGCCATCGTGGCCGAGTGTGGCTCTCACAAAGAGCTTCGATTTGGCGCATCCTGATCGCGTTCAAGTTCGTCGAGGAGGTGGAGATGTTTAACCCTAAATTCAAAGCTATGGGTTCGGTTTCACGTTGATGGCTTGGGGATGGAGTCGCGCGAGAAGGAAGAAGAAAAGGCATGGTCCTGATGCAAGCATAGAGATCCTACGGCTTGGAATAGAATAGGTTAAAATTTTAAAATAAAGTTGGTAAATTAGTTATATAAATCGTGTAAAACTTGTATAATGCATAACTTTTTCATACGAGGTCGAAAATGCACGAAACCAGTTGCGTTGGAATCGTATGGACGAGCACTACGCGATGGAATTGGATTGAAGTCGTTTGGAGTTAGTGAGAATTTTGGGTAAAATTAAACGTCCGTTTAATTTTATTCGAAATAAATCGCTAAAACGAAATTGAAATCAAGGTGAGAACTTCTCACTCAATCGAATCAGTTTCGATTTTAATTTTAAATAGTTAGATTTAAAATTATTGAATGCATGTTTGAATGATGATTGTTATCTATTGATTGTTAAAATAGACATTATGCGCCGTTAGTAAGCGGATGTTATTTATTAAAAACATATACCGCGAATATTTCATAAACAGTGAAATTGGTACTATATATAATAGCAATATATATATATTGGCATATGTATATATTGCAGTTGTTGATTTCCCGCATTTTTTTAGCGGATGAGACCCTATTGCGCCGTCTATTAAGCGGATAATATTTTAAATCTCATATACCGCGATAATTCCGTACTGGAGCAGAATTGGTATTGTGCTAATGTTTGTGGATGCAGGAAAACAGGTTGGAGGGATCCAACTGGATTCCTCAATAGTATTTATTTGATTTCAGATATTTTGATATTTGATTGATTATCATATCGATATATGATATCGTTGTAGTCGTGATTGACTATTTGGTGTGTAGCATCATTGAACCAAATTTTGGGATTTTAAAATGATTTTAAAGCGATTTTTGAAAGTATACGTTTATAAAATATTTTTGGAATTGATCCATTTTAAATAAATAAACGTTATAATTTTTAAAGTTATAAAAATTATGATTTTTAGAAATACGGTTAAAGATTGATTTTTGAGAAATATGGGTTAATGTTTTTATAAAATAATTAAATTTGATTTTTGAATTTATTGTAAAAAAGTTTAAAAATAGGATTTATGAAATTGATTATTTTATAAATCAAAATGGTGAAATTATAAAGGGGATTAAAGATGTTTTAAAATAATAGTATAAATTGATTTTATAAAGGATTTATAAATTGATATTTATAAATTAAAACATTTGAATTATAAAACGAGTTTTTATAAGTGTTTGAATGAAGTGAGAATGAATTTCATAAATGAATGAAATTTATAGAATTATAAACGGTAAAGTTAGAAATAGAATTTTATAAGCAGTAGGTTTATAATATTTATAAAGTTGTTAAAAGAATGGTTTTGGATAAATAATTGAATCTTATAAGTTATAAGATTTATAATTATGAAGTTCAAAGGAACGATTTTGCAAACAAATAAATTATAAGTGTTTAACTTATAATATGAATTTTAGTATATAATTGAGTTATAATTTGAAATAGGTTAATAAAGGAGATTTATAAAGGAAGTAGTTATAAAATAAATAGAAATGGAATTTATAAACGTTGTTTTATAAATTCGCAAACGACTTATTTTGATAAGTAAATTGTTATAACTTATTTATGGAGCTATATTCACGTTTTAGACAGTGAATAATCCTTTAAAATGAAATGTATAGAAATGATGAAATTGGTTAACGTAGTATATTCACGTTTTTGAATAGTGAATAATATGTTAAAGAAAATGTTTAGATTTGATGTTTTAAATAGAATTAAAACGATCTAAAGATGTTTTAAAATGTATTAACTATCGAAACCATAGATTTCAACATTCATTGTTGAAATAGACGTTTTCGAGAAATAGAAGGAAATGGTGAACTATAACACTGTTGTTATAGTAAATGATTTCCGAAAGAAAATGTTTTGTTTAGTATTGGGATTTATATATCTATTTTAATTTCGAATTCCTATACTAGTGATTTTGGGTTGTCGTAACGATGTTTTACGTAACATTCGTTTTGGCCCAAATAAATATGTTTAAGAGAATGATTTCCTTAAAGAATGAAATATAAACTTAATCTCGATTTAATTATATTGAATATTTTCCAAGTGTTGAAAATAAATAGGTTCGTGAATTACTTATTAAATAAGTATGGAAATGTTTTCCAATATAAAGTGAATATTTTGAGAATTTATCTTTTTGAAGATAAATTGAAATGAATAATTGAAATCGTATATGCATGGATATTTTGGAATGGAAATTCACTATGGAATTTATGAATAAAAAGGGAAGTTGTTTAAAGATAAATATTGATTTATTTTTGAGGTATTGAAATTTTATATCTTGTAAAGATATTTTGGAAAATAAATAATTTGGAAAATTATTTGGAATCTGGTGATGTTGTGCATATCCATGGATAGTTCAATAACCGACTATCAATATTTCCCTTTGAATGGGTATTTGATGTGATTTGTTTGAATTTGAATGCCACACTTATTTTTGAATAAGCGCTCACTATTCGGGTTAACCGGGAAAGGACCATGGGGTCGTATAACCCATTCCGAATATGTGATACGTCGTTATGAATTGCATTTGAAGACCGGTGTTGAAGACCGGATCTTTTTGAAAGCGAAAGGACAACTCGTCGATTGTCTTTGCACCGAGTAGCTACAGTATAGAGACTCCCTATGTGATGGGAAGTCCGGACGTGATTAGAGATTATCCGGATTGCAAGGACTTCTTTGTAAGTGCCTTCGGTTCTGTTCGAGCCTGGAACAGACTTGTATGGATTGTATGTCTGACATTACAAATTGAGATATAAAGCTGATTTCTTTCAAATATATTTCTGTTGGTGGCGGAGAATTTATTCTCTTAGCTTAACACCCTTCTCTGAGACGTACGAGCTCAGAGGTTATGTAGTTGAAGGTTATCAGCGATATATTCCCAATTTGGTAATGTGACATGCTGAGTGTTGCTGTGAAATGATCATTGTGTTGATTATTTGTGATAGGATCATTTGTTTGATCGTCTATCTTGGTGATCATTTCTATGATCATTTGTTGACCCAAAGCATGGCTTTTGTATAAAGTGTGTTTTTGTGGACGAGACTTCGTCGAGCCTCACAAACCGGTAATGGTCGAAACAGGAATTGTGCGGCAAGGTTTTCAGGGATCGCTTCCCTAGGGTATGACCATTCCTTCTGGAAAAGGGTAGTATCATGGTATGGAGGCCAGATACTTACTCATGTTGAAACACTTATTATTATGGTGTGATGTTGGTTAGAGAGCTCTCGTTTAAAGGTCCCAAAGGACCGGGGGTGGCATATCTGAGGGTTTGTAATATCCCTTGGGAATAGGGGTTCCCGGCCTTGTTTAGCAGAGAACGGTTTGGTTCTCGGGGCATCCTTCCAGAGGCGTTTCCATGTGGCAATGGGAAGTTCGTTGGCCTGACCATTTGTTGGAAAATCCATTCTTCAAATACGAGCCTTGTACGGTATTAGTTGTATTACCTGCCATCTACTTATGGTGGCGCCCCACCGTTTGGATGGTAGCTATAGTAGGCATAGTTCGAAATGTCTATGTCGGCTAAGATTTATATCTTTATTTTCGAAATGAATTTTCTCTACACTATGCACTAGTAATAATATCAAATGTTCTTTTTAATGCGTATCAAGCATCTTTGACTATCATAAGGAGAAATCTCCTCCGATTCTGCGTTTGCATTGTGTGTGTGTGCGGGAGGCCTTATGGTAGTCTCATTTTTAAAAGCATTGCGAATTGACTTAAAAAATATTCCTCTATTTTGATTTTAAAGATAAATAAACTGTTTTGAGTTCTCACACCAGTCACATGACTGACTCGGAGTTTATTGTTTTCCTTCCTAAACTCTGGGTGCCCACCAATTTCCACACGGGCAGTCAAGAGTTAAGGTTTATCAGGATATTCTGGAGTTGCAGGAGGCAAGCTGGATGGCATGGCGTATTACTAGTTTATATAGTATTTCTTTTCCGCTGTTTGTTGTTGTTGTTGTACACTCTGATGATATGATGAAATGTAATGTAATGTAATAACTGATATAGTTCTTTGTTTAAAGATTATTCATTTATCTATTATATGTTGTTCCGCTGTGAATTGTGAGATTCTGATGTTGTTCAGTTATTGTTCTGTTGTCTATTCCGTTCTATTTTCTATTCTCTTTTCCCTCTATTTTATCTTTTCTCTCTTCTTCTACCTCTTTCCTTTTCTTAAACCATAACATTTCGGGTTTCCGGCCTTCGATTTCTCGACAGTCGATAAAGTGAGTATCGATGTTGAATTTTCGAAAGTCGAAAATTTCCGGGACGTTACATTTGGTATCAGAGCATATGGTTAAGCGACAACCATGGTTCTGTTGGGTATTACTCATTAGAGATAGAGTCAGTAGTACTCTAGAATGAGTTTGAGTGTAATAATAGATATGAGAGCGTATTTGTTAGTGAATATAAAATTGTTTTATATTGTGATGATTGGTTTGTTGAGTGGTATATGAACCTTCGTCGGTGCAGCCTCGAAACTGAATCGAAGGGGTTTCTAAATACTTGAATAGAACAATTCGACACAGTATTGTTTTAGAATGGGTAAATGAAATAATTTTACCTTGAGTATATTTTTATATAAAGGAATAATTTTTTAGAATTATTAAAGTGTATATAAGTTGATTGTTTAGTTGTTTGAATAATCTGAATAAAAAAAAATTGTATAAGCAAAAGAATTATAAGAATTGAATTATAATTAAAGTGATTTACAATTGTGAAATAAACTTATATATATGAGAAGTGAAACTATATGAATATATTTATAAATATGAGTTGAAATAAAAAAAATGAATTTAAAGTTAAATGGAAATTTACTTTAGAATTGGAATCTGAATTGATTTATAAGTGGGAATTTAAGTTAAGTAAAACAAAGTGATGTTTATAAAATGAAATATAAATTAAGAGATATTGAATGAAGTTGATATTGGTATCGAAGTAAATTAATGAAGTGGATTCATTAAGAATATGAACTTGAGTTATGAAATGAAATTCAACTTTTGTAATTGAATTGAATGAATGGATTAAATGTTAATCAATTAAATGAAAATAATTGATATGAAATAATGAATGTAAGTGTTAATTCATTAAAATCTAATGTTATGAGAAGTTGAATAATTGAATGAAAATCAATTTAATTGAACCAATTGAAAGTGATGGTGTTAAACCAAATTGAATAAATATAAGTAAAGGAATTTGGTTGCAATTGATATACATTGGTTGTTATATGATTGTTAGTTGATTGATTGTATATAATTCATTAAGAGTTAATGAAATTGGAAGCTAAATTAATTGAAATCCAATTGAAAGTTAAGTGAATCTTAAATAGAATTGAATTTGATTTAGAAGTGAACCAACTTGAATATGAATTAGTGAATATAAACTAATTGAAAATGAATGTTAGTAAGAACATCCACTGTTAATGAATCAAACGGGATTAAATTGAAAACCATTTCATTGAATATTAATGAGAATATAAATGAATATTGATTTGGTTATGGATGATAGTTGGTTGATGTTTGCATTTGTTGTTTGTTTGCATTTGCTATGTTGGCATATATAGTTATTATGTTGCTATATGATGTATGTTGATATTATTTTCATATATACATGTTCTCATGTTGTTTGTTGAGTGTTTAGTAGGTGCGGATCACGTTTGCCTCGCATTTGGAGCTCGCTTTCGCGCTATATTAGCCGTATATGCTTGCTAATAAAATATAAGGTACATATCTCAGATTACATACCGTACTTTTATACTTTTTTCCCTTCGGGATGCCTCATTACTTGATGAGATGTATATTTGTGATATATATACTATCATTTTTTTTTCGGATCGAGCCGCGCAAAGGAGACTATGGCAAATTTTTCCGAAAATTTAAGGCGTTAGAAAAAATTTGAGAAAATTTGGAAAATTTTGAAAACTTTAACTTTGATTTTGGAGTTTAAAGTTAAGCAATAGTAGTTGTTTTTGAAAAGATAACTAAGTATGATTTGAAAACTTAGTAAAGTTTTGTAGGAAGTTTAACTATGAATTTTGGAAAGTTAATAGATTCTGTAACTTTTCTTACTTGTTAATTTCGAGGATGAAATTCTTTTAAGGGGGGAAGATTGTAACGACCCAGGATTTTAAGTAATTAAAAGTTGAATATTTAATTAATTTTAAATATTAATAAGTGAATTTATAAGTCGAATAAATTTTATTTCGAATAATTGGATTTAATTGAATAATTAAATCGATAATTAAATATGTTAAATTATGGAAATAATTGAAAATTGGGTAAAATATGATTGAAAATGATTTATAAAATTTTATTATATCATATTGAAGTTAGAATGATATTTTAGAACTTTTAAAATTGAATTAAAGGTTTATTTGCGAAAATTGAATATTTTAATATTTAATCGACTAGTGAAAATAGTCAATTTTTGAACAGTCTCAGAATTGGACGAAACTAGTTCCACTGGATCCGTAATAGTTAGTTATTACCGGATTTCAATTTTCGTAGCAATCGGAGTTATCGTTTGATCGTGGCAGCTCGAAACGCATCGAATTGTTTTTAATATTAATTTGGCGAGTTAAAATAGCCATTTTTCAAAAAGTCTCGGATTTCGATGAAACCAGTTTCATCGGATCCGTAATGTGATATTATTGTATGGTTTCAAATTTCGTGTCAATTCGATTTACCGTTTGTCCGGAACAAATTAAAACGCCTAGAAAATCGTTCAAATCGGTTTAATTTAAATTGAACGTTTGTTGCCATAACTCGTACAGATGACCGAATTAGCTTCCGAAACCTGTTCCATTGTGTCCGGAACGCGGGGTAAACCCTAGAAACGCTGGTTACGGCGCGTAAATCGGAGTTTGGAAATCCCGGATGAATAGTGTTCATAAATTCTCTATAAATATCCCCTTTAATTCACAAAAAAATAAAAAAAATAAAAATTTATAAACCCTAATTTTAGCCGGCCGCCACCCTAGTATTCAAAGGCCAGAATTTCATTTCGATTCTCCTCCATTATCTTCAAATCTAAGCTTTGATTCAAGAAGTTTTCAACTAGTAAATTATAGAGGGAGGAGAGCTCTACGAATCTATACGGATATGATGAGGTTTAGTGTCGCGTGAAGGTGGAAATAAGGCCGCGTTCGGCTACAGTTGGGCACGGTTTTCGAAGGTCAAGTGATGACCGAGCTCCATGCCATCTTGGCCGAGTGTGGCTCTCACGAAGATCTTCTATTTGGCGCATCCTGATCGCGTTCAAGTTCGTCGAGGAGGTGGAGATGTTTAACCCTAAATTCAAAGCTATGGGTTCGGTTTCACGTTGATGGCCTGGGGATGGAGTCGCGTGAGAAGGAAGGAGAAAAGGCACGGTCCTAATGCAAGCATAGAGATCCTACGGCTTGGAATAGAATAGGTTAAAATTTTAAAATAAAGTTTGTAAATTAGTTATATAAATCGTGTAAAACTTGTATAATGCATAACTTTTTCATACGAGGTCGAAAACGCGCGAAATAAGTTGCGTTGGAATCGTATGGACGAGCACTACGCGATGGAATTGGATTGAAGTCGTTTGGAGTTAGTGAGAATTTTGGATAAAATTAAACATCCGTTTAATTTTATTCGAAATAAATCGCTAAAACGAAATTGAAATCAAGGTGAGAACTTCTCACTCAATCGAATCAGTTTCGATTTTAATTTTAAATAGTTAGATTTAAAATTATTGAATGCATGTTTGAATGATGATTGTTATCTATTGATTGTTAAAATAGACATTATGCGCCGTTAGTAAGCGGATGTTATTTATTAAAAACATATACCGCAAATATTTCATAAACAGTGAAATTGGTATTATATATAATAGCAATATATATATATATATTGGCATATGTATATATTGCAGTTGTTGATTTCCCGCATTTTTTTAGCGGATGAGACCCTATTGCGCCGTCTATTAAGCGGATAATATTTTAAATCCTATATACCGCGATAATTCCGTACTGGAGCGGAATTGGTATTGTGCTAATGTTTGTGGATGCAGGAAAACAGGTTGGAGGGATCCAACTGGATTCCTCAACAGTATTTATTTGATTTCAGATATTTTGATATTTGATTGATTATCATATCGATATATGATATCGTTGTAGTCGTGATTGACTATTTGGTGTGTAGCATCATTGAACCAAATTTTGGGATTTTAAAATGATTTTAAAGCGATTTTTGAAAGTATACGTTTATAAAATATTTTTGGAATTTATCCATTTTAAATAAATAAACGTTATAATTTTTAAAGTTATAAAAATTATGATTTTGAGAAATACGGTTCAAGATTGATTTTTGAGAAATATGGGTTAATGTTTTTATAAAATAATTAAATTGGATTATTGAATTTATTATAAAAAAAGTTTAAAAATAGGATTTATGAAATTGATTATTTTATAAATCAAAATGGTGAAATTATAAAGGGGATTAAAGATGTTTTAAAATAATAGTATAAATTGATTTTATAAAGGATTTATAAATTGATATTTATAAATTAAAACATTTGAATTATAAAACGAGTTTTTATAAGTGTTTGAATGAAGTGAGAATGAATTTCATAAATGAATGAAATTTATAGAATTATAAACGGTAAAGTTAGAAATAGAATTTTATAAGTAGTAGGTTTATAAAATTTATAAAGTTGTTAAAAGAATGGTTTTGGATAAATAATTGAATCTTATAAGTTATAAGATTTATAATTATGAAGTTCAAAGGAACGATTTTGCAAACAAATAAATTATAAGTGTTTAACTTATAATATGAATTTTAGTATATAATTGAGTTATAATTTGAAATAGGTTAATAAAGGAGATTTATAAAGGAAGTAGTTATAAAATAAATAGAAATGGAATTTATAAACGTTGTTTTATAAATTCGCAAACGACTTATTTTGATAAGTAAATTGTTATAACTTATTTATGGAGCTATATTCACGTTTTAGACAGTGAATAATCCTTTAAAATGAAATGTATAGAAATGATGAAATTGGTTAACGTAGTATATTCACGTTTTTGAATAGTGAATAATTTGTTAAAGAAAATGTTTAGATTTGATGTTTTAAATAGAATTAAAACGATCTAAAGATGTTTTAAAATGTATTAACTATCGAAACCATAGATTTCAACATTCATTGTTGAAATAGACATTTTCGAGAAATAGAAGGAAATGGTGGACTATAACACTGTTGTAATAGTAAATGATTTTCGAAAGAAAATGTTTTGTTTAGTATTGGGATTTATATATCTATTTTAATTTCGAATCCCTATACTAGTGATTTTGGGTTGTCGTAACGATGTTTTACGTAACATTCGTTTTGGCCCAAATAAATATGTTTAAGAGAATGATTTCCTTAAAGAATGAAATATATACTTAATCTCGATTTAAGTATATTGAATATTTTCCAAGTGTTGAAAATAAATAGGTTCGTGAATTACTTATTAAATAAGTATGGAAATGTTTTCCAATATAAAGTGAATATTTTGAGAATTTATCTTTTTGAAGATAAATTGAAATAAATAATTGAATCGTATATGCATGGATATTTTGGAATGGAAATTCACTATGGAATTTATGAATAAAAAGGGAAGTTGTTTAAAGATAAATATTGATTTATTTTTGAGGTATTGAAATTTTATATCTTGTAAAGATATTTTGGAAAATAAATTATTTGGAAAATTATTTGGAATCTGGTGATGTTGTGCATATCCATGGATAGTTCAATAACCGACTATCAATATTTCCCTTTGAATGAGTATTTGATGTGATTTGTTTGAATTTGAATGCCACACTTGTTTTTGAATAAGCGCTCACTATTCGGGTTAACCGGGAAAGGACCATGGGGTCGTATAACCCATTCCGAATATGTGATACGTTGTTACGAATTGCATTTGAAGACTGATGTTGAAGACCAGATCTTTGTGAAAGCGAAAGGACAACTCGCCGATTGTCTTTGCATCGAGTAGCTACGGTATAGAGACTCCCTATGTGATGGGAAGTCCGGACGTGATTAGAGATTTTCCGGATTGCAAGGACTTCTTTGTAAGTGCCTTCGGTTCTGTTCGAGCCCGGAACAGACTTGTATGGATTGTATGTCTGACATTACAAATTGAGATATAAAGCTGATTTCTTTCAAATATATTTCTGTTGGTGGCGGAGAATTTATTCTCTTAGCTTAACACCCTTCTCTGAGACGTACGAGCTCAGAGGTTATGTAGTTGAAGGTTATCAGCGATATATTCCCAATTTGGTAATGTGACATGCTGAGTGTTGCTGTGAAATGATCATTGTGTTGATTATTTGTGATAGGATCATTTGTTTGATCGTCTATCTTGGTGAACATTTCTATGATCATTTGTTGACCCAAAGCATGGCTTTTGTATAAAGTGTGTTTTTGTGGACGAGACTTCGTCGAGCCTCACAAACCGGTAATGGTCGAAACAGGAATTGTGCGGCAAGGTTTTCAGGGATCGCTTCCCTAGGGTATGACCAATCCTTCTGGAAAAGGGTAGTATCATGGTATGGAGCCCAGATACTTACTCATGTTGAAACACTTATTATTATGGTGTGATGTTGGTTAGAGAGCTCTCGTTTAAAGGTCCCAAAGGACCGGGGGTGGCATATCTGAGGGTTTGTAATATCCCTTGGGAAAAGGGGTTCCCGGCCTTGTTTAGCAGAGAACGGTTTGGTTCTCGGGGCGTCCTTCGAGAGGCGTTTCCATGTGGCAATGGGAAGTTCGTTGGCCTGACCATTTGTTGGAAAATTCATTCTTCAAATACGAGCCTTGTACGGTATTAGTTGTATTACCTGCCATCTACTTATGGTGGCGCCCCACCGTTTGGATGGTAGCTATAGTAGGCATAGTTCGAAATGTCTATGTCGGCTAAGATTTATATCTTTATTTTCGAAATGAATTTTCTCTACACTATGCACTAGTAATAATATCAAATGTTCTTTTTAATGCGTATCAAGCATCTTTGACTATCATAAGGAGAAATCTCCTCCGATTCTGCGTTTGCATTGTGTGTGTGTGCGGGAGGCCTTATGGTAGTCTCATTTTTAAAAGCATTGCGAATTGACTTAAAAAATATTCCTCTATTTTGATTTTAAAGATAAATAAACTGTTTTGAGTTCTCACACCAGTCACGTGACTGGCTCGGAGTTCATTGTTTTCCTTCCTAAACTCTGGGTGCCCACCAATTTCCACACGGGCAGTCAAGAGTTAAGGTTTATCAGGATATTCTGGAGTTGCAGGAGGCAAGCTGGATGGCATGGCGTATTACTAGTTTATATAGTATTTCTTTTCCGCTGTTTGTTGTTGTTGTTGTTGTACACTCTGATGATATGATGAAATGTAATGTAATGTAATGTAATGTAATGTAATAACTGATATAGTTCTTTATTTAAAGATTATTCATTTATCTATTATATGTTGTTCCGCTGCGAATTGTGAGATTCTGATGTTGTTCAGTTATTGTTCTGTTGTCTATTCCGTTCCATTTTCTATTCTCTTTTCCCTCTATTTTATCTTTTCTCTCTTCTTCTACCTCTTTCCTTTTCTTAAACCATAACATTTCGGGTTTCCGGCCTTCGATTTCTCGACAGTCGATAAAGTGAGTATCGATGTTGAATTTTCGAAAGTCGAAAATTTCCGGGACGTTACAATCATTTCCAAACAATCACTACAGAACGTTGATTTTATTCAATTACTATTTGTTATTATTAATTCATTGATTAATTCAATATTTGCATCTGTTTACCTTATATTAAATTTGTTACCAAATATTACAATTTACAATCAATTATAACCTTGCAATTGTTTCAATTTATTGGAATTGCATGGAATAAATTATTTATTATCTTACATCAATATTCTTACATTAATGTAACTTTTGTTTATATTTAATAAAATTTGATTTCTCATTCCAATTAATAGACTAAATGAACCGGCAGCACATAATTATTGTCATCGTTTACCTTTAACTACATTTATAAGTTTATTGTTTGCAGACCAAAGTTACAACATTTACATTATTTCTATTTATCGTAATCTCATTCAATCTATCAAAAATTTAGCTTAGATTACATCTTTACCATTCGTTTTAGTTATTATTCCCAATAATTGTTACGTTTTATTTTTATTATAACATTTAAATTTATTTTTATTAATTGGAATTTCCTTCCATACATTTATTATTAACTTTAATTAGCATTGTTTACCTTGCATTAGCATTATTGCCTTAATTTACATTCAGTTACTATTGATCAATATATTATTTCACTGGTTAATTAAATGCTTACCTTTAATTAATTATTTTAAATTTTACACCCAAGTGCAACAATTAACACTATTTCTTTATTAGGATTTCACTTCTATTGTCAATAATAAATTTAAATTACCAATGCTACATTTTATTTTTTAACATATGCTTCAATACAAATTATAAAATTTTATTTCTTTCCAAATTTAATTGCAAAATCTTATTAATTTAACCAATTTAAAATACAGAAACTTGCGGGTCGTTACACTCTCCCCCACTCAAAACTTTTCGTCCCCGAAAAGGAACAAGAAGGGAAAAAAGAATTAAGAAATCAATATATCTTGCTTAAACATTAAATTTATAAACAAATAAATTTACAAAATTAATTCATTTAAATAAAATATACCAATTTATAACCATTAAATCTTTTATACTCAAATTAATAAAGTTTGGAAAACATTTTTCAAAATATTTTCTAAGTCCAAAATTTTACGAAAAATTTCGACAGAGTCTTCTTTGTACGGAGAGGCACAGAGAAAATATAATATTAAATATAACAATATATAACATATATTTTTCAAAAAAATATATATCTCAACACGAGATAAACAATATAATATCGCTATAAACCCTATTTCGGAAAACGTACCTATTTGTCGGGCATTTACGCTTATATTATGAAACCAAATGCAGTAGCAATTGCTTCCATAAGCTGCATTTCACTTATATAATCCAAAAGGTTTATAATAATATAAAATAAAATATTTAAAGTGGTTTCAACCGTAAACAAACAAATCAATACAAACATCAGTCACTTGCAAAAGGCATACAACCATCACATAAAATCAACACAAATCAATCATTCATTCATATCAAACAGAACAACTAGTTCTTCGGGTTCAAAACTTCAAATTGTACAAAATGAAAAATAAACTACTAAGCGCATCATTTACTCAACAGTCTCTGATGAAGCTAAATGGATTATTCATACATCCAAACAGTTTTAAAGTGTCCTTACCCAAACAACCATAAACCAAAACAAACAACAACAATTTCAAACATCAAATTTAGTTTATCCTTGTTAATTCCATTCATACATTTGTTGTTTGATTTCTCTTTTTCATTCATATAATGGTTTATCATTTTAATTTACATTTATTTCTTGCAATTTTATTTAGAAATAACTTCAACTTATTTACTTAAGTTTAAAATTTCTTACTTACAATACCTGCATTCTATTATATTTAATTAGTATTATTTCAATTATACTTAAGTTTATAACAACTACAACACCAAATTCTTATTTATTAAAGAATTTCAGTTATTACTTTCATTACCTCAAGTTTATTACTTGTATAATATCTATTACATTTTCTTATTAACATTTCAACTTTTTATATCCTTTGGTAAGTTATATATATGCCTTTAAGAATGTAATTGAAAGTTATATAATTTTTTCTCAATTCTTTTAATTAATTTAATGTTCAATAACAATATCCTTTGTTTTATATGTTACAAATTTAATTTTTTTTATTTAATTTATAAATTAGCATTAAATCTCTTATTTCCTTTAGAGGTTTCAATTATTAGTTAAATTCCATTTCACTACAATAAATGCAACTACCAATTAATGGAAACTTAAGAACTAAATACCGGGTTAAGTTTCAAATTGTTTTAAAATAACAGATACATATATACTTACAACTTCTATATCCAGTTATATTAAAACAATTAAAAATTTATATTTGGTTATCAAAATAAATCTGCAGTAAAACTACTACAGCGGCCTTCCCACTTTGAAACTCGAGAATGAATGTCGATGATGCGTGCACTCATCACCAAAATTATTTTCCAGCGACAGAGAGGGGAGTACAGAACTTATTTCTTCTCAAAGCTTCTTCAAAACAATTCTTTCAAATTACATTGAAATATTTATATCAGAAAATACTTCTAAAATATTATTATTATATTTCAAAATCAGTCAAAAGAAAGTTTCAAAACCCCGAAACTTAAGTTCTAAATTTCCAATTTCCATTTATTTATTTTTAAATCTTATTTCAACTATTATTTATAAATTTCATTACCTAACAACCAATATATTGCGACCAAATATATATCTTATTTATAAAATTTATTTTATATATAGAAAATATAATAGGCAAAATTATTTCATTCACCTATATTAAAAACAAATATTATGTCGGTCTGTCCTATTAAGTGTTTAGAAACCCCTATTGATGTCATAGCGTCCCATGCATCAACCAGAATTTATAAATACAAAACGGAACAGATTAACACAATATTAAAACCCATTTTATAACACTAACAAATACGCTCTCTCATATATACTCTCAGCGACTCCCATAGGGTATTACTACCCTATTGATGAAGAGTCAGACCCCATATAGCTAAGGTTTTTCGCCAAACCAAAGCTCCGATACCAGACACGTCAGACTTAAACCATACACGTCAGACTTAAACCATACATAAGGGCGGATTTTTATGGGATAAATAAGAAAAAGTAGAGAAAGAAAAACAAAATAGAATCTTGCAGTGGAACGATAAAATATAATAATCAAATATACAGTTCATGAAGCTATTTTACAAAACATTTGATTATACTTATACAATATATATCGGAGTTACACATACCAGAGAATAATAGATAACAATGCAGCGGAATAAAATGGTGTAGTGGAATAATATAATATATAATAATAAATCTTCATCTTCATCCTCCAGAATACGGTCTTCTAAATCCTGAAATGCTCTGGCTGACCCGAGCGAATTGAAAAGACAAAACACTCGAGTCAGAACTAAAAGATCTTATGTAAGTTAAATCAACAATAAATAATATGAGTGGAATGGCGTCAGAGATGTTTACGGGATTTGACATCTCCTATCCAGTGTCTAACGTGAGTGCAATAACACAAGAGATGCTCGGGATTCACATCTCCTAAGGACCCGTTAAACTATCTACTATGTAGTAATATATGCTATGATAATAGTGTCTAAAGTAAAGTATAATATACTGAAAATAGCGTTAAGGCTTTACATTTTCCACCTTAACACACTTTAAATTCCCATAGTCTATACAATACCGTAATCTCCCCCGTATTGGGCATCGTCAGAAGGCAATCCATTGGTATGGTACAAAACAAAATCGTATAAGGCGCGCTAGGGTAGGTGACACGACACAACTAGGCAATGTCAGTGTAGATATACCAATTACGCTTCCGGGCCGGTGGTAACGCATAGCCACAGCCGCAGCCCACCTCGAGCCACACCCCCAAATCAAAAAAAATAATCAAAAGTGGCCACCGAATCAATCCAAAGGTAAGAGTATAATATCGAAGGGATGTGTTCGATCAAAGGTGCTACCTCATTAGTCCGTCGATCGCTCCTGTTTTCGCCACCTTATGCCAACTCATGGGAGTCGGGTCTATGTATTTACCTCAAAGGTAACACCGCCACCGTCATACATCATTCTGGAATCTTCACCGCGTACACGGTTGTTAAAGTGGTTTTCGGAGTTGGCAGAGAGTATGACAACTTCCGATCCCGGTCTCTTTAACAACCAAACGTTATTATAACACCACGGTCATTTCAAAATAATTTATACTTCAAAACCAGAATGTAATATCCATTTCAAAACCATATAAATACGATATCATTTCCGTTTTAAAACCCAAATCAATATGATATCATTTTTATTTCAAAATATATCCTTTTTCCAAAATCATAGCACTTTCAAATCTATATATCTTGAAATCCATAGCTTTGAAACATAACTTCTAATAATTAAATGGTTTAAATATTAAATTACTTTATATAATGAAATAGCTTCTAATATTTCACCAATAAATTCCAAATTCTAATATATTATAAATGCGATGGAATAGGTTTCATGTCCAAATTCCATCGTATGAAGAAGTTATGCCAAAATCAAATTATTTCAAATTGATTTTAATTGATTTCAATTAATCGATTTCAGGGCGTTTCGAGTCCGTACGATCAAACGACAAGTCCGATCGTTATGAAACTTGAAATCCTACAATAATTCACTGTTCGGATCCGATGAAACTGGTTTCGACGAAATCCGAGTCAGTGGCCAAAATGGCTATTTTTACTTAATTAGATAATTTAATAATTAATTAAATAAAATCCAATTTTTAATTTCAATTCTATAATTAACAATTTTATCACTTTTATATTTCTTCATCTACAATAATTTAAACAAGTTTAGATGTCAATTTAAAGTCGATTAATCTATCAATTGCAGTGTTAGATTTTCAATCTCATTATATTCAAAATTATAAATTTAATTTACAATAATTCTATTTAATTTACTTTGCTTTCTTATTATCCAATTCATTATTATCCAATAGATGAAATTAGCAATGGTTCATGGTTTATTACATTATTATCCTCAAATTTCATCTTAATTTCAATAACGTAATATTTTTAATATTCAACTCCACTTATCTGCAATTAATCTAATTATTTTACTTTAAATTTAAATAAAATAATAAACCCTGCCTTCCATTCTTTTAATTCAACAAATTATCACATTATGAATAAAATTTACGTTATTTCCAATTATTACCTCAATTTATATTAACATAACATTTAATTTAGATTTATTGCAATTGATTAGCCGCCTTAATTTTATAGACTAAATAAATGGTTAACTTATAATAATTGTGGCCACTATCTCTTAATCACCTTTATTAAAGTTATCATTTCCAAACAATCACTACAGAACGTTGATTTTATTAAATTACTATTTATTATTATTAATTCATTGATTAATTCAATATTTACATTTTTTTCCTTATATTAAATTTATTACCAAATATTACTATTTACAATCAATTATAAGCCTGCAATTGTTTCAATTTATTGGAATCGCATGGAATTAATTATTTATTAGCTTACATCAACATTCTTACATTAATGCAACTTTTGTTTGTATTTAATAAAATTTGATTTCACATTTCAATTAATAGACTAAATAAACGGGCAACACATAATTATTGTCACCGTTTACCTTTAGCTATATTTATAAGTTCATTGTTTACAGACCAAAGTTACAACATTTACATTATTTCTATTTATCCTAATCTCATTCAATCTATCAAAAATTTAGCTTAGGTTATATCTTTACCATTCATTTTAGTCATTATTCCCAATAATTGTTACGTTTTATTTTTATTATAACATTTAAATTTATTTTCATTAATTGGAATTTCCTTCCATACATTTATTATTAACTTTAATTAGCATTGTTTACCTTGCATTAACATTATTGCCTTAATTTACATTCAGTTACTATTGATCAATATATTATTGCACTGGTTAATTAAATGCTTACCTTTAATTACTTATTTTAAATTTTACACCCAAGTGCAACAATTAACACTATTTCTTTATTGGGATTTCATTTCAATTGTCAATAATAAATTTAAATTACCAATGCTACATTTTATTTTTTTAACATTTGCTTCAATACAAATTATAAAATTTTATTTCTTTCCAAATTTGATTGCAAAATCATATTAATTTAACCAATTTAAAATATAGAAACTTACGGGTCGTTACAAAGTTAGATTTTATTTTAACAACTTTAAACTTTACAAGTTATCAAACTTAATGATATTCCATAAATATTTGGTATGGTATTTCAGAGTCTTTCCGTCTTTTCAAAACCATTTTTTAAATCAATTCAAATTATCTTTTGAATACCCAAAACCAACCCCATTTTTCCAAACAACCTTAAATTTTAAATAATTTGGCAGCAATTCCTCACTTGGAAACTCGAAAATGAACACCGATGATGTCGCGATCATCATCGGAATTATTTTCCAACGATCGAAATGAGTTTAGAGATTTTTATCCCTTTAAAACATTTTTCCAAACCTTTGAAAACTATTTTCAAACCCAAAAGGAATTTAATCTTTCCCAAATCTCAAAACTTCAAATCCTTTCAAATTCTTTTAAACATTCCTATGGAATTTTGTTATAAATCACATTTACAATTTACAAATCTCATTTGTATATAAATTCCATTTCACAGCTTTTGATCATGATTTCAATTTCTTATTCAACTTTCACTCTTAAATGATAATAATTTAGTATTATCTCTTCCTAACAATCAAACAACCATATAGTTTACTGAAAATCATTCCTTTTATATACAAAAATAATTTGGGTAATATTATTTCATTTACCCTTTTTTAAAACAATATCATGGTGAATTATTATGTACAAGTGTTTAAAGATCACTATCGATAGAGTCGTACAGACTATACTGACCAGAATCCATATACCACTCAACAAACCAATCGTCGCAATATAAAACAATTTTATATTCACTAACAAATACGCGCTCATATCAATTATTACACTCAAAATCATTCTAGAGTACTATTGACTTTATCTCTAATGAGCAACACCCACCAGAGCCAAGGTTGTCGCTTAACCAAATGCTTTGATACCAAATTGTAATGGCCTACGCATTTCAACCATCGACAGTGGCCACTCTCGACTGGTAGGCTTTTCAACCATCCTAGCCCCTCCATGGCATACAATGGTACCCTGCCCTTGCTTTTATGGCCAGCCTTTCGACACTCAACCTAGTTGATTAGCCAACCCCTCCCCGGGGACATGTAGGAGTAAGAGTCTCCCCTTCGCCACCAAACGCGAAGCGAGAACCCCCAATCACGTTGTACTAAACAAAGTCAGTTATGGGACTGGTATGAGATCTTAAAAACAGTTATTCTTTAACAAAAGAAAACAAAAGGGGAATACAAGAAATTTGCAATGCTTTTTGGAAAATGAAACTACCATAAAGCCTCCAGGTACACACACAATGCAATCGCACACTTGGGGGAGATTTATCCTTATGATAGTCAAACATGTTTGATACGCAAAATTCCTTTAATATTATTATTAGTGCATAGTGGAAAACATTTGCAAGTATAATATTAATCTTAGCTAACATACGTACCATTATAGTACACCTACTATAGCAACCATATTAGATGGCAGATTCTACAACTAAAACCGTACAAGGTGCATATTGGAGATTGGATTTCCAACAAATGGTCAGGCTAAGGAACATCCTGTTGCCACATGGGTACGCTTCTGGAGGGACGCCCCGAGAACCTAACCGGATCTCTGCCAACACAAGGCCGGGCTACCTCTGTAACTAGACGAGTATGCCATCCCCCGGTTGTTTGCGACCTTTATCCGAGGATCCTCAACCACAAAGTATAATAAATTTTCAACATCAACACAGGTAAAATATCTAGGCTCCATACCATGATACAACCCTTTTTTAGAAGGAAATGACATACCCTAAGGGGGCGCTACCCCCAAATAACCTTGCCGTATCCTTCCTGTTTTGACCATTTCAGATTGTGAGGTCCGACGAAGTCTCATCCACAACGCTACGCTTTTCACAGAATCCATGCTTCGATCAACAAATTATCAGCAGCACTTCATATGCCACAATACCAAATTAGGAATGTATCACTAGTAACCATCAACTACATAACCTCTGAGCTCATACGTCTCAGAGAAGGGTGTTAAGCTAAGAGAATAAATTCTCCGCCTCCAACAGAAATGTATTTGATAGAAACCAGCTTTACATCTCAAAGTGTAACGTCGCACACACATCCATACAAATCCGTTACGGGACCGAACGGAATCGAAGGCACTTCCAAAGAAGCCCTTGCAATACGGATATTCACTAATCACGTCCGGAATCCCCATCACAAAGGGTGATAAAATCTTTATACCGGAGTAACCCGGTGCAGAGACATTCAATAGGTAATCCTTTCGCTTTCGAAAATACCCTGTCTTCGACACCATCTTCAAATGCAATCCCATTTCGCCGTATCATTATTCGTAAGGGGTTTTATGACACAAGGTCCTCTCTCGGCTAATCCGAATAATGAGCGCATATTTTTGAAAATAAATGTTCATTCAAATTACTAACAAATCACAACAAATTTCCACTTTGATATTTTAAATAAAAGATCCATCACAATCACAAAGGTTCAATGTGGTTTTCGAATATCCATTTAGAATTCAACCCCCGATCGCATCGAAATTCAAATGCCATTAAAAAGGCCAATACTGATAGTCAGTTATTTAACTATCAATCATTATTCACAACAATCACTGGATTTCAAATAATTTTCCCTTAATTATTATTTTCAAAATATCTTTACAAGATATAATTTTTAACACCTCAACCATTTGAAAACAAATTTCAAATCGTTTTCCCCACGCGGAACATATTTCCAAATTTGTATTCATTTCCACTAAAAATCTATTGAGTTCAGATACTTTAAAATAGTTCAAATCATATCCGAAATATACTTGGAAATATTTAGGATAAAACTATTTCTAAATACTTATTTAAATATGAGATATGAAAATATTTTATCATACCACATATAATACTTCAAGTCCAAACTAATTTTAAAATAAAATTAGTAGATAGAGTATAAATATTTAAATAACTATTTTCTAAATCAAATATCAATTTAATCTTTAAAAAAATCCCTTCTGTAATTAATTAAGTAAATCTTTACTTCAAAGATTTAAAACAATTGCCAAAAGTAATTTCTCCAACAATATTTTTTTTTCAAATCAATTTCTAGAACTTTCAATTTATACTTCAAAAGCTATATTAAAAATACATTCGGCTTTTTAAGGAAGAATTCTCTTTCCATTTCAAAATGGTCCATTCAAAACAAATAATAAATCTTCTCGATTTATTTTAATTTACATTCCAAATCCATAAATTTCTTTCCATACTTTTAAGGATAAACCAACATTTATTTTTAAAACAAAATTCCCTTTACTTTATAAATTCCCATTGTGAATTTTAAATTTCGAAAATATCCACTGATATATGATTTTTAAATCGTTTTTCAAATATTCACTTTTAAACACCAAATCAAATTTCATATTGATTTCAAATATTATTTTCCAATACCAAATCAAATTTTCCAAATCGATTTCCCTAAATATAATTTAAAACACCAAATAAAATTTCCAAATCGATTCCTAAAATTTATTTTAACTCTAAATTAAATCCCAAATTTATTTCTAAAATTTAGTCCAACTCCAAATTTAATCCCAAATTTATTTTCTTTTTGAAATAAATTATTTTATCGTTTCAAATATTTAAAAATCCGTATTATAAATAAATTCTTCGACTATTAAATAATATTACTCGAAATCCATTTATTAAACTTTTCCCATATTTTTTGGAATTTATTCAATAAGTTTTCAAAATAAAAACTTTATCTATTAAATTTCTTCTTTTGAATTCACCTAATTCTTTTGAATGAATTTATTATAAATTTTCTACCTAAATTTCAAAATCCAATTTTTTTATTTCTTACTGGTATCCAGCGATACAAAAAATATATTTGGCTAAATTATAGCCTTCAATGGTTTCAATCACAAATAATCACACAGAGATTAAAAATAATCAACGCACAATACTTAAACAAATTCAAATATTTAAGGAATCCAATTGGATCCCTCCAACATGTTTCCCTGCATCCATTGACGTTAGCACAACAATTAAATACCAATTCCACTTCGAGATGGAATATCGCGGTATATGGGATTAATATAAGATCACCCACTATTATGCAGCGCATAAGGTCTCATCCGCTATATAATGGGGGAAATCAATCACTCCAAATACATATATAATACAAATTCCACCTCGAGGTGGAATATCACGGTATATAGGTTTAATATATAATATCATCCGTTATTATACAGCACTAGGGTCTAAATCAATGCAACTGATAATAACCATTACCCAAGAAAACAACCAATAACTTAAATTAACTATTTAAATTAAATTGGGTATCCGATTGAGTGAGAAGATCTCACCTTTGCTTTGCATGCAATCCATTTCAATCTCGACTCAGTCTCTTCATGATTTAGATCTTGTATAAGCATTTATATAAATTTTTATTAATATTCAAACAAATCAAACAAATTAAATTCCTATTAGATAATTTAACTAACCCGTGATTTGATTTTAAACTAATACTTTTAATTTTAAACAAATTCCCTTTTAACAAATTTATTTAACTAAAAATTAAATTTAAAACTAAATTTGCTTAAAAAAATATTTTTATAATGACAATAATAAAATGAACCGCTTAAATAAATTAATTTCTCTAATCGAAAAACTAATTTCCATTTCATAGTTTTGTTAACCAACTATTCAATTTAAAAATAAATTTCCATTTAATAAATTTAGTTAACCAAAAAAAACATTTTTTTCCTATAATTCGGTAACTAAGATAATTCGTACCAACTAAACAATTAAATCTTCACCATTGAAATTGAATCCATAAATGAAAATATATATATATATATGTATATCATTAATTTAATTTTTTTCTACATATTAAATTTTCTTTTACCGTATATCTATATACGCATTAAATAAAAATTTAAAAAATAGAATTTTAACTTAAAACTTATTTATCGGTATATATATAATTTAGTAAATGTAAATAAATCAAAATATACCTTACTGTACCTCGTCGGTCACTAATCCATCGAGAAACCCTAGCTTTGTTTCCACACGCTCGAGTGTTCGATTCCAAATGCACCGCCCTAACGAACTGAGCACGAAACCTTGCTCGAAATTGGAAGCGCTTGCGAATGTCGCTTCGCCCAATCCCCTAGGCCGCGTCGCCGAGCCTCAACACCAGACAATCTCGAATCGCCACCTACCTTGAACTCGATTCGAGTGCGACTCAAGCTAAAGCTCGAATCTTTATCGCTGACCTACTCGCGTGGGCGACACTATAGCTTTGCCAAACACGGCTCGCAAATTGAATCTAAATCGATTATGGTTTCATTAAGGAGCGGATTCGATTACTGCTTGGTGGATTCGAAATAATTTGAGAATGGAGGGGGAAAGGGGGACGAACGAATTGAATTACAGTGGGAAGGTGCTCAGCCATTTCGTGAAATGGAATTTGAATTCGATCTGTTATATTTTCTTTGAGGAGTAGATTCGGTTATAAAGTGATTTGTTCGACCATTTTTTTCATTTGAAACTGCTGTTGATTTTTGAAGGAAAGAAGAAAATGCTTTCGTTTGTTTTATTATATTTTTTGTATTATCAAAAGTGAACACTTGTACATGATTCATAAAGGTGGAGAAACACGTGGTAAAAATTGCAATACGTGTTTATTTAGGGACCCAACACAATATTTTAATGCAACCATACTATTTAAATTTCAATTTAAATTTAATTCAAATCATCTCGATTTCCGTAATTCAAAGTCTCGATCTCCAATCGAGGCATGCTACTAGTCATTTATAATGTTTAACCCCTACTTCGAATGCAATGGAAAAGGTTTCGAATCCAAATTCGATCGTACGGAGAAGATAACTTTTTGAACCAGTTATTAAATTGAATTCCAATGTACATTTTAGCGCGTTTGCAATCCGTACAACCATATAATAACTCCAAATGCTATAGAAATTGAAATCCGATAATGATACAATATTACGGATCCAGTGGAACTGGTTCCGTCGAATTCCAAGACTACGCCTCGGAAGGCTATTTTTAATTATCGATTTAGACGATAAATTTTCAAAACTGAACAAATCATTTTCAAATCAATTCTGAAGCTTCTATTATTTTCAGTATTATCACTATAGATTTTTCAAAGCTTCAAATTATTTTTAGCAAGCTCAGAATTTCATATTTCATATTTTACCCGATTCCATATTATTAAATTAAAAAATTCAATTGCCAAATCACCAGATATTTTTGAAATTCAAGTTAAACCAACTTCCAAATATTTAAATTCAATTAAATATTTCAATTTCAATTGTTCAAAATTCAGGGTCATCACAGTTATTGTAAGATAAAAACCCATTTTGTTTATTGGTGGCGTAGTCTTACGAGATACCTTTGATTTTCAAAGGATTTTAAAACTTTAATAATTCGAATTGAGTGTGTTTTCTCACGCTGGTTTTCCAGACTGGCTCGAGTATTATTTTAATATAATGCTCGGGTAAGACCAAGTATTAAAGGTTCAGGATTGGAAACTATGGAGCTTAGAAGACGAGCTGGAGGCAAGGACGTATTCTCGTACTTGTTTATTTCCGCTGCAATGTTGATTGGAATTACCAGCAGTTGTAAGGACAGGATGTTATAATTGTCCAGGCTGGTAATTATTAATTTGTGTACTCTGATGTGAAATACGTATATTATATATTGTTCTGTCCACTATGAGATTCTGTTTTATTTAGTTTTCTTCTTCTTCTGCCTACTTTTTTTCCCTCAACAATCTGTCTTTCCGTCACTTGATCGTTCGGCATGTTATATGATGAGCGCATTACATCGATTTTCGAGGGACGTGAAGGGCGGGCCATGGCATTGTGGTATTAGAGCTTAGTTTGGCGATATACCTAGGCTTTGGTAGGGATTACTCATTAGGGATAGAGTCAGCAGTAATCTAGAATGAGTTTGAGCATTATAATAGATAGGAGCGCATATTTGTTAGTGAATATAAAAAAAAATTATATTGTGTTGACTTATCGGTTTAGTGTTTGTAAATTCGGGTCAGTATGGGAAGTACAAACCATATCGAAAAGGGTTACTAAACTCTTAAACAGTGTAAACCGACATGATATTGTTTTAAAGTGGGTAAATAAATAATTTACCCAAAAGAATTATATTTTGATATAAAAGAAATAATTTTCTAAAATTATTATATATATTGGATGTTTGGTTGCTAATATTATAATCAAAATAAGATTATAAATTTGAAATGGTTATGTATGTATGTGTGTGTGTCTATATATATATATATATATATATATATATATATATATATATCCAAATAGAAATTTATAAGTGTGATTTATGTAAAGGAATATAACTAAAATTTGATTTAAGCTAGAATTTAAATCCTAGAACTTTTGCGAAATGTTTTTCTAAAGTCGTTTGAAAGGAATAATGGTGATATTATTTTGGATACATTTTGGAATTGAAGTTGATTTAAAATGAATTTGGGTAGTAAGGAAGCACTGAACTCACTTTAGTCGCTGGGAAATAATCCTGGTGATGATGGCCGCATCATCAGTATTCATTTTTGAGTTTCTAAGTGATAGATTGCTACCGTAATGGTTGACTATGATTATTGCTTTAGCTTATTTGATAAACAAGTTTGTTTTAGAAATTCCAAAGGGAAATTGTTTTGGTAAAACCAAGTTTTGAAAATTCGAAGGTATGATTTGATATACCAAAGTAAGTATGTGCTATTTACGATTTCATAATATTTTGAAATTAAACCGGGTAACTGAATGCTAGGATTTCTACTTAGAGATTTGTAAAGTTAACATGAATCGATTATTGAACTTATAATGTAAAGTTGATATAGATAAGAAAGGAAAAATGCAAATTTAACCCTAGAATTAAAATTTAACTGGAGTAAACTAAAGTGAATAAGATATATTGGAATTTAACTTAAGATAAGTTAAATAAAATTGGAGTTGGATTTGAATTGAATTGGAATATAGAGCGAAATGTAAGATGATTGTATGACTGTAAGATATAATTATTTAATGAAAAGAATATACTTAAACTATTAAGTGATGTATACAATCTAGAATCATGATTATAAAATGTAATCGGGCTTAATTAAGTAATGGGAGATATTAAGTAAATAAGTTTTGACGTATGAATTGAGAAATGAAATGGTGAAACCTAAATGAAAATAGTGATACTACGGTAAGGAAATGGAAATTCAAAATTTTGAATTTTCAAATGAAAGATGAAATGAAATTGAGTAAAGTAAAATACAAATATGAATGATGAAGTGATTATATAACTATAGGTTGTGAATATTAACTGTAAATGAGACTTAAGTGGAAGGTCATGGAATTCTGAATAAATATGGTATATAACTTATTAAACTAGGGAAGTGGAAAAGGATAATCAAATTAAAATGGTTAAGAAATTGATAATAAGAAGTGAATTAAATATGGTTTTGAAAATATGATTTTGGAGTAGAATTTGAAAATGAACTTAAGTTTTAAAGTTGAATATAACTTAAGCAACGATATGGAATGTTATAATAAACATTAGAAACAATTTTATCAAATAGTTTATAATAAATTAACATGAAATAAATGTTGTTCACTATAAAATGAAACGAATAAATCTGTGTGAATAAAATGAAAGTGAATGGAAGAGAGGTAATATAAGTTAAGTAAATAGAAAATGCAAGTGCATGAACCTGAACAAAACTGTTCGAGAATCGATTATACGAAATAATCCCCAAAGTGTTATAGTATAAATTGGGTATACTAATTGAATGGAAACAAGCAAATTGAGTGAGATCAATTTAAAATGAATTAAAATTTGATTGCAATGGAAATTTAACTTAAGTGGTTATTTATGGAATGATTCATAAATAGAATTAACATGGAATGGAATGAGTTAATGTAAAGTAAAGCAAACAAGGTGGTGAATAACATGAATGGGAATCAAATGAAAATTAGATAAATGGATTTAAATTCAATTTAAAAAGGAACATATTGAAGTTTGGTAAAAAGGATTTGCATATAATGGAAGTAAATATAAATGAAATGCAATAAATTGATTGGGGATTAATTTGAAATTGAATAAGGTGAATTTATGTAAGTAAAGCACATAAAAATCATATTTGTGTGAATATGAGTTTGGTTGTTGCAATTATGAATTGAGTGTAATAAACAATGGTTGTAAATTATTTTGAATTGAATGAAATAATATAAAGGATATATGAATTCATGGAAGGGATTAAATTAGTGTTGGAACCTTATGGTTGCTTGTGAAAGTATGGTTGGCATGTTGGCTTATGAAGTTTATATGTTTAGATAGTTAAAGAAATGAAATATTATAAAATTGAAGGATTTTGAAGACTTATGTGCCTGTTTGAATAAGTACAGGTACATGAGGCTATTGGATAGAGTTTGGGGTTCGTAAATGCATATAAAATAAGCTGCTTGCTTAAAAATGCTAATATGAGGTACGCCCATGCAATAAAATTAAGGAATGATAATATATTTATATATATATATATATATATATATTGTTTCTGATCGTGTGAGTCGATATATATTTTTATCATATTTGTGATATTGCAAAAGGCTCGTCGCACAAATGGGACGCCGTCAAAAAATTTCAAAAATTTTGGGTGTTAGAAAAAATTAGAAAATTTTGGTTATTTTTTGTTAACTAGAAAAGGTGATTTTTGAATTGTATTACAAATCAGGGCTGTTGAATTAGAACCGAAAGCTAATTGTTTTGGATAAAACAAAATGGGGTTTAGGGAAGCAGATGTAAAATTGTAACTGAGTGGATTTTGGATAAGTTAATGGAGTTAAGAGCATTTTTCCTACCTTAGCAATTTCGAGGACAAAATTTTTATAAGGAGGAGGAATGTAACGATCTAGAATTTTAGTCGTTAGTTTTCAACATTTAATTTATTTTAAATGTTGAATTTGAATTATAAATTGATTTTAAATATGGCAGATTTAGTGAAACGGTTTATAATTTTAAATATAACAATAAATTTGATTTGGTAAATAATAGAATTAATAATTGAAAATTGGGATAATATTGGAATCCAAGAATAAATGGGGATGGAAAATGATTTCTAAAATTGATTTAAATTCTATTTGGATTAGAATTATAGTATAGGACTTGTAAATGCAATTAAAGTCGATAAGTTTAAAAATAGGAAATTTATATATTAATTAAATAGTGAAAATTTAATATATAGAAATAATATAAATAGTCAAATTTTGATTTAAAATGAATAGAATTATTTCTAGCATGAATATAAACTCAATGTGGTTTTTAATGGAGTTAGTAAGCTTTTAAAATTGAAATTTTAAATGATTTCGACGATTTTGAAAATCGCTCGATATAATCAACGAGTTAAAATAACCTTCTGGGGCACAATTCCGGAATTCGATGAAACCAGTTCCATTGGATCCGTAACAAGGTATTATTATCGGATTTCAAATTTCGTAGCGTATGGAGTTACCATTTTGTTGTACGGAATAGAAACGCGTTGGAAGAAATATTGAACATTTAATATTTTAATTGGATTCAAAAAGCTATCTTCCACATACGATTGAGTTAGGCCCCTAACCATATTCCATTGTGTTCGAAATAGGGGTAAAACGTTATAAACGCCAGGCGGTAAGCTTTGTTTGGAGTTCGTATGAAAAAGCTTGTAATTTTAAGAATAATAATAAAATAATATATAAATCGTATATATGTGTGTGTGTGTATAGGTTGTACAGTAAAACCTTAGTTATTGTAACAACCCAATATTTTCAGCCATTCGCATCCGCACATGACGGAATTGAATTGATCAAAATATCGCGTTGTAAATAAATTTGGAGCAAATCAAATACAATCACAGAATCACAGACACAGAAATATCAGAATAACTCGCAGCAGAAATTAAAATACCATAATAATTCATGAAGCTACTATAACAAACTCTCAAAACAAATACATAATATCAGTATGAAACATATACAATAGAAATCCCAAATATATAGAAGTTTATAAATACCAGAATTGAAATAGAACAACTAAAACTGAAAAGGGAACAAATAACTAGACAAGCAGAATCTCTAGCGATTCCTAGCTTCAGAAAAGAAATCCAAAGCTAAGCTGTAAATACTTAGGCTTACCCGAGCGTAAAGTAAAATACAAAACACTCGAGTCAGGACATATATACTTATATAATGTAAACCAACTCAAGTGAACTATAGTAGAAATGCACAATAACTTAAAGGATGCTTGGAATCGTCCATCCTTTAAGAATCGGTTAAACTATAAATTAAATACATCCCGTTGTTAAAATTTCAAAATGGTATTTTATGCTTCGAAATATAATATCATTTCAAAATTCAATATCATTCAAAAATCCATTTCAAAATATCAAAATATTGTATCTTCCAAACCACATTCATTTTATTTAAAATACCATTTCAACACACATTTCAAAATAGTTTATATTTCAAAACAAGGTACTTCATTTTAAATCATAAAAATAAAGCTATTATATTTATTAATTAAATTATTAGATTTTCAAAATTTTAATCTTTCAAAATTCATTTATTCACTTAAATTTATTAAAACAATAAAAATTCAACTTTCGCAACATTTAGAAAATGCTACAGAAAGTTAATTTTAAAACAATTCAATTTAACAAAAGACAGCATTCAAAATGCTGTTAATTAAATTCGAAATATTTACTATACTTTCACAAACCACTAAATTTTTATTTAAACTATTTCAAACTTATGAAATCATATATTTTTCACTTTTATAACCATCATTTAATTTTCCTTAAATTCATGATTTTATAAATTAAATTTCCATTCAAAAATTAATATTTAACAATAATTCACTTATTAAATTCCAACATTAAATTTCAATTCATATAATTAAATTTTTAACTTAACACTTAAGTTTAAATTTCAAAATATAACTTATTTTTCATTTTATTTACTTAACTTCAAAATTAACTTTTAAACAAAAATTCACAAATTTCCAATTTAAGTTATATTTCAAAATTCAACTCAGTATTCATTCATTTAACATTTTAACTTTATTCAAACATCATTAATATATTATAAAATTATTTTAAATTCATTTAATTAAAAATATCATAAATTTATCATATTTTCATATTTAATTTAAATTCCATTTATAATTAAATCAAAATTTCGAAAATAACTTATATTCCAAATTTTCACTTTATCATTAATTTATTTCACTTATAAATTATCAGAAAAATCAAATACTTTACAAAAAAATCATTTTTATTTAAGTTTAAATAAAAATATTATAATATTTACATTTCTAAAATATTTTAAAATTTTTAGAAAAATGTATTTTAACCATGGGTATGTATATCATTTTCTACACTAGGTAAAGTGATACGGGTAATATATCATTTCAACCCGTAATTCACAAAGAAAACTCGGGTTTTATCATTTCAACCCTGCAGTCCCAAGTAAATAAAATAATTTGAAAATCGTTCAGGCCTATCATTTCAACCCATGACGATTTTCCCTTATTCTAAAGTCCGTTCAGGTATGAATCAATTCAACCCATAGTGATTCTAATCTAAAGGGAACTGGCAATGTGATAAACTGATATAAATAATAGAACAACAATATAGCAGTAACATATGATATAACAGGTGTTTAAGCATGGGTGAACATCATATGATCATAACATAGCAGATATAATATGGTGATGCGTTTTACAGATTCAAATGTAATCGATTTACTAGTTATACAAGTATAAAACTGTCTGGCGAGAATAACTCAGTGGTATAAGCTGGAGACGACAACTGAAACACACAAACTAAGATCTACAAAGCACAATAGCACGAAAATGACTCGAATGTGGGAGATACAAAGCTAATAACCTTGTAAACATTCAAACAAAACAATATAAGTAACATAAGTTTTCAACCCAAATTCAATTAAGCAATGTTAGAATTAAATGCATAAACAAAGCTAAAAGCTTTTGCACTTTCTTTTGACCACTTGAATTTCAGTTATATACTGGAAAGGCACGGCTAAGGAGTGTGTTTGGGTCTAGTTATGGGTTCATATGGTCGGCCTAGCATGGGAAAAAGATGGTGCAAAGTCATGGGTGCATGAACTACAACACAAAGCAACACAACATGGTTTCATGCAAATAAATAAGATCGGCCAAAGCACATGTGGGCACAGACAGGTCTCAGGTGGGTCAGTGATGACGTGGCAGAGGGTGCAGGTCAGGTTTGAGTTGGTGGTGGTTGTATAGGTGGTGGCCAAGGGGGTGTTTGGGGTGGTGGTGCAAGGTGTGCTCGGCTATCGTTCATATAGGTGGAGTTTGGTGCATTTTCATGTGGATCTTCCTCATGGGATGGCTCGGCTTGGCTATGGGGTTGGAGAGGAGGTGATGATGACCGGTTCAGGTGGTGGTGGAGGCTGCAAGGTGGCTGGAGATGGCAGGCGGAACCAAAGAGGTGAAGGAGCAAGTGCAAATTTACATGAAAACAATGGAAAAGTGAAAAAAGAAGAAAGATTACCAAAAAAAAATTTCACTGGTAATGGCCGAACTTTTTTTGATGGGTTGAGAAGAAAATTCACGTGAAAATGATAGGGAGAAGTGGTCGGCTGAAGGTAGTGAGTTATGGCAGCAAAAAAAAATGAAAAGATGTTGGTTGAAAATGAAGAGGTGGAATACAAAAAGCCTTAAGCAAATCAAAGGTCACAAAAACTCTTCAATTTACCATATATCTTTGAATTTTTAAATAACTGAAAAATATATATAAATTAAGATAAAAGCACGAAAATTTATTAAATAAACAAAAATAAATAAATATTAATTATATACAATTAAATTAAGAAAATAGCAAAGAAAATGTAAACTAGGCTAGAAAATTTGAAAATAAATGAAACAAATTTTCGAAAATTTTTATGTACTTGAAAATATTTACAAATAAAGATAAGAGAGCAAAAATAAAAATTCATGAATAAAAATAAATAAATTTTAATTAAATATAATTAAATGAAGAAAATAGCAGAAAAATAGAAACTAGCCTTTAAAAATAGGAAATAAATGCAATAAATTTTGGAAAAATTCTAACATCACTTTAAAAATGTTTTAAAATAAAATATATACCTAACATGTTATATAACACATATTAGAACATGATTTGACAAATAAAAATATTATTTATATAAATTAAAATAGATAATTTTATTAAATAAATCAATTTACACCCAATATTGTAAAAAGCATAACTTTCACAATGTAAATCGGATTTCAACGAAACGAAAAGCAGTATTCTTGAAATTAAATTTATTTTCATAATAAAATATAAAATTCAAGAATTCAAATATTTAAATTTTAAATTTAAAAGTCAAGTTTGACCAGATTGACCAAAAATCCACTTTTTTTGGAAATATCCGATTTATTCAGGTTTGAAACTATAATTCACACAAACATCAAAATATACTCTTAAAATAACAAAATTTATTCATTTTAATAAATATAATAAAGTTTTTAAATCAGGAGTTTCAGTTTAAACAATTAAATTTTTAAATAATCACGAAATACTGGGTTGTTACACTCTCTCCCACTCAAATCTTTTCGTCCTAAAAAAGAACGAACAAGGAAAATAAGGAAAAGCAAGATAGACAACAAATAGTACATGGAAAAACAATTTCGAATTCGAAGCACGAATGCTCTCCTCCGTCTCTTAAGTACAATCTCGATCATCAGTACCCCATTGTACCTCGATTAGACTAACAAATTCCCTTCTTAGCTGCTTCGTACCTCTGCTGACAATACAAAGTGGCTTACTCTCGACAGTCAGATTAAGCTAAATATCCAAACTATCAAAAGCAGAAGGCTGAATAATAAGAGATGAGTTATGAATGTAACAACCCGCATATTTATCGATTTAATATTTAAATAGTTTATTTAAATATTAGGTCGTTAATCGGATATTGGTCCGAAAAGCTACTTTTTGCAAACGGTCAAATTAGGACTCGAGACCACTTCCATTGAGTTCGAAATGCCGTTTACAAATTTTTTAAGTATAAACATCGATAGGTTTGGAGTTAGCGAAATTTCACTAACTTTTCCCGCTTTGGACTTTGGGTTAGTTTAGCCTATTAAGCCCAAGTTCCAACCCCCTTCTCCTCACTCTTCATAAATTTCCTAACTAACTCAAGCTTGGGCATTAATGGTGAAAAGAATGGGAAATTAAAACTCCAAGCACAAATTCAATTGCAAATCCAACATTCAACTCCAAATTCAAGTAAAAGATATTGGATTCAAGCTTTGGATTGCTTCTCCTTGCTTTCAAGCTTCATCTTCATAAACTTTAGTGCAAAGGTGAGATTTTTAACTCACATTCTTGTCTATAACTATCTTGGGTTGTTGGGAATGATTCCCTATCACTTTAGCATGAATATTTGCTTTTGGTTTGGATTGGATTGGATTGGCGAAAAACTCCGATTTTTGGCGTTTTGGCGAAATTTCTGCATTTAGGTCGTTCTGGCCATTTTTAGGTCGTTCGGAGTTAGGTCGTGTGGGTCTTAGGTCGTAGGTCGCGTACGAGATAGCTCCTAGATCGTTCTGACCACTTTTCGTGTGTTCGGAGTAAGGTCGTTCACGACCTAGTACTTAGGTCACTCGTGAGTTGGTGGCGTAGGTCGTAGGTCGTTTAACTCTTAGGTCGTTAGGCCTTGTGTGTGGAGTTAGGTCGTCTGCTTTCCTTAGGTCGTAAGTCGCGTGTGCTTTAGGTCGCGCACTTTCTTAGGACGCGAACCCTTTTAGGTCGTTGACCACGCTAGGTCGCTTGGCCTATTCACTGCTTAGGTCGTTAAACCCTTCCTCTTTTGGGTCGCTTCCCTTTATTTCTTAGGTCGTTGTGGCCTTAGGTCGTGATATTTACAGGTCGCGGCAAAGTTAGGTCGCTCGACCCATGTTGCCGTTAGGTCGCTCGATCCTTGTTGCCGATAGGTCGCGTGCTTTCTTAGGTCGCGTACCTTTAGGTCGCGTGTCCCCTCTACCTCGTTAGGTCGCAAAGAACTTTAGGTCGCTTGACCTCCTTACCCACCAGGTCGCGCACTTACTTAGGCCGCTCAGCCATTGTGTTAGGTCGCGTGAACCCTTAGGTCGTTAGACCTCATTTTGCTTTAGGTTGTAGGCCTCTTGCCTTCACTTAGGTCGTACCGTTTTGTCGGGACGCTGCCCGGCACCCCGCCGGGGGCGCTGCCCCCTGGACCCCCGCGACCTGACCGGGCAGGTCGAACCCCGTAAGCGGTGGCGTTGCCCCCGCACCCCCACCTTGGGGGGTTGCCACCCCCCTGGACCCCCCCTCCGTAGGGGATCTTATCTGAAAACATTGAGCTGATTTCCTTGGATTTTATTCACATCTCCGTATGCGATCCTTGTGACTGATTGTTTCTACAATTGCTTCTGTGTTTTGTCACTTTATAATATAAAGGTTTCAATACTAGTAGTAAATATCAAAACTCTTTTAACAAACAATTTCAACTCTATTTTTAATAACTAAGCTCTTTTCTTAAACCGTTTTCCAATCTATTAGTATATACAAACCTTTACCTCACTCGGATGAGAAATCTAATTAAACGACTTAGTAAAACAAGTGGTATGAAACACTTGCGTTCACTTCGTCGGTTAATTCTTGGACTTGTTCGATTGAACCTCTTGTGACAATTTTATTAGTGAAGATTTATAGTTTGTTCGTAAATATTTAAGTTAAGCAAGTGGTTATGGGACATGAAGCTAAACTTCTATATTTACTAGCTTAGTGTAATTGACACTTCTCGTTGATCATGACGATCATTCTGATGATTTAGACTAGCAACTGTGTGATGTCTCTTGTTGCGAGGTTAGACTAGACAACACTTGTGTGATTCCACTCACACATAACTTTTTGCTTTTTGGTTAGTCTGGACCTTAAACTGTGTGATTCCATTCACACATGTGGGGTAGCTCCCCTTGGTCTTCGGACCGTCATGTGATAGGCCTCTTTCTCTTTTCTATGATTTCTGGACTTCTTGCATTGATTTCTAGAATTTATGCCATTGACTTGTCATGAGTACAAGTTTGGGGTATGATGCCCTTTCCGAATCTTTGAGAAGATTCTTGTGATATTGATTATCTCTTATTGACTGATCTTCTGTTGATCATTATTTACATACTTATAGTGGTATGTCATTACGGATATTTTATGTTTATGCCATATCTTTTATGTTATATCATGTCATCTGATATTTATAGCTAGACTGATCCGTTTATTATTTTATTAAATAATACTCGGGTCACACCGAGATGTTACAGGTGCTTCTGCTTGACTTCTTCCCAGGGATTCATCACTCTGACTTTTGGCTAACTGTTTAGATTAGCAGTTTTTTTGTGGTATACACTTGAGATATAGACTCATAGTTGTATTCTTTTGTATAGCACGTGCTGCTATTCTTTTGTATTATTGTGGATCTTACTGACCATTACTCTGATGTACACTTTCATGTGTTAGATATATATTCATATCTTCTTCCGCCCTTGTGATATGGATGTCTGTGACTGATTTGTGTTATGATTATTTCTATGTTTGTTTTCGAAGATTATTCATAGCCACCGTGTGATAAGCAATTACATGGATGGTCGCTCCTCAACAGCCTTATTCTCCATGCTAGTTGACAGCACTACACCGTAGTGTTCTTGGCTAGTGTGGGTATAGAGGTGGGGCGTCACAATGAAGATATTAGAGAAGATGTGAAACATGGAATACAACATGCACTCTAGACAGCTTCTTGGCAAATCCAGATGATATCCCAAAGAACCAACTCTTTCCACAATTGCGGAAAGGACCCTCAAAGAAGAAGAAGGTAGGAATATCTAAAAGGAAAAATAGGTTGGAACACAAGGATGGACCATTATTTTAAAACCATATAAATTTCAATTTAAAATTTTATATTTACAGCATTTTAAACAATTTATAATATGATAAATAGTCATTTGATTAAAATTTGATAGTTCGAAGTAAACAATATTTTGAAGCATTTTAAATTACTTAGGAAAGTAAAATAAATGTTCAAAATATCCTTTATATAATATACTTTATCAAAATACTTTTATAACTCGATGTCTTAACAAGTTTACTTTCGTTCCTGCAGACTTTGGCCATACATTGATTAGGCGCAAAGCTAGAATTCTCCAAGTACTTAGTAGACTTGTTTCAATACCTAGTGAAAATACTTGAAAAACCTTTTAAAAACAACGCATATGGAAAGTACAATCCAAACAAATCAACCAAACCAAACATTCATCTAACCATGATCACAGATACACAATGGTTACGCCTGGATCCTACAGGAAACAATCTGTATCCGTAAGCTTTCTCAGCCCTGTGAGTTACGCCATGATGACTAGTGGAATGCAGGATACACAATGGTTACTCCTGGATCCTCCAGGAAACAATCTGTATCCCTAGGCCGTCTCAGCCAGGCAGTTGCGCTACTAATGCGACCTATATAGATTGCAGGATACACAATGGTTACCCCCAGATCCCCTATGAAACAATCCGTACCACTAGGCCATCTCAGCCAGGCAGTTGCGCTATGCAGTCGCGCTCGTAAGACCATGGAGATCGCCATGGAATTCGATGGACACTCGAGTATCATATCCGAAAAACCCAAATCAGAGAGAATAATATCGATAGAATGAATCCACAGTGTGGCCACAAAGTGGATATCAAGCAGAAGGCACTTTCCATATCTTTACTTCGAAAATATGCATCATATAGTACCTTTTCAAAATCACTTTCGAATATCATACTTATATAAAGTCCATTATATATAAGATTCCATTTCAAATCGAATATTTTCCAAAATCAATAGTATATCAAATCATACATATATATATTTCGATTATATAAGATTTCTCTTTCCAAATTGAGTATGAGTACCTTTTCGAATCAACAGTTTTCAAATTAATTTCATACTTATACAAATCAATTTTATAACCATATAAATCCATTTTATATAAGTTCGATAACTCCCAAATCATAGTATTTAGTAAAACAAGGTTCTTAATTTCAATTCCTTTCAATATCAATTCAGTTTCAAAATCATATATGATTTCGCCAAATCATTTCAAATTCACATTCTTTATCAAAATAAAGATTAAATCATTTCCAAACCATTTCTACCATCAAAATATCAAAATGGTTACAGAGCTTAAAACCATCTCTTTTAAAACCTTCAAACTATTTATTTCTGTGTGAAAAATCCAATTTACCATTGGAAAGATTTTTATTCTATACATATACTTTATTCAAAACATTTCAAATCTATATTTCATACTAGTATAATTCAACGTAGTCTTATTTATTTCACTCAAAAAACAGTTTCAAACTTATATAAATCATATTACTTTATACATTAATCATACCAAACTAAACTTATATTCTTTATCAAATACCCTACACCTTTTAAAATTGCTTAGCTTTGAAAAGTTAACCTTGATTTCGAAGTGCTCGAACCTTAAAATAGTAGAAGAAAACATATTTTAAATTCAAGAGTTGGAAATCACCAACAAATCAGTAAACGAATTTCAAAAGATAGGGTTATACTAAAACAAATATGAATCTCGAGGACTGAACACCAACTTACTTTAAATCATCTCAAATATACACACACACACACACACACATATATCTTTCGAATATCAAACCAAACTTCAAAATCTGAAATCAAAATTTGGTTTCACAAAATCACTCGCATAGCAAAGCTACTAGAGTGGCCTCTACCCTACTCAGAAACTCGAAAATCAATGTCGATGAGGTATGTATTCATCACTGAAATTATTTTCCAGCGACATAAGTGGGTTCTGGACTTTTATTTTCTTGAAACTTCTTTGAAATCTCATTTGAAATCATTGGAATTCTTTCGAATATATTTGAAATATTTATTATTCGAAAAATATCTTTAAATCATATCATTATAATATATTTTCCAAAATCTTAAAACTGATTTCAAAACACCGAAGTTCAATTCCTCGAAATTCAAAACCCTTCAGTTATAAATCATTTTTATATAAGTCAAATTCTAAAAAAATTTCGAAATTTAAAATTTTTCATTTTTAAAAGTTATATAATCCTTATTGAAAACATTTTACTTTTATATAAAAGGTGGTCATCCGTATCAAAATAATAATTTCGATGTATGCACAATTTCAAAATATAATCAAACACAAATTTCCAAGGGATGATTCAAGGATGGATTTCAAACAAACAGAGATTCAAATTTAGAGGAACATTAATCAAATAGAATTCTGGTTCGAAGATAAACTCGAACAAAGATGAGATAATTTAATTACCAAATAGGAGATGATAAGCCTATATAAATCGTGGGCGACCTTAACCGAGTCAACCGAGACTTCAGGAATATAATCAATGCGGAAATCTAAGGCAAATCGACATTCGATCGCCAGAGATAGAATACGGGTAGAGCAGGAGATAGATAGCACTGTAAACCGAGGATATAGAAATCTTTGGTGAATCAATGCCAATTGTAAAGAAGTTTCACCCCTTTACAAATCATTCAAAGATATGCGGAATCACCTATCTTTATAGAGGCCATTCCAAAGTGGAGTTATGGAATGCCCCAAATTAAAAAGGATAAAATAGGTAAGACAAGACAAGATTTCAGAACAAGTGTGAGCGTTCCAAAGTTCAAGGAATCCTAATCGATAAGAATCCTAATCAAGAGATTTCTAACAAGGTGGATACCGAAGGGATGAAGTTTTGAAAATCTTGGTTTCGAAATAAGAAAATTTTTATACCAAAATAATCTTTGAAAATCCTATAAAATTCATTTGGAAATCATTTTATACTTCGAAAATACGTTCTCTCACAAAAAAAGGATTCTGAGATTGACTTCACTCATTCTAGGGTACTTCTACCCTGTCTCTAATGAGTTTTTGCTCCGCAGGCTATGGTTTGCCTAAAACCAAAGCTCTGATACCAACTGTAACAACCCAATATTTACAGCCATTCGCATCCATACATGCCGGACTTGAATCGCTCAAAATACCTCGTTGTAAATAAATTTGGAGCAAATGAAATACAATCACAGAATCACAGACACAGAAATATCAGAATAACTCGCAGCGGAAATTAAAATACCATAGTAGTTCATGAAGCTACTATAACAAACTCTCAAAACATAATACATAATATCAGTCTGAAACATATACAATAGAAATCCCATATATATAGAAGTTTATAAATACCAGAACTGAAATAGGACAACTAAAACTGAAAAGGGAACAGATAACTAGACAAGCAGAATCTCCAGGGATTCCTAGCTTCAGAAAAGAAATGCAAAGCTAAGCTGTAAATACTCAGGCTGACCCGAGCGTAAAGTAAAACACAAAACACTCGAGTCAGGACATATGTCCTTATATAATGTAAACCAACTCAAGTGAACTGTGGCAGAAATGCACAATAACTTAAAGGATGCTTGGGATCGCCCATTCTTTAAGAATCAGTTAAACTATAAATAAAATACATCCCGTAGTTAAAATTTCAAAATGGTATTTTATGCTTCAAAATCAAATATCATTTCAAAATTCAATATCATTCAAAAATCGATTTCAAAATATCAAAATATTGTATCTTCCAAACCACATTCATTTTATTTAAAATACCATTTCAACACACATTTCAAAATAGTTTATATTTCAAAACAAGTTACTTCATTTTTAATCATAAAAATGAAGCTATTATATTTAATAATTAAATTATTAAATTTCCAAAATTTATATCTTTAAAAATTCATTTATTCACTTAAATTTATTAAAACAATAAAAATTCAACTTTCGCAGCATTTAGAAAATGCTACGGAAAGTTACTTTTAAGACAATTCAATTTAACAAAAGACAGCATTCAAAATATTAATTAAATTCCAAATATTCACTATACTTTAATGAACCATTAAATTTTTATTTAAACCATTTCAAACTTATAAAATCATATATTTTTCACTTTTATAACCATCATTTAATTTCTCTTAAATTCATGATTTTATAAAGTTAAATTTCCATTCAAAAATCAATATTTAATAATAATTCACTTATTAAATTCTAACATTAAATCTCAATTCATATAATTAAATTTTTAACTTAACACTTAAGTTTAAATTTCAAAATATAACATATTTTTCATTTCATTTACTTAACTTCAAAATTCAGTTTTAAACAAAAATTCACAAATTTCCAATTTAAGTTATATTTCAAAATTCAACTCAGTGTTCATTCATTTAACATTTTAACTTTATTCAAAAATCATTAATATATTGTAAAATTATTTTAAATACATTTAATTCAAAATATCATAAATTTATCAAATTTTCTTATTTAATTTCAATTTCATTTATAATTAAATCAAAATTTCCAAAATAACTTATATTTCAAATTTCCACTTTATCATTAATTTATTTCACTTATAAATTCTCAGAAAAATCAAAATACTTTACAAAACAAATCATTTTTATTTAAGTTTAAATCAAAATATTATAATATTTACATTTCTAAAATATTTTAAAAATTTTAGAAAAATATATTTTAACCACGGGTCTGTATATCATTTTCTACACTAGGTAAAGTGATACGGTTAATATATAATTTCAACCCGTAATTCACAAAGAAAACCCGGGTTTTATCATTTAAAACCCGCAGTCCCAAATAAATAAAATAATTTGAAAATCGTTCAGGCCTATTATTTCAACCCATGACGATTTTCCCCTATTCTAAAGTCCGTTCGGGTATATATCATTTCAACCCATAGTGATGATAATCTAAAGGGAAATTGCAGTGTGATAAACTAATATAAATAACAGAACAGCATAATATAGCTGTAACATATGATATAACATGTGTTTAAGCATGGGTGAACATCATATGATCATAACATAGCAGATATAATATGGTGATGCATTTTACAGATTCAAATGTGATCGATTTACTAGTTATATAAGTATAAAACTGTCTGGTGAGAATAACTCACTGGTATAAGCTGGAGACGACAACTGAAGCACACAAACTAAGATCTACAAAGCACAATAGCAGGACAATGATTCGAATGTGGGAGAGACAAAGCTAATAACCTTTCAAACATTCAAACAAAACAGTATAAGTAACATAAGTTTTCAACCCAAATTCAATTAAGCGATGTTAGAATTAAATGCATAAACAAAGCTAAAAGCTTTTGCACTTGCTTGCGACCACTTGTGTTTCAGTTAATGGCTAGAAAGGCACGGCTAAGGAGTGTGTTTGGGTCTGGTTATGGGTTCATATGGTCGGCCTAGTATGGGAAAAAGATGGTGCAAAGTCATGGGTGCATGAACTACAACACAAAGCAACACAACATGGTTTCATGCAAATAAATGGGATCGGCCAAAGCACATGTAGGAACGGCGTCTCAGGTGGGTCAGGAATGACGTGGCAGAGGGTGCAGGTCAGATTTGAGGTGGTGGTGGTGGTGTAGGTGGTGGCCAAGGGGGTGTTTGGGATGGTGGTGCAAGGTGTGCTCGGCTATCTTTCATATAAGTGGAGTTTGGTGCATTTTCATGTGGATCTTCCTCATGGGATGGCTCGGCTTGGCTATGGGGTTGGGAAGGAGGTGATTATGACTGGTTCAGGTGGTGGTGGAGGCGGCGAGGTGGCTGTAGATGGCAGGCCGAGTGAAAGAGGTGAAGGAGCAAGTGCAAATTTACATGAAAACAATGGAAAAGCGAAAAAAAGAAGAAAGATTACCATTTTTTTTTCACTAGCAATGGCCGAAATTTTTTTGATGGGCTGAGAAGAAAATTCACGTGAAAGTGATATGGAGAAGTGGTTGGCTGGAGGTAGTGAGCTTTGGCAGCAAAAAAAATGAAAAGATGTTGGTTGAAAATGAAGAGGTGGAATACAAAAAGCCTTAAGCAAATCAAAGGTCACAAAAACTCTTCAATTTACCATATATCTTTTGGAATTTTTAAAAATCTGAAAAATATATATAAATTCAGATAAAAACACGAAAATTTAGTGAATAAACAAAAATAAATAAATAAATATTAATTATATATAATTAAATTGAGAAAATAGCAAAGAAAATATAAACTAGGCTAGAAAATTTGAAAATAAATGAAACAAATTTTGGAAATTTTTTATGTACTTGAAAATATTTATTAATAAAGATAAGAACACAAAAATAAAAATTCATGCATAAAAATAAATAAATATAATTTAATTAAATATAATTAAATGAAGAAAATAGCAAAAAAATAGAAACTAGCCTTTAAAAATAGGAAATAAATGCAATAAATTTTGGAAAAATTCTAACATCACTTCAAAAATGTTTTAAAATAAAATATATACCTAACATGTCATATAACACATATTAGAACATGATTTGACAAATAAAAATATTATTTATATAAACTAAAATAGATAATTTTATTAAATAGAATTCAATTATTTAAATTTTAAATTTAAAAGTCAAAGTTTGACCAGATTGACCAAAAATCCACTTTTTTTGGAAATATCCTATTTATTCAGGTTTGAAACTACAATTCACACAAAAATCAAAATATACTCTTAAAATAACAAAGTTTGTTCATTTTAATAAATATAATAAAGTTTTTAAATCAGGAGTTTCAATTTAAATAATTAAAATAAACAATTAAAATAATCACGAAATACCGGGTTGTTATAGTTATGCTTGCATAATCGCCTCTAATGCATTCAATGGCCGAAACCTTTCCACCTTTCTTCCTTCCGATCTTCGAATCCACGCACCTATACGAGAAAGTCTCTACTACAAAAGTGTTAAGCTCGCTGAGCTCATTAAATCCAACGGTTGAGATCGATTATAGGGATCCCGGTGGCGGCAAATCTCCATAAAAGGCGCGCATTTTGGAGGGATGTTTCGTGGAAATGGCAAGGCTAGTGAAGTGCGGTGCTTGGCCACAGGCGAGGGGGAGCTAGGCGTTTCGCATGGTGGTAGGTGATGAAGTTTCGGTCATAATAAGTTGGCGGTGATCGAAGTGTTAGGGCGACATGGTTGGGTTCCTGTAATGCACGTATGGAAAGTGAGGGAGGGAAAGTGAGTGCGGCCAGGATCCTCTTTTGCTTAACGTACGGCCAAGATTTTCCAACAAAAAAATATATTAGATTACAAAAACTATATTCAAAATTTTGTTACGACATATCTTTTCTATACGAGGTCGGAATCAGACGAAACAAGAGGCGCCATAATCGTAGATACGAGCATTACGTGCTGGAATTGATCTAGAGACAATTGGTGCGAGCGAAAATTTTAGGTTAAATCAAACGTTGTTCGATTTGTTTTAAATTGGAACGTTTGGCAACATGAAACTCAAGGTGAGTTAATCTCACTCAATTTTGGACTGTTGGCATTAATTTTCAATTGTTAAAATTAATAAATGATCGATTGGTTAATTTGATGCATTTTTTTAATCAGTTGAATGTGATATTGTATGTAGTAGTATATATATTGGATTGATTGATATTCCCGCATATATAACGGATGAGACCCTGTGTCCCGCATAATAGCGGATGACCCTATATACCGTGATATTCCGCCTTGAAGCGGAATTGGTATTTTTATGTTGTGCTAACATCTGTGCATGTAGGGAATCCAGTTGGAGGGATCCAACTGGATTCCTCAAAAGTGCTGAATTTAATTTCACATATAGGGATATATGTTCTGTTGGAATAATCTGTGATAGATTATTGTGTGATTTGAATTGATTTGATGTTATGACAGGTTTTGACCTAGATTTTGGTACTTTTAAAAAATACTGGAAATATATGTTTTAAATTAGAAAAGAATTCAAAAGGGATTTTTGAAGTAAAATGTTTATAAAGTATTTTGGGTTAATTAATGGAATAAAATAAATGGTTTGAAATTCATACTTAACTAAATCGGGATATTGTGAAAAGGATTTCGAATAAGAGTATGTTATAAAGGATTTTTAAATAATAAAATATGTAAATGGTACTTGTTAAGTATAAAGGTTTTAAAATCGAGATTTTAAATATTTGAAAGGATAGAGGAGAATTTTGGAAATTAGTATAAATGGGTTATATTGGATTCAAGTAAGATTTCCAAATTTTGCGGAATGATATTAGAATCGGGAAACAGGGCTTATTTAAAAAGAGGATTTTTAATTATTAATTTGAGAAAATGAAAAGTGTTAAAATATTCTAGAAATTAGTTAGTAAATTATTTTAAATTGTTTAAAGAATATTAAATTATTAATAGTTACTTTATAATGATTTTAAAGATTTATTATTATTTAAGAACTCATCGACATTTTTGTTTTAAAAAGGATAAATTATTAAATATTAATCTAGTTTTGTATAATAACTTTTACTTAAGTACGTTTGACTAGATTTAACTTAAAAATTATTTTAGAACTAACAAGCATTATTTTGATATAATTATCAAATAAAGTTTTTAGGAAGTAATGGTATGCTCGCGTGGCGTAAATTAGAGGCAGTGAGTGCCTGCAGCTAAGTCTTGAATTTTCTACGATAAAGACGTAACCATTGAGCTGTGATCTATGGTTTGATACTACAGTGGTACTTTCTACGTTATTTTGAGAAGGTTTTCAAATATTTTTGAAAGATGGTTTTTTTTAATATTTACTAAATTCGATAAGATAAGCATGTGTAATTTGGATAAAGAGATTAATGTATTTAAAATTAAATTTAAAAGAGATATGATGTTTTCAAGTGTAAAATGAAGTGCTGGTTGAATTGATTGTTTATTTGATAGTTAAATAACCGACTATCATATCTAGACCCAAATATAACTTTGGAAATATCTAGAAGAAGTATAGGAATTATATGGTACAGTTACCATTCGAGGTGTTATACTGTACGTATAAAATGATTTCTTTCTTATAGGACGTTTATAAGGAAATCCATCCATAAACGGTTAGGTGGTCATCTCTAATCTTATTTTCGTTTGTTTATTTCCTAAAGAACCATGGTTGAGTTTACTGGAAATATCGAACATTGTTTCGAAGAGACGGGATCAGATTTGCGATTCAAAAACCATTACGATCCAACGAGTATGTTTTCGTAATAAAGACAAGAGCATGGAGTCGAAGATGGAGCAGTGAAGTGCAAAGGCTAATCGCTACTAATCCTGAGGGTGAATCCAAAATGGATGCAGTAGGAATAGTGCTTTCAGTTCCGTTCGGACCGGGAACGGACTTGTATGGATGAATGCTATCAGTACAGTGTCATTGGATGATAATACGCATTCTAAGTAAGCATTTCTAAAAGGGTAATCATAACCTCTTGCCTCATCAACCGGGAATGACTTAAAATCAGGGGAGATGCAACTAGGCTAAGTGAGTCGCACCTAAGTAGGGTAAGGTTACCCCTATCTAGAGTCCAATTTTTTTGGCTGTGTGGCAGTAGTTGATCTTAACCGTGGGGTAATCTTATTTGGACTATCCAGGTTAGGGGTAGTTCGGTCTTGTGTTGACAGGGATCGATAGGTTCAATCTCAGTACGCTGTTCTAGACATGTACCGTGACAGGTGGACCTCAGTGCTTAGTCATTCAAATGGAATCCATTCTCCAATACGTGCCTTTATGGTTTTGATTGTAGAGCATATGCTTACTGGAATTTAATTAATGTAACAATTTCAGCTATTTGAATAAATGTTTATACTTAGACGCTATTATATTATCAGAGGATTTTGATATGAAATGTTTTGGTCATCCTAAGGTAAAAACCAGTCGTGTTTATTGGTAGCGTGGTCTTACGAGATACCTTTGATTTTCAAAGGATTTTGAAACATTAATAATTCAAATTGAGCGTGTTTTCTCATGCTGGTTTTCTAGACTAACTCGGGTGTTATTTTGTTATAATGCTTGGGTCAGACCTAGTATTATAGGTTCAGGATTGGATACTATGGTGCTCAAGAGATGAGCTGGAGAATGAGACGTATTCTCATACTTGTTTGTTTCCGCTGCAGTGTTGTTTGGAATTGCCAGCAGTTGTGAGCACATGATGTTATAACTGTCCAGGCTGGTAATTATTGATTTGTGTACTCTAATGTGAAATATGTATATTATAGTTTTGATTCATGTAATGAGGTATTGATAATATATATTGTTCTATTCGCTATGAAATTCTGTTTTGTTTAGTTTTCTTCTTCTTCTATTTACTTTCTTTTCCTTCAACAATCTGTCTTTCCGGCACTCGATCGTTCGGCATATAATACGATGAGCGTATTACGTCGATTTTCGAGGGTCGTGAAGGGTGGGCCGTGACATTGTGCCATGATTTAACTATAATTAAAGTGGAACTTTCATCTTAAAGATCGACAGTATTATTAAGTCAAGAGAACCGTGTAGTTTTATTACATCTATATTTTCTATTTGACCTTAGTTATATTAACCAATAGAAAACTATCAAGTGAATCATTCCACAATTATCCATTAATTATTAGTACGTCACCACTAGGTGCCCTAACTGCAATGAGGTATACACTGCTCAACATTTGAATAGTGTTACATACTTTAATCTCAATGGAAGTATTGATGTCTAGTCTCGATACATCTTGAATAGGAGTATTTAAAATTGTATATCGATTTTCATTGTGATAATTAACTCTTGTTTGCAACACTTCGTAACTACTATCACCCAACATAACTTTACATCCATATTTCCCAAACCAGATTGAAAGAAAAGTGACATAATTAGAATTAGAATGGGATGCTTTCACAATGAAAGTTGGATTGTAAAAAGGAAAGGAAAAGAATAAAGCAAAGTCAAAAGAATACCATGCTTGGAAACTCCGAACATCGGCAAAAGTTTGATCTTTGATCCCCCTAATCCCAATACTACGTTACGATATCAAGACCAAAACCAAATACAACCATAGAATGCGGTAAACAGCCTACAACCATGATATGCGAAACTACAACATAACTAAAACTAGAATTACGATAAACATTGATGTTGTACTGTGACACAAGAAGTAATATAGATGGCGTTAAAACATAATGCACTTCACTTAAAAAGACATACGCCACGACCAATATACTGCACTCACAAGCCAATATATGTGGATAATAGAACTTTGTTGACAATCTTACATCCAAGGAAAATAGAGACGCGATACCCCATTTTCTTTTGACATTAGAAACGAGTGAAGTGACACAACGCAGCTCCGTCAAAACATAAGCACAGAGAGAGGATCGTGCTTCATTCAAGGGACTGAAGAAACCCCAATATCGTTCCCTAAGCGTGTGCATTGATAATACCTCCAAGAATAGATCTACATCGCACTCATTAGGGGCTACCTAAGCAATACCATATGGAGTCAAAAGCAATCCAAGGACTGCACACAGGGCCGCTCGAATGGTGCACCAGCATAGATCTATGCTCATGAGTAACCAACAAAGATATAAGTCCTCTTCATCAATAAGCCATGTGATCCATCACTTAGAGCAGCTCGACACAATGCTGCATAAAGCAATTGCCTTCACAGATGGCGGCTTGATCACCCTAACCAACCTTGTAAGTGTCACCTATGCTCGGGGTACATAAGAGAAGCAACCTTCCTCTGAGGCAAAAGTGATAAGAGCGGCACAGTCCAACCTGAAAGAAGAAGGGACAGTAGATTGCCATACTCACATTCAGAAATAATGCCTGAGTCATTCACTCTTTGAATAGAGGGAATTTAGAGCCCATTCAAATTCAGAACCTCCTGCAATAAATCCAAGCATTTCCCCTTCAATTTCTGATACTCCTACCTCCTTTTCAAACTTCCTGCCTGCTTCTAGAATCTAACCATTCAAATTATGGTTTCTTGCTAAAGACATGTCAACAATCTACGTCCACCAAACAAAGAAAGCGGATATATGACATATGGCATGATCCAACGGTAGGAACTAAACCAGTGGAACAAAAGTGGTTGCAAGAATCCGTGTGCATCCCCTACACTATAAATAGGAGATTGTAACGACCCAAAAATTTTAGTGATTTTATTTATTAATTTGATTGAAATTTTTTGAAATTTTAAACAATAAAATTTGTAAAATTTGGAAATAAAAATTTATTATTTGAAATACATTTATTTAAACATAGCAACAAAAAAAATTTCATCTGATAATATTGAAGTTTAATTTATTGTGTAA